>JBBBVU010000025.1:5972664-5983771 GCA_037177055.1 Atherinosoma microstoma
GTTTAACGAAGTCTTTCTGCAGGGGTGACCCGCTGCCCACAGTGGAGTACACAGCTGAGGAAATATCCACATGGTGAGAGCGCCTTGCACAGTTATGGATACAGACGCACCGTTATTGACGTACAATAAAGTGACAACGTTGTGTGGTTGTGTTTTTAAAGGAAGCAGGTTTACCATCAGCTACGGAGCATCTATCCCAGTCTGGCCTGCAGGCAGTTCCTAGATGGCCTGCAGCAGCTGGAGAAGGAGTGTGGCTACGGAGAGGAGCGCATCCCCCAGCTCAAAGACATTTCAGCCTTCCTGAAAGGTAACAAATACTTGAGCGTTTGGGTGTAAAAGGGCAATTAATTATATTTATTTAGTTCTATTCCCTCTAAAGCAGGAAAGAAATGAAAAAGCCTGACATAATATATATAAATAAGTTAAACTTATTAATGTTTTATCCTAAAGAGACTAAATAAAACAAAGGAAGATTTCTTTCTTAAAAAGTCTGAGGACATGTGGAATATTTAGAGACAGGGAAGTTATTTTGTTTAAAGAATGCATAACCTGACAGAAAACTTTATTAACACTTGCATTTGTCTGATTAACAATCCAAAAATCCAAAATACTACATTTATGATCATACACAATAAATGAAGAAAAAACAACAACTATGAATTAACATTAAAGAAGCTGGACTTCTGTTTAAAAAAAAAAAAAAAATCATTGTTATCACAACAATAATGATAATATAATGATTACTGCGACAAATATCACAATGATATCATGATATCATTATTTTTCAGGGTTTCTCTGATGTCACAATAATATCACCATTATTATGACAATAATGATAATTTAATCATTATCTCAAAATATCACAACTATATCATTATTATCATCACATCACAATGATAAAAACTAAACTCATCCAATAGGAATGTTTTTCTTTGTCAAGTCCTTTTATATAATATCACTGTTATGACAATAAAGACATTATTAACGCAGCATTTATCATGATAATATAATGATAAACAAGCCTAAACCAGTTCAATAGGAATGTTTTTCTTTTACATCATGTTGATATTATTACACGATATTGTCACATCCTGTAATCAACATAAAGCAGCATTTTTTATTTCTCTAAATATAGATGAAGAAAAATGTCTATCAGGTTCTTAATGTTTTTACAACCCTTTAATCAAAAAGAGAATATCAAAAAAAGGAAGGGACGTTCTGTGAATAAAACTGAAACAGTTAAATAAACCAAAAGGCTGATAATCTACTTACTTTTTTACCACATGGACTTGTAGACACTTATTGGGAGAGTTACTGGGAAATTCCACCGGGGGCACACCAGGGTATGAAGACTAAACTTCCACATTTGAAGGATGTAAACAGAAGAAAGATGAAGAGGCAACACATGATGCATAATAGATGATGTTAAAGACCTCTTAATCATGTGAGGTAGACATTCACTATGGGCCAGAACAGCTGTTTAACTTCCCGATTGGATCATGGCTGATTAATAAACTAGATGAGAGGAGTTGTAGAGTTATGTACAGGATTTCTCTTGGTGTGCAACTAAACTTAAATATGTTAATCAATATCAGGCGGCAGCATTAAAATAAGCAATACAAATAGAGAATTAATAATTAAAGATAATAAAATCGGAAGTTTTTCTGTACGCATTCTTAATTTTCTGTTTAATTTCTCCTCTGTTGCTGCGCCTCTCTCTCGACGACTTCAGAGAAAACTGGTTTCCAGCTGCGTCCGGTCGCCGGCCTGCTCTCAGCCAGAGACTTCCTCGCCAGTCTGGCCTTCAGAGTGTTTCAGTGCACACAGTACATCCGACACTCCTCTGCGCCCATGCACTCCCCCGAGCCGTGAGTTATCACACCCCTGCACCCAGCTTATTATTCATTCATTCATTCATTCATTCATTCAATCAGCTGCTTCTTTTTATTGACTCACTTCAATCGCCTCTTACAGAGACTGCTGTCACGAACTCCTCGGCCATATTCCCATGCTGGCAGACAAAGAATTTGCACAGTTTTCTCAGGTAATAACACCACAATGAACTCTTTCCTCTTTGTTTTGACCTAATCTGCATGTAATCTAATTACATTACCTTCTTACTGTTTGAATGTAACCAGGAGATTGGACTTGCCTCGCTTGGAGCTTCAGATGAAGACATCGAGAAACTGTCAACGGTGAGATTTACTTCTAAATCTACATCGGTTCTTAAACTTTCTTACAAAACAGCAGCTTCACTTTGAGCTTTCATTGCCATCTAGTGGTCAAAGTAAATAACTGCAGCTCATCCTGGTCCAGATTATTTACTGGAGACAATGTTCCTAAGAACAGATGGATGGACGAGGGAAGAAAAAGTGAATGGATGGATGAAAGAGAGAGAGGAAGAACTAACTGGTGGATGAGGGACAAGAAGGAAGAATGGATGTATGTGGGAAAAGTAAAGGTGGATGGACAGAGTGGGAGAAAAGAGGAATGGATGATACTGTATAGGAACGATGGCTTACTTAAAGGGAAGAGATGGATGGATGGATGCTGAGGAAAACTGATAAATAGATGAGGATGAGAGAGAGAAACGACAGATGAATGAATGAGCAGAAGACGGGTGGATGATGAATTAGTGAAAGGGAGGAAAAATGGATGGATTATAATAGGTAGGAAGGAGGAATGAATGAAATGGAAAGAGAGGGAGAAATAACTACTTGGTGAATTCAGGAAAGGAAAGAAGAATAGATGGATGAGAGAAAGGGAAAAACAGTGGATAGATATGTGAATGAGTGTGAAAGGCAGGAAAAATGGATTGATGAATAAAGGGAAGAGATGGAAAAGCAAGAAAAATGGATGAATCAGAGAGGAGGAAGGAGGGAAGGATGGATGGAAGAAAAATGAATGGATGAGACAGTGGGGGAACACATGGGTGGATGGATGAAAGGATGAGGAAGTAATTGGTTGATGAGAGACAAGAAAGAAGAATGGATGGATGCGAGAAAGGAAGTTAAGATGAATGGACAGAGTGGGAGAAAAGAGGGTGATGAACAGATGTCTAAATTAATATGAATGGATAGCTGGATGAATAAGGGAGAAAAAAATGAATGTATGGATGAGACAGAAGGAGGATGGAAGGGGAGAGCAAAGTAAAAATGGATGGATGAGAAAGAGGGAGGAAAGGTCAGATGAATGGATGGTAGATAGATATATGAATGGATGAATGAGTGAAAGGTAGGAAAATGGATGGATTAGAGAGGATAGAGGAAGAAGGGATGGATGGAGGACAAATGAACGAGTGGGAGAAGAGATGGATGAGAGGAATGAATGGATGGATGAAAGAGAGGGAGGGAGAACTAATTAGTGGGTGAGGGACCATAAAAAAGAGGAGATGTGGAACAGGAAGTAAAGATGAATGGACAGAGTTGGAGAAAAGAGGGATGAATGATGTCTGAATTAATGGGGATGGATGGAGAAATGAATGGATGAGTGAGGGAGAAAAACACGTATGTATGGATGAGGCAAGGGAAGGGTGGATGGGTGAGGGAAAGAAAGGAAAAATGGATGATAGAAGGAAGAGACAGGAAGGAAAAAATGGATTTAGTTTAACTCGACTCTTCCCTGTCTGCAGCTGTACTGGTTTACGGTGGAGTTCGGCCTCTGCAAGCAGAACGGTGCAGTGAAAGCTTACGGCGCTGGACTCCTCTCCTCTTACGGAGAGCTTGTTGTGAGTGTGTTCTTTGTTTTCACACGTTTTCAGCTGTATTTGCTTCCAACGCTGACAAGCCTTTCATCCGTCCTCGCAGTACGCTCTGTCCAACGAGCCGGAGTACAAGCCTTTCAACCCGGATGAGACGGCCGTGCAGCAGTACCAGGACCAAACCTACCAGCCTGTGTACTTTGTGTCTGAAAGCTTTGAGGATGCAAAAATGAAGCTAAGGTATCAGCACTGCTGCATATCCTCACACTTAAACTTAAATATGGAGGGTCAAATACCCTGGAAAAGTTACTCCACCTTGGTCTCATAAGCTAATATTACCCAACGTAGCAGAAATAGCTTTTTGTTGACATCCTGCATAATTATCCACCATCCTCTGACATCAGCTTGTTGACATGTTTGGCCACTCGCTCATGCTCACATCCTTAATTTGCAAGATATTTGAGAATTTTTTTGCATGAGCCACCTCTTACAAAACAGCCTCAACATTTCAGTGCAATTCAAATGAACCATTTGATTGAATCATTCCATAAACCTATAAAACCTACATTTCAAAGCTGAGCTACTGCACTTTGGCAGATTTTTGCACTTTGGCGCCCCCTACCAAAGGCTAATTTACATCCCATCTTGCATTCTGTTTCTTCTCTGAGCTCCCTCTGCAGATCCTTGTGGTCAGAGATTTAGATAAAACCACTTCCTCGTACATAATCCAAGTCCCTTGATTTAACCCTCTTCATGTCTTGATGCACATGTGTGCTTTTAAAATCCCTCAGAAATAAAGATCTCAAAACTAACTCTAGCTTGTGACTGGTTAAAGTAACGCTTCATAATTTTCTGACTGTAAAGCTTTTTGCTTCGGACTGGTTTTGATGGTACACTGATGTACCGTCCTGCAGCCATCATTGCCCTGCAGCATCCCAGGCCTGAGAAACAACACTTTATAACTTTGTGTTCCAGCCTGGAGCATCAGCTAAGTTGTGAAAATGAAGCAATTTGACCGTTTCTCGCTATATTTCAGATACAAAAAATCATAGAAAATGAAAATGGTGCTTCACCTTCACTAATAAGCTTTCCTTTAAATATCTCACCAGTTTCTAATAGAGCTTAATGTTTCTTTAAGCTTTGTACAAATCTACATACTTAATGTATTTACATATTAAGCCTGACACAAATTAGGTTATAATTAGTATTCATTAGAGGATCTTAATAGAACTTTAATTCCATTTAATTATTCCTTTAGAATTAATAAAGCATTCCTTCTTCAAAGTGAAAATTAAAAGAACTCTGGAGTTTCTAATTATAAAGACAGTTTGTGGTTTCATTCGCAGGAACACATTTAGGCCCAACAAACACACCAACAGTATTTTTTTTCCCCTCAGAAACTTTTGCAAAGCCATTATTTTTGCATTTTAAATCCTCCTTTCAGATTCTGCTGATCAAAACCACTGATAGTCAAAAACTGCACACTTTAATAAGCCACGTTGTTTATGTTTCTTCCCACAGAAAATACTCTGCCAACATAAAGCGCCCCTTCGCCGTTCGCTACGACCCCTTTACCTGCAGCGTGGAGGTTCTGGACCAATCCAGCAAGATCCAAAATGCTCTGAGCCAGATGAGAGAGGACCTGAGGACCCTACACAGCGCCCTGGAGAAGCTCAGCTCGTCTTAAGACCGGGATGTGATCCTCTGTGGAGCTAATTGCGTGTCTGGCCTGAGTAAAAAAAAAAAAAAGTGTAGATAATATCCATGATCACAGAAACTGTAGTCTGGTTTGTGCATATACTGTGAAGATGTAAAAAAGAATAAATGTTTATTTTCCTGAAGCTTTGTCCTCAAAACTTGTGTTTGACAATAAAGAAAAGCAACAACAACAAAAAAGTTGCTGGAGAAAGTAAAAAAAACAACAACTACAATACACAGATTGTAGACCATTTTCTAGTTTCTAAATCCAAACCAACTATTTCCATATGGAAAACTCTTGGAAGCCATTTATCTTCATGTGTTGTTAAGCAAAGGGAAGGAGCTAATTATGAATGATTTAAGTATCATGTTCCCGCTGCTGGTCAAGGCCAGAGCCAGCAGTGAGGCCCAGCACATGAGTGGGGCCAGGTCAGCGGGACCTCGCGGGCCAACCACAGCACGGTCCGCGGAGCTGCGCTGCTGACAGGCGCTCTTCTCTCTTTATTTTCTCTTTCTGCGTTCAACTGGAGAATTTGGCCCCTCTGCGTTTTTGACCGACGGCCAGGGTTTTGATCTCAAAGCGGGCGACAACGCGTGTCAGAGCCGTTCACGTCAGAGCCTTGCCTCAAAAAAACACAAATCATCTCCATCTGCGGGATTTGTGAAGCGACGGCATCGTCGAGGGAGATGCTGGAAAACCCTCTCCTTCCCATAATTCCACTGCGCAGTAAATCAAGCCTTGCTCCGGCTTCTCTGAGAAAGCCTGAGTGTGCAGAGATAGAGAGTAAAACATATCCTCTACTCAAAAGACACTCTTTACTGATGTCAGGGCAACCTTTGAAAACAGGCTCGCTTACCTCCCCCAGGTCCAAGTCATCAGGTTCACTTTGTCCTCAGACCTAAGAGGGATTCTTCAATTCATGGATCACCGACAGCCCGTGAAGGCAAAGCTGGAGGCCTGATAAAAACTTCTCTTTCCTTTTCAACTAAAAGAAAAATGGAGAACTAACAACTTGTAGCTTTCATACTTCGATCTGAAGCTTATCAAAGTTGACATGTTGTGGTTGTTTACTCAAGGCAAAAGCAAAAAACTAAAGAAGTGGAGGTGAACTCATCTGGAGGAAACCTCACTTTGGTAGAAATGTTGGAATTATGAAGCTAGTTTAGCTTCTTCCTGTGCTTAAACTTATTCACTTCACTGGTAAATGAATGTGTAGGTAGGTAGAGGTTGCCATTGATTCAAGGTGTAACAATAGAATTTGGAAGATATTGAATTTAACCCCAAAATTTGGTCAATTGAGCACAAAAAAAAAATCAGAAAGATGGCAAAGACACAAGAAAATGGATTTACTTTGTGACTTTGGCAGTTTAAAAAAATGCCTGGATGTCCCCCGCTGACAACCAAGATGAATAACATCAGAATCTTGCCATGTGAAGAACACTCTGCAGGAGGGAGACGTCAGTTTTCAACTCTCCCACAAGAGCAAATACATGGTACGAACCATTTGTAATGTCAGCCTTAACAATAGAAAGTCCACATCAGACTGCTAAAAGACCAGAAGGGGACGCAACTCGAAGGATGGACGGGTGTGTCAATGTGTGAGACAAGAACTAAAGAAAGAACCAAACTTGTGCATCACAGCATGGTGTACAGTGGGTTCTTTAAAAAATGTGAGGAAAGTGAACAAGTTGAAGACTCAAAGTGTAAGACTTTATAAAAGTTACCTAAATTAGATGGCCAGTTTCTGAAAGAGATGTCCATCAAAAACAGACACGGGACCTGAGAGATGCATCTGGACCTTCAGCTGATCCATCGATGAGCTGAAGCCTCATCAGAAACGGTCTCCATGGAAGGGTGGCTGTCAAGAAACCATTCTTAATGATGGGAAACGGGCAGAAAAGGCTTGAGGTATGCTGAAAGACAAGAAATGGACTCAACATCAGTGGCAACAGGTCTAACGGAGGGATGGATCCTCCACGTAGCCTGGACATCAACATTATTAAAGCAGCGTTGGATCATCTTAACGGAAAAACGGGACAAAAAGGCAGCCAACAACCAAAGAAGATCTTTGGAAAGTCCTTCAAGAAGTCTGGGGAACTATTTCTGAAGACCACTTTAAGAAATGATAAGAAAGCTAATCTGATAGCCCTTTTCCACCAGCAGGGCTCTGTGCCGGGCTCTGTGAACCGTCCTGAACCCGAAAAGTCACTTCTCAGCTGGAATGAAAAAGAAAGCTTTTTTCTGAGACGTCATCCCGCTCCGGTTCCAGTTAAACTGGTGTGTACGCAGGATATATAAATTTGAATATTTAAAATGAAAGGAGTCTTTACTTTATAGAAACTGTATGAAAAATGTGCTGACACCTAGTGGTCGAGTTGGAGATGACAACCTTCTCAAACACCATCGACCCACATCGATTTCCTCTACTTGAACTTGGCAAGCTGCTGGAGAAGCATTTTATTTCAACCAGGTGTGTTGCAGCAGGGAAACATCTACAATCCTGCAGGTCAGTAGGCCTCAAAAACCAGGGTTGGAGATCCCTGCTCTACTTTCTTCTTCTTCTATGTGCTGCTACAGTAGTAGTATACAAAACCCATTTATTCTTACATAAAACTAAATTAATTTAGCAAAGCAAATTTCTGAATCAACTGCTTTTAATATAACTTCTTTTATTTAACATATCTGTTTTAATTGTTACACAATTTAATTTTAAGCATGTATTTATTATATAACAAGTCTAAATGACTAAATATGGCGTCCAAAAAATGTTTTTTGACACTGCATGTTTTAGCAAGGATTCATAGGTTATTAATATAGGCACCATAGGCAAGATTTACTCTACAAAAAAAGGGTAAAGTTACCTCACAGCTGCTACAATGTGCATGACGTCTGCTTCAGCAGATCAGATGACCAGCTCCACCGATCAGAATCAGCACAAATGGTTTCATTCTGGGAAAGCATCGCAAACAAACCAGCCGTGAGATTAAATCAAACACCGACCTCAAAGAGCTCTAATCTCTTCCTTTGTTTCCCTTCGTGTAATTCTCCTCATTATTTTTGTTTGCTCGCTTTTTGTTGAGCCCGGGCTTAAAGTTGGCAGGGCCGTAGAAGAATTATCTGAAGAGGGGGAGATTAGGAGAAGGTTGGTGAGGATTTTGAAGGTGATCTGATATCACTTTCATCTGTTTCACAGTTTGTTATTAGTGCTCGCACCGACACGGGGGAACGAATTGCTTGTGAGGCACAAAAGCTTCATTGAGGTTACATCAAAAAGGTAGTTTTGGAGGCACAGGGGCAGTGACATCTGAGGACGGGCTTCCAGGAAAGAGTTGGAATCTCCAAGACGCTGTTCGGCTTACCGACCATCAGATGGCGCCCTCGAGTCGCTGGATTCGTGGACCCTCTGAGATTCATGACTCATGTTTCAGAGCAGCGATTCCCTCTTTGGCTGCTTTTATCCTCTTTTGGAGAGTGCACAGCTGAAAAATGGCAGCCTCCTTCTCTGACATCTTAAGTGCATCTGCTCCAGCACCACCTGCAACCTTAAGCCCGGCGAAACGCAGAGAGAGCGGAGACCGCATTGGACTTGTTCAAACAAAAGAGCGGAGCAGGAGAGCGGTAGCATGTTATGCTTTGTGGATGGTGGTGCGCGTGTCCTGTCCAAGAAACATACAAGGCTGATGAACTGCTTTTGAAAGAGTGGCGTTCTCTGCTCGCTCCACTCTGCCATGCAGACACACGGACACACAATGCAACCTAGTGTTTCGGCTGAGTGAATTACAATAAGGCGCTCTGTTAGACGATACATTGATCCTGCACATCTGTGGAAACAAGTGATCAGCTGTCACCTCGAATGATTCATGATCAAGTTAATTAAATGAGCACCTCTTTGCAGCTTAGCTGGCATTACAGTGGGACTGCTTTGAAAACTGAGAGGGTAGTTTCTCACATGGCATTCTTGTGACAGTACAATAAGGCCTTGTTTGACTGGAGGGCACCGAAAGCTGCTGCCAAGAGCTCGCTTCGCTCCCCCTGTTTGGTTTGATAATAACTCTTCTCCTACCTCTCCTTGCATCCTCGCTGGCTTATTCCTCATCCTTACCTTGGGGATATTAGAAGCCAGGTGGAGATACTTTCTCAATATGATTGAGTCTGTCATGAGTCGTAAAAGAAAAAAAAAGAAAAAAAAAAGACACAGCGGGGGTAGAAAACACCTGCAGCAACGACCATCAAGTCAGCCGGTGACCCGGAGAGCTGGCACGGACGCCCCCCTCCCTCGCATTCCTCTGAACTGCAGCGCTCCTGGCAGGACATAACACACAACTGATGTAACTTCAGAGAAAAGACAAATGATGTTCATATGAAAGAGGCGCTCGGAGTCTCAGCATCTCCGGCATGCAGCCATTCCCATCAAATTCCAAGCAAACTTGCACATTCTCTGAAAAATATTTTATTGAACATTCGCTAAAAACAGAGACAAAACAAATCCTTAAGGTCGGGCCGCTACATTTCAGTCATCCAAAAGCACAGCTTCCTGTCGCTGCCGACCACACAGAGCGGCAGCGTCCGGTGCCAGCTGAGGCCAGATCCCACTGGGGCCGATCCGATCATCATGGGCTGGAATGATAAGAGTCGTTCATGAGCCGCGAAAAGCTGAGAAAAGATCCCAATCTGGATTTTGAGAAGATTAAACTGACCTGTGGGTGGCCAAGATGGTGGATAAGTAACTGACTACTGATCTTTCCAGGACATCCGGTGGTTGCAAAGAGGTTTTCATTGGCCCGAGACCATCTGAGGAGAACAACACGAGTGGTCAGCTTTAAATTATAGTCATATTTTTGCAACTGTTGTCTAATAAATAAATAAAAACATCAAATTGCAGGTATTCAGTCACTTACCTTGTTCCAGCAAAGGAAGTGGTGGTCGAACAAACTAAAACAGCTAATGTGAAAGAACGATGCGAGAAGTTGGAGTAGTTTCAAAGTTTAGATGCGAGTTCACGCACGAGATACCTTAAAAAAAAACTTTTGATCCTTAAATGTTATCCAAGAAAGATCTCAACTTTAAATTTGACACCTGTCAGTCCACTTCTCACATATCTCAATCTGTCTGGTGCTTCAGAGGAGCTTCTAGAAGAAGCATGGAAAACATGGAAAAACTTGGAAGCATATAATCCCCCCCCAGCAGCTAACTGGTGGACTCTTTGTCTTTCACCGAGGCCAGTTTTAGTAGAAAATCTGAAAAATAAGATCACTGTTTGGACTTCGAAGCAACACTTCACCAGCGTTGCGCGTTCACACGACTCCAAACGAACTGCATTAGCCGTGGAAGCAGACCAGGGTTAGTGTAAAGCGGACCAAACTGTGCCAGTGTGAATGAGCCCTGAAGACTATTACTTCGAATTATACGCGATGCATCGTCAGCTGAGTAAGCTACTGTTACTCTAATGTTTAAATGCAGTGAATGAGCCAGATGAAAGGGAAGGATTTCCTTTTTTCCCCCGATCGATAAACCGGGTTTTATTCTTCCTAGGGGTGGGTTTAAAAAATCGATTAATCGATTTAAATCGATTCAAGTTAAATCAATTCAATATCGATTCATAAAACTAAGGATCGATTTTTTTATGTCCAAATATTTTTTTTTTTTTGCAGGTATGTCCATATTTTCTGATGACGTTACCCAATTTAGAGCAATTTTATTATCATGCT
>JBBBVU010000025.1:6003348-6018820 GCA_037177055.1 Atherinosoma microstoma
CTGCTGGTGATGATGCACCTGTTTCTCAATCCATCACCTGCATGTGAGACGAGCATAAAGCTGCAATGATGGCTATCAGGAACCATACAGTGCCATGTGAGGCTCCCACTTGTTGTGATTGGATTGAATGTTCACCGTCACTCATGGTTTGGCTGCATTCACTCTTTCATTCCTTTTTTATTAGGATGCAAACAGGGTTGCATACCTGTGTCTTGGTTATGAAGTTACTCTAGTCTTAGGTGTTCCTTTTATTAATCTTTTCGGAAAATCAAAGACTTTGATACTTCTGTAAATCTTGGATCCACTCAGCTTTGTTTTCTGTTTTTTTTTTTTTTTTTTTTTTTTCCTCCCCCCTTTTTTCTTCTCCTTACTGTGGTCCGCTCCGCTGGCCTGAAGGGTGAAAGCCTCGGATTGTGATAATCCCAAGTAGACGTAGATCAAACGGTGGATAAAAAGCTGTTGATCTGTGTGCCCCGGGGCAGGGATTGAAGCCTTCAACATCATTCACTTTCTTGGAGCATGGCTTTTCAGAAAGGCTTTTTAATGAGTTGCATCACTTCGGTTTTAGATGTAATTGTGATGAGACTGAGAAAAGTGTGGGATGAAGTTGGAGTAATGAATGATTCCTTAACCTCTGTTAATGATATTAAAGTGGTCATTAAAAGGTCTTGAACTGACTTAAGAAGCCACATAGTCACAAAGATGGTCGACTCATTTACCTCGTTCATTTTTTCCCCCCAAATCTTTAAAGATTAAAAAATGAAAACATCTGTTAAATTCACGGGGCTTTAAAGACAATTTCATACATGAACGCCAGAGAACACGTTGAAGATATGCAGAGAATTAAACCTGCAATTCTTTGAACCCCTTAATATCTTCCCCTGTGGTGGTACTGTGCTGAATATCAGGCAGCATGATGACATTGAACATCAAAAATTAAATAGTTTGTAAGATTTTGTTGAAAATGAGGCAAACTATTGAGCAAAGTCCAAATAATACAACTATTTATCATTAAGATTTTGTGCATTTTCAAGATGAATCCCTTTTTCGAGCGGAACATTATTGCCTGGTGAAGTTTAGAAAGAAAGGCCAAACGTATTCGGCACACAAGCTAAGATTTGACAAATTTCCCTAAATATCAGTTTTCAGTTCAGACTGCGAAAGCCATGAGTTGATATGGAATGACCCCACATCATCTTGTTTTGGTTGGCTAATGACAGAAAGAGTGATTGATTTGGAACATTATTACTTATGTTTTGTGTTACAGTTTGTTCTCCCGCCTTTCTTTTAGATAGCATCTGTTATTCATGTTCCAAAGAGTGAGGTCATCGTGTTATTTGAAAACAAGAAGGTAAAAAGCCAGGCACTTTGAAAGGCAGGAATCTTGGCGACCAACTCTAAGATACAGATCAAAAACATGCTATCATTTTTTGTTTTTATTAAAACAGCGTCACATATATTATGTATTACCAAAATCTATCCACAGTTATTCTTTCTAATTACTTTGGAGATCCCCGTTCTCCTTACTTCACGTAATGCCACCATGAGCTGATATTTGTAGATTGTGAAATGCCTCGACAGCTATTGTTTGGAACGCTGACAAACTTGGCACAGACATCCTCATCTCCTTCAGGATGAACTTCCAAACTTTGTCGAAATAAAAATAAACTTCAAGTCAACCTAATGATCGGTACTGTATTTTTTTAAACCTTTTTAAAAGTTGTTCTGATTAGCTTTAACTTAGATTTGGCACTACTTTTATACTTCAAGTTAAAAATGAACAGAAATAAATTTTATTGGAATTTTAATTAAATTGAGGATTTTGTTTCAAAGCTGAAGTAAAAGCCTGAAATTAAGTTTAGAAAGCCAAAGAACAAGGCTAAATGTGCTGAGTGCCAGAGACTTCTCATCAACCATGTCGTCATATCTGCTGGATTTAAGATGTTTTGTTGTGTGATTTCAGGCCAGAGACAAGGCTATCCGATCCCAGTTCGCCTGCACATATAAAGATGAAGACCTACCACTCAACCGGGTGCTAGACTTCCCAAGCACCAGTCAAGTCCCTAGCTGTGTGCACCCAGCCCCCAAGTCAAAGATTACCAGCACTATGGAAGATAGTTTGGGCCCTGATATGCACAATGCAAGCACAGGTATGCATTCTAACTTTACTTTTTGTAAATACTCCAGGTACTATGTGTAGTTCACGTTCCAAATGTCAACACAAGCCACGCTATGCTGCATTCTTTCATACTGTGACCTGTTTCCTGTGACGCTACACAGCTGGACTCAGGCCCAGGAACACCTACTCAGCTTTGGCCTTGAACCCTTCCCAGTCCTTACTCTGGGACTGCTTCTTACCATCAGCCATTAAATGAATCCCCTTTCAATAAAATCTGCTAACCCCCAAATCTATAGTATAAACCAAATGGCGCACACACACACACACAGACGTTTTGCACATTTCCCTTTCTGTGTTTTGTTCTGTGGGAATCAGGCTTGGCTCCATCAGGTTTACATCACAAATGTTGAACTTTAGCTCTGTAGAATAAACACAGCCTGCTTGGAAGAGCAGCTAACGTCAGCAATTTCGTCACAATGTTTTCCTTTTTTTTTTGCTACTAACTTGTCAAACTTGCTTTTGCTTTGTTTCAATCTTTGCAGCCAAGCCAACCCCTGAATGCCGGAAAAATGAGCAAAGTACAGTACAACGAAAGGCTGCTCTCGAGCAAAGAAGTGGAAATGCCCAAAACGGAGGTGCAGGTCTAAGTAATAGAAAGAAAACTGGCATTCAGATGCAGAGCAAGGGTAACAAGAGGAAGCAGCTGGATTCTGACCAACATGGCGGATCAGAGAATGAGCCTCCTGAGAAGAAAAAGCAAACTCATGTGTCAGTCAAAGTGCCCAGCAAAAATGTCAGCAAACCTTCAAATAAAAAGAAGCTTATAGCTGGACAGGGGAAGTTAACCAGCTTCTTCCGACTTTAAGCATTACTTGCATCAACTGTTGACATAATATGAATTTAAAATGTGGTAAATACAAAGCAACTTAAATGGCTCCGCTCACAGTTTGGTAATATGTAGGCTATGTTGTGTTTGTCCCAACATTTGATGTTTAGATAGTCTCAAGCCCCCAATTTTCTCTCTCTCTTCTTTATGATTTTACATTTGATCAAATACTTTCTTTTTGAGAGATTGATGACAAATAAGTTCCATGTTTATAGGTGCCTGCAAGTCACTGCAACTAACGCTAACAGGCAATTAGCATGAATGAATTTAAAGAGAGCTGAAAGCTGATGGCTATTACCAGTTCTTAGTAGTTTTTTTGTTGTTGTTTTTTTTTTTTTTTAAGCTTTGATTTATACAAAATCTATAAAAAAAAATAATTTGTACAATATATAATATAACCACAGTAGCTAATGGGTCTAGAGCATTGACTGTAGAGGTCTATAGCTAAAGGCAACTAGCTTAGCTTAGCATGAATACCAGAAGCAGAGAAAAACCATTAATGCTACTGTCTAGTTAGCTGCTAGTAATAGCTTCATATTCAGCTAAAATATTTTTTTTTTAAACAAACTTAATTGGCATGATTTGTATTAATTAACAAGCTTTTGGGAAAGTAAACACATTTGCCTTTTGTTAATAATTTTTTATTTTCTTTTTCTTTTAAACCTGAGCAGCAGGAAATACGTAGGTGTTGCATTTTATATAACTAACAGGCTTTTCGGAAAAGACACATTATTCTTCTTGTCAAGCAATTTATCCAAGTTTAAGTGGCTTTTTGGTTTTTTTTTTTTGTGTGTTTTGTTTTACCTCCGAGCAGCAGGATAAATGTGGGTTACTGCAACCCGAACATATCAAATGTGAGTCAACATTTGGTCAATGCACTTTATTTCTAATCCTCTTTATTACATAAACCAATGATGTAGCAAGGGAACTGTATTTAATCACTAGTTGTAAAGTTTTATTCAGCCTATTAAATTACAATGCAGGCTTAATTCTTAATAAACTTTCATTTTGTTGTACACATCTGTCCACTTTTTTTCATTTAAGGAAATGCATTCAAGTGTAACACAAAAGGAAGAAACTTTTACAGCATATCCATGAACCGGTAGCAGCAGCAGCATCGAGGAAACACTTATGCTTCCCAACAGGGTCGGTATACTCTTCCTATCATACATCGCAGCACTGCAAGAGAGCAGAAAGTGAAGCACATTGTGAGTTTTTAAACATCAAAATATCTGAAATGATATACCAGGAAAAAGGTTTTCCAGATACTTACTGTCAAGGTCAGTATCTCTTCTATCTATTTTGTTATTGGGCTCGCCAGGAATACGGCTCAAGCTTCGGTCTGTGAGCAGAGGATGGGGCCGAGTTAAGACAGAGTTCAGCCCATGAGCACTGTGTGCTTTCAGTCGTGTGTCCTGAAACATATTAATAAGTCATTAAATTTCACATTTTTACACTCATGTTTATTCCATACTGTAGAGTGTGAACTGTGGATGGTCAAGTAGCAGTGACAGCTTTGAAAGATGATCTTTTCATTTGTAGCACAGGTGTTGGATCTGCTTTTATCAGCTGACCCGAGCCACTGAATCTTCAAATGGAACAAATGTGTTCCTTTTCTTTTCATTATATCACAGTGTTCCCTTTTCTTCCATAGCTCTATGGTTCACCAGATGTCTTTGTTGTCTCCATTATAGCTCCCTCTTGCCCATTACCACATAGATAACCACCATGTTCATGACACACGGGAGACGCAGTTGCCAGATAAACTCCAGATAAACACGTCGCAGCCAAACATTTGATGGAACACTATTATATCATCATTCTTCCCACTGTGATTTCAATAAATGTTTATAGACTTGTGATCATTTGACCTTTTCAGCTAACAGTATTTCCCAGTTTTCCAACGCTGCTGTAAAATAATTTTATAGATCTGTGTGTAAAATATTGACTTAACAGTAGACCGGGGGATGGTGGCCAATTGAGAGAGGTCAAGTGTTCGCTCACAGAATGGAGATAATGTGCTCTTTGTTGCTGAACTATGGTTAGCTGTGGTTGTTTATACAAAGAAAAGAAGAAAGAAAATCATCCAGTGAATGCTTATGATGCATGACAGTCTGGCAGAAAAACTGCAGTGAATTTTTTAAACGAATTTAACTCAACAAGATTGGCCAATAATATTGGATTTTTTTATTTTTTTTTTATTTAAATTTACAATATTAAGACCCGATCTATCTGAATGACCAAAAAAGTTAAGATATTTTGCCTTTAGTGGTATGCAGAGACTTCTGATTACATTTGCAGTTTCAAAACATTTCTAAGGATATTGGACGGTAATAAACAGAGATGGTTTTATAATTAATATATTGACAAATAGACTTGAACCAGTTCTTGGTTGATGCTGAAAATTTGTAAAAATGACAAATGTTTGCACAGAAATCAGTCTATTATTCAAACCAGTAAGAATTTTAAGCACGTTTCAATGTTGTGACTGAAATTGTATTTATATCCATTGAGTTGAAGGGCGTTGGCATCAGTCTTAAAGCCGAATAAGTGAACCAACACAAACAAAGACATCAATGAATACAGTTTAAAACTATAACCGTTTGTTATTCCTTTGCTTCGCTAAGAAACTCTAATTAATGGTCAGCTTTGTTTCTTTTTGACAAAAAAGGTTCAACACATCACAAAAGGTAGCAACACTTACAGATAATAAGATGACGATTTTCGGGGTCCCGTCATCTCTCATGTTGCTATCCAAGGTGAGGCTCCGTCTGTACAACGGAGGGACCACAGCAGGCTCGGTCATGGACTCTTCACCCAGCATGGAATCGAAGCCATCTTGATCTATTGCATCGTCCTCTATTTTCCCAGAAGGCATGGCTACGGTGACAAGGTGGCTGCTCAGTTCAGAGAACAGCACTAAAGTCAACAGGATAGAGTAGATGGAGATCATGCTGTAAAGTATTCAACAACCGAAACCTTCACCGATCTAGTTCTACCTTGGAACAGCTTTGGTTGGTTTTTCGCTGCTTTATATACAGAGAACAAACTTTGTCGCATCCACATTGGGACATCAAAGGTCAGAGGAAGTTTAAAGGTGACTTCAAATGAGCTACAATCCCTTTAATAGGAAAGAAAAGAGTGAATAGCTTTATTTAATCTATTTAGAGATGTGATTAAAGACGGGGGAAACATGGTGGGATGTTTCTTCATGCACATCAGAGAGGGGGTCAAGGAAGTACACAGGTCGTCAGGGGACCGGATGCAATCGCAGATCTCTTCTTTTTTAAATCCGTCGGATGAAATGAACCCAGCAGGCGATCAGACAGATGCTGGCTGCTGAGAAAGATGCCCCATTGAACAGTAAGAGGGAGTCATTTTGAGTGGCAGCAGTGGCTTAACAAAATCCTCTGACAGGTCATCGTCACAAATATGTAACACGTATAAACTCCTTCTAAATCTTGCAAATAATTTTTAAGTGGTCATGTTTTGCTTTTTATTTTTTAGTTATCTTCTTTAATGTTATACTCCTGGTTGTGCATATGTTACCAAATCAATACCAAAAGTTAGTTATTTTTTTGCCCCGTAGGTGAAACTGATCAGATTGGGGTTCCATTGGTGTACAGCTATTAAGATTGCTTATAATAACGTTTTTTGTCATTGTTAATGTATACGTGCTATTTGAATGTCCTGGAAATGAGGATGAACATCTTCAAAGAGATATCAGTTGGCAGTAGAACCGTACTAGACATGATTAAATTGTTAAAACTGAACCAAATGTTGACCAAATGAGGACTTTGGATCAGAAGCATCTGCATTAAAATCACCCATTACATAAAAGCAAGTATATTCACTTTCTTTTCCAAAAGTTGTTGCGAAATGACATGAATGATTTCTGGAAAGAGGTCAAGGTTAGGAATACTAGTAAAATGCCTTTGCCCTGTAGTATTGAAGGGGTAACTGTGGCTGCAAATAATGCTGAGCAATGGGGAAAGCATTACATTGACCTATAGTCAGCCATTTGATTTAAAGTTTAACAGTAAAAAGTCTGTTGTCATGATTATCAGGACAAAAGAGGACAGGAAAGCAGCATTCCCCTCTTTTTTTCTGGGAGAAAATAAATTAAACGTGGATAAAGTGAAATATCTAAGTCATGTCAGTAGGAATGACCTTTGTGACGATGATGACTTTTAAAGACAGTATTGTAAATTTTATAAACAGGCAAATATGCTGGCAAGCAAATTTAGCATGTGCTCTCATAACGTTAAAATCCCTTTATCTGAAGCTTACTGCACACCTCCGTACACTACCCACTTGTGGTGCAGTTACAGTGAAGCTAGATTCAATAAGCTGCAAGTTGCTTTTAATGAAGCACTTTGATTCTTACTGAAGGTCCTCCGATGGACGAGTGCCAGTCAGCTGGTTGTGGAGAATTTCTTTTCCACCCACCCTACATGCACTTATTAGAAATCTTGTATAAAGGCTCATTATGAGATTGGAGGAATCTAAAAATGATATTATTCTGGTTTTAACAATGCCTGAGGAGAGTAGTGAACGATTTAACTCTGGAGGCACTGGAGAAAGTGCTTGTATGGATTGTAGAGGTCATTTATATTCCTTTTTTCTCTTCTTCTTCTCTTTCTTTCATGTTTGTTTTGATCTTGTTAGATTTATTTGGACCAACTGTGAGTCTGAAATAAAGATTGAATTGAATTGATACGCCACAGCTCTGCGATCAAGCTTTCAGGTTGTTTGATGGATGGGCACCCACACAAAGGGTGCTGACCTTCAGCTGATGTTAAAAAGGTGGAGGCAAGTGAAAATGTTGACATAGCTCCTTGTAGGCTTCTCCCCAGCTCAAAAAGGCTTACCTTATTAACATCACAGGAGCCGTAGCAGAGGGTAAGGAGGAGAACCAGGCCATGAATTATAACTATGGAACTCAGCTGAAGTGATTTTACTTGGAGCGGTCAACCTTTATTTTCTTTGTGTTATTGTTGGAGGGCGAGGACTTTTACTGAAGGACCGAACTTGTCCGCAGGGGCATGGCCGTTCCAGCAGAAGCACAATTGAACTTGTGAGCTTTTTGCTCTGTTGTTATAACCTTTATGGCTCTTTCTCTCTCTCTTTGATAATGCTGCCTTCCCTTTAACTATATTCTCATTTTAGAGGCTGCATTGATAAACTGATCTGGACAATAGATAGTCCAATGGCTTCAACTGGGAAATAACAGAGGATTCCCTGAACTCTGAGGGAGCTGAAGGTCTTTATCTGGAAATGCTCAGATTTTTTTTCTTCCTACTCTGGATTTCTAGGAAATCATTACCATAATTCTCTGACAAAAACATAATTTCAAAAAAAAAAAGAAAGAAAAAAGCCAAGAGTCAATAATCTTATAACAACCAGATGGGATTTTGGGGGGATCCGTGAATATTATTTACAAAATCTCTGTGTTTATACACACATTTCAATAGAGCGTCCAGCTGATGCCAGCAAACTTTGTTCAACTACTGACGGAGACGTTGCTGAGTTGCAGTTTGTCTTGAATAATTGCATCCAGATATGCCTTGTGTATGGTTGAAATTGTGAACTCTGAAGAGCTGCAGAGTGTTTTACTCATCAGCTCTGTCAGATGCTTGCATCACCTGTCAAATGCCGGTGCTGTATTTCAATCACACCGCCTCCATCTTCTGTGCGTACAGAGACCTCAGAAGTCAGGGCTCCATGACATCAGTAGCAGCATTGTTTTATGATCCTCCAGGGTCCCGAATGTTATTTCCTCGTCCTGTATTAACACGCTGCCTTTCATCACACACACTCATCTTCTGATGGAAAACAAAAAGAGAGAAAAGACAAACACTGTCGCAGCGGAGGGGAAGCTTCGGTTCCAAGGAAATGTGTTGCTCAATGCGGGATGCTTTATGTGTGTGTGTGTGTGTGCGTGTCTTGAGCTGAGCCAGAGGTCGGTGTGCTGCATCCAGAGGAGATGTGGGTGCAAAGATGGAGTTGGGGAGGTGGGGGTCGCATTTTGGGCAGGATTTTTTTTTTTTTTTGGTTCAGAGAACAGACCATGGTTTCCTGGAACAATGCAGCTGATGAGAGTCTCTCCAAGGAAAATAAGGCTCTGACATCACGGGTTCTTAAAGCGCACAGCTGAGCCAACACTCTCCTGCTATAATCAGGCCTCAGTGAATTTCCACTGTCGACTGAAACTGAGAAAGAGGGAGAATCTCCAAATCCCATGGCTTAGACTTCTGCTTCTTCTTTTTTTTTTTTTCTTAGAAAAAACACACTTTAATCTAGCTGCTAATATTCTTGTGGTAGCACTGTGCACTTGCTGGACTCCTGTCTCTCTCCCATTTCACATCTGGCCTTGGTTCAGGATGACAATAAACGTAACACAGGACTTCTTCTTCCACTCATCACTCTCCAAGACTGGATGGCATCAGGACATGAGAATTTTTTGGGGGGGATTTTCGGTATTAGAGACTACAAATGCTGAGCTGACAAACTTTAAAACGTTTTTTAAAAAGAAAGAAAGAAAAAAGATGTGTGTGTGTGTGTGTGTGTGCTACTGGAAAAGAAATGAATGGCTTGAGACTGATGAGGCCTTACAAAGTCTTTTTCTGTAAAACAAGCAGAATAAGTAGTAAAATTGGTGAGTGTAGTAAAACAGACCACAAGGTCATTCAAAAGACAATTGTGTGCTTAAGATGAGGAGTTGAAGAGTGTGGAGAGATTTTGTTTCAGAGCTCAGTCCAAAATCGGTGTCCTTAGATGCACTGTATCCCAGAGTACATGCAGATCAATGGGAAGGGATTGTGCTCTTTCCAGAACCATCCTGGCTCCTGAGGTTATTCAAACATCTCCGTGTTGCACTCTCTCAACTCACTATTTAATAAAAAATTAGCACGTAAAAGAGAATGAACATGTTTCTGAAACACTCTAGTGTGATCCAGTAATTATCCTGAAAATCAGAAAAAACACAAAACATCTATTCACATAGGTAATTAGGTAACCCTAATTGTTATGGCTTGGTTATTCGCCACTACCCAGGCCTCTCTGCACACAATCTTTCCGATTTATTTGAACTCTTGCAAGCTTGCATCCTGCAGCTGGATCATTAGGGTGAGAGAATTGATTCAGTACTAAGCTCAGAGAGAGATGAAATAACATCCAGGATGGCCGCGATGACCTGGAACCCGCCGGCCTTCCTGCCGCTTCACATTTTGATCTCTGTTGTCTGCTGAGAATCAGCCAGAGAGCCAATTTATCAAGGTTTTATTCGTTGCCCCCCCAAATATACACATCCGCTGAAAAAGTGCTGACAGTGAGTGAGCCGGAGCTCGGCGCTGTCACCGAGAGCATCTGCCAAAGAGCTGAACATGCAGCTCGGGCCTCAAGGAGAACCACACCCCTCTGTGTTTGCTTTGGCAGACCCCGCCACCTCTTAGGAAGTATCACTTTGTCATTCAGTACAACAAGTGCGCTCTGCTCCATACTACACAGTGCACAAAGCCTCAGCTTGAGTTACGGCTTTATCTATAGCCAGACTGTCTTAAAGGATTTAAGAGGGACGAAAATTTCACTTTGTAATTATCTGCCATTAATGTGTCTGAATCCACAGGGTCCCTCATATAAATCCATACTTTCGTGTTCTTTCCCATGTGCATGCTGTATGAAATAACTCTCCAGACATTTCTGTGATGTTGACAAGTGGTTTATTCAGCAGGAATGGTGAACAGTTTGTCAGTATTATTTTTCTACAGAAGGCAATCGAGCACCATAAATAACAGCGCTGTAATCAAACAGTTTCTTGAACAGTGAGCTTCAGGAAATGACATTTTTTCTTGTTAAACACCTCAGGGGGTCATGAATAACTCATGCCCTCCCATGTTATAGGCTTTATTGATTATTTTACACGTCTGACAAACTCAAATGTTTGATTCATAGTCAAAGAATCAGAAGTTGGTTTCTGTGGCTTTTCTGCATCGCTTCTTACAATATACCAGATATATTGAGTGACATCTATCTGGTTTATTTTCATGAATTCTTCCCACTACACAAGCTGTTTTTCAGGAAGTGTAGATGGAGTAAAGTCGAGACAGGGATGGCTTCATCTGATAATATGATGGTGACTTGCTTAATTCATGACAAGATAATGCTGAGTGAGGATTCATCCTAATCAAAAAGTCTTTGGTTTGTACTGTATATCTGAAGACCCAAAGAAAAACCCCAAAGAAAAAAATAAAACCAATTTTAAATGATTTTGTTAAAGTTCATGAGCAATGACCACACCGTCAATGAGATGCACACAACTGTTTGTAAAACATCGTCCATATAACACATTTAATAATTTCCTTTGGGATCAATAAAGTATCTATCTATCTATCTATCTATCTAATAGTTGCTGCGTAGTAAAGACTTGTTGGAGATCTGCAGCAGCTCCTGGGCTTGCAGAGCCCCACATTAAAGAAAAAAAAGAGAGACCAAATGGAGGGGTGGTGGTAGCGGAAATAACAACAGGTGTGCAGGGCAGGTGGGTATTAATAGACATGTGACAGGAAGGGGAGGGTTTGAGGTGTGGTCCTGCTCCCGAGCATCAGGTTGAATTAGAAAAAAAAGAAAGAAAAAAACATACAATCTCCAATCATAATTTGGAGAGCTGCTAGCAAATGTTTTGGACAAAATAAATGAAAATCCTGGTTGACTCTACAGCGAGACCATGTAACTTTTGTAACATACAAAGTTGAATTCAGACCAACTAAATGCACTCTTGCTAAGTTTTTTTTGTAATTACAGCTTAATTCAGTATATGGCGGCCCAATATACCCAAGATGAAATAGTCACAAAACAAAAATTTTGTTTTAACAAACAGCAAATGTTGTTAAAACGTACGAAAGTCGAGAAATAAATTCCTGGAATTTGCCATTTCGATGCCTTTATCCCAAGCTCATGAGTTAATTACTCTGTTATCTTGACATAACAGAGCTTGTTTTAACATTTTAAGTTAAACTATCTTGAGAAATCGTCCTTTTCTCAAGATAATGAAATATTGTAACAGGTTATGAGCTTTGCGGTTATCACCTAATTTAATTGATAGGCTAATTGTCGCAGTTGGTCAGAAGGTATAACGCTGAGTCGAAGTTAATTTTTTATTCTGTTCCTGGCAATGGCTTTCTGGAAATTTAAACAAAAAAAGTAATCTTTGTTTTATCATAATTTTTGAAAATAATTGTCATTTTGAGACAAGATCAATTATTCTATTATCTTGTGATAAAAAGGATTATCTCTTGATAGTTAACTCATTATCTTGAGCTAATGATGTTCAAAAGATGGCTTCCGAAGGTAAATTTCAAGTTAAGCCATGATATTTTCCTGACCTTTACTTGAAGTTTAATTGCTAACTGAGGGCTTTAACCTACTAACCTTGTTTTGCCGTTTGATTTAAAAAGAGAGAGTGAAAGAAAAAGTGAAATGTTGAAATAAAAAATTCAATTAACTATAAAACATTGTTTTGAAATTTCATTTTATGACTATTTCACAGGCTAAAATGAAACTGCTTTGAGTATAACCAGTGGTGGTTACACAGGCTAGTGTTATAATCTTAGATTGAGATGATCAACACCACTTTCATATCTGTGTGCTCAATTTGAAACAACCAAGTAGTTGGTTAGCTTAGCTTAGCCAAGAGGAAGCCAGCTTGGCTCAGCCCACAAGATGCTAACATGTAAAGCTAATCAGTAAAAATGCGTAAAAATGACAGTGTTGCCTCGTAGGTTCTGTTTTTGTGTTAATCTATAATATTTGAGGCTGCTATTTGGTGGACAATGCTAAACTTGGCAACAGCCAAGCTAACCTTTGCTCCTGTTTTTACACTGAGCTGATTTAAGCTAAGCTAACTAGCTAACAGACACGGGAGGGGTAGCCTATTGATCTTCTCATGTTTCTTGGAACAAAAAAGTGAATAGGTCCATTTCTTAACACTTTAAAAAGTCAATTTTAATGTATTTAGTGATATCTGACTACATGACATTAGCTTTGTTTTCCATATTAAGACTAACATTAACTGAATTATGACTGTTTTTTTCTTTTTCTTTTTCTTGAACAGACAAAAAAGAAGGAGATACGCTCCCATTAACTGGGTAGGAGTAAATAAATAGTCTAAGTTGTGTCATATTGTCAGATGTTGGCAGTATTAACATGGCTGTATTAAGCAGAATAAAATGTGGGCGCTTATCTTTACTATATAATTTTTATTCAGAAAAAAAGGTCTTTTAATCTCCCGATAGAAACCTCATTATACAAAAAGGGGGGAAGAAAAACAAAAAACTTGAAAATAAAGGTTTTTGCAAATTTGAAGTAAAAATAAAATTAAAAAAAAGAATTGTGGAATGAAACAAAGCTATTGTAATGTGTTAGATAAACACAATGTCGAGTGTGTAGGCTACAAGTATCCTGGTCTGTGTTCTGCAAAAGTTGCACAGTCCCGCTTTGAGTTCTTTTAATATTCAGTACTTTGGCTTCCAGAGCGGCATTTATACACACACTTAAACACACACTCCTCCGGACAGACAAAAGCACACCATGACTTTCAACAATCTCAATACAATTGGAAGAATTACAGTTCACAGTACTTTTGTCAAGTTATTTGGCATAAGGGATTTATATTGAGAAAATAATTTAAAAACAGTAGAAAAAATAGCATTTTGCCTTCTTGGGACCACAACATTTCCTGTTTTTTGTTTTTTTGCTTGTTTGTTTTGTTTGATTCTCCATGCATTCACAGATTTCACACTGGTTTACTCGCTTACACGACTACCTTATTGAAACAGCTTACAAATAAAAACACTATTAAAATAGTGGCCACAAGGCTGTGCAAAAGGGAAGACCTCCAATGTCAGCCCTGCCATCTGTCTGTCTTAGCCATCTCTTGCAAGTAACAAACTATAAAATAGCACCATTATACAGTGGATAGGATTCTTACTACAGTTTTGTTATATGAAACCATCATGTACAATGATTGATAGTAATGCATAGGATAATATAATGGGAGTATTGTTTGATTATACACAGAAAAGGAGGCAGAGCAAGAGATGAGCTGTCTTGGGCGATTTCACTGAGGCTCAAGCAAAGTGCAGTTACTGTTGATCCTCATGCAAGGACTTCTCAGAACTGGCTTTTATTTTTTTGTGTATGTGTGTACTTGACCCTTGCTCATATTTGCACAGTTCTCATTTACGCTGTGGGTGCTTTGTATGTGTATTTGTGTATTAGTATGTGTATCCAGTATCTCACATGTCCAGGTAGACTTGTCATGTTGGTTGGCAACTATTTAGGAAACTGTTTAGTTTTCGTGTTTCTTTGTTGGACTTTGAGACGGATGCTGTTTTTTTATTTTTTTTTTGTACATAATCACTTCAGGCTATGCAGTCCGGGTGATATCTAGAGTTGCTTGGTTTCCCTAAAACTATCCTATGCCATAAAACATTAAACTTCTCATTCATGTGGCCATTTTTACAGCCTCTCTAGTGTATTTGTTCACATGTCCAAAACAAAGCAGTATCATAATTTGTGGTTAAAAAACTGTGAGATGGCAACGTATGCTTTAACTTTTGTTGTAGAGCAGCGTTGAGCCAACAGACTGGAAACCGCAACCCACGAGTAGTAAAATGTGTAACCACTAACCCAGTATAATTGCCTACCCTTAACCAAATATTTTGCAACATGTAAACCTAACCGTGTTTATTGATTCCAACTTTAACCAAATATTTTCTAACTCCATTCCCAAATGAGAGTAAAGTTGTGTGTTGTGTCGGATAGGTTTAGAACATGGCTTTCCACCTTGAGAGTTAGCAAACTTGCGCTTTTGACCAACTCTCCTTCTTCCTTATAAACAGATGTGTTGAAGGTGTACAAAGTCGTTGAGCAAGACATCCAAAGTGTATGTGACGGATGTGGCGTGAAGTGGAGTGTCAATATCATCCAAATGATGAGGCATTCAATTTCCACGTCATCACGTAGCAAGATGTAAGCCACATCTTTGTTTCACTGTACAATATCTGAACTAATCATGAATCTGAAACGTTATGCTCTGTGGATCAGCATAGCCTCTGTCACGGGATTGTGTTGTGTCTTTTGCTTCAAACTGGAATTAGTTAGATTTGGGAACATAATAGCTTGTGCTGAACCTTGAGCACAGGCCTTCTCTCAAACTGAAATGATGATAATAATCAGATCTGGCAAGGGTGGTGACATGTGAACCGAACACAGACACGGACAACAAACATATTGCCTGATTGTCGCTATTTGATTATTCCGCTCGTTTATGCCAAATGGACTTTGAATCAATTGAATGACCCATTTTTGACAAAAAAACAAGCACTATGCTTGGGTGTGGGGGGGGGGGGGGGGGGGGGGGGGGGGGGGGGGGGGGGGGGGGGGGGGGGGGGGGGGGGGGGGGGGGG
>JBBBVU010000025.1:6026488-6043440 GCA_037177055.1 Atherinosoma microstoma
CACTAACTCCAAGTCTTACCATTTGCAAGCGAGAGAGCTTTTCAATTTGCTGCACGGGTCGTGATTGCTCAAGAGTCAGCGGCATAATCCCGTCCACCACCCGTCCTCATCTTTTTAAAAGTTTACCATACCAGTTGCTGGTCATGACGTCACAAGAACGAAGGTGGACATTGCAACTATATGTCATCGCAAAAGCTGCATTTCCTTACGAAGGAAAATTAATGTTTTGAAATGTAGACAGTCTGATGTTTTCCTTCAGAATATTATTTTCCATGGTCCAAACTTCACCCCCCATGGCAGTTCTAATGATTCCAACATCAAGCCATTGAATAGCATTGGGCCTTGCAGCAAGACAATGAACTGAGAAACTGTTAACAAGGAGCAATTTCAACAGTTTGGAGGTCCAACCTGAGTCTAGAGGGAAGCCAACAAAGGCAATAGAGCCAAAAAAGCCAGAAAAACCTGGGGTCCTGGACCCCCCAAGGGGGTCCCCTGAAGAGCAAAGGGGGGTCCTCAAGGCTTGAACATTCAGAGCTAATGTGATTAATGTCCACACAGTGTACCTATTTTAAGAAAAAAGTAAGGTTATATGTTGTTAATAAAACTTCAGCTTTATCTAAAACATGACTCAGCCAGAATCAAGTATTTATGTTGAGAATCTTACTTTTGAAAGCATAAAACCAGCATGGTTTCAGGGGCAGGGGGTCCCTGGCTTTTTGGTATTTGCGTGAAGGGGGTCCCCATGGAAAATAGGTTGGGAACCACTGGTCTAGACTACTAAACGTCCTGAATCCTGCACATCAATGCAGTGCACTCTCATTTTTAGAATATTCCTCCAACTTTCGCCTCGGATTCCAGATATCCTTTTAGAAAGGAGGTTGGACTGATGTGCTTGGTGTCTATTTTGGCAGCAGTGGGAGGATAAGCGATCAGTGGTGTGTAAGAGTCTTCTGCTGCAACTGGCAATGAAAATCAATTCACAATGCTCAAAGGCAGAAGGAAATAAATGACATAAAAGGGTAGAATTAACAACCTCAGCGACCTCTGTTACCAGATATATCCTTGTTTTTCTTTGTAGGTGTCCTACATTATGCGATTGGATTAAACTGGTGAAGAGTTCCAAAAGGTAAAGTGCTGTTGAGTCCCTGAGGGTCTTCAAATCCCTCCAGTCTCAGCTTCACCTAATGTACAGGACTAAATCTGCCTGTCCTTTTCATGAGACGCCTCTTTGTTCTGTGGAGCACTAATTCACGGAGGGGTCTTAGATTTTTCCCTTCAGGTTTTGATAGGAAAAACGACACCTTTTTCGCAGTGATGGAGAGGACACAGGAGGTCTTTCTTCAGATCCTTCCGCTGTGCGTCGGAGCCCAGTGTTCAACCAAGGGGAGGGGAGGGGAGGGGTGTCCTTATCATCCTGTAATCCACATAATCCCCTGCTGCTGAGGGACGAGGCCTCGCTATGCGTGTGTTTGGGTGAAAGCGTGTGCGCATGCATGCGTGTGACGTGCTGTTTACACATTCTAATTCTCTCTAGCTCAAGTAGCTCTGAGCAAAATTGACAGGGACAAATACTGAAGAGGTAAAAGTCATTTTCTCCTCCATTCTTTCCATCTTCGGATCAGTTTTGTAGCTCCAAGTAAGTCAGAAAAAATGACTGTCTTTCATATTTGGCTGGCCTTTTTTTTTTATTATTACAAAGTGTAAACAATAAGCTGTTGGCCAAATACTTCAACTTGTTGGAACTTACGAGAGCTTGTGCATCATTCATTGAGAGGAAATACCGAACGTAGAAGAATGACTGAATATTTCAGCGTGACCTAAACGTGACTGAGGACACGGAGCTACTTCATGCTCACGCTTAAGTAAAAAAAAAAAAAAAGATTCATGGAATGAACATCACAGTGAAATCATCCCACAGTCCTGCCTGCTAAAGCACTGCAAAGACAACTGAGGATTGAGGATTTCTAGGTCAGGCTAATAATTGGAAAAACTGACTACAGTTGTGTTTTTTGTTTTTTTTTCGTTTTTTTTCTCTGTGTGACAGACCGCAGTTTGTTTAATTACCCTTAAAAAAAGAATTTCCACCAGCTGCCGTTTAGTATTTCTGCCAGGAGTAAGAAATCTAGTCTTGAAATGCAAGTGTGCAACCTTACTGGTGCCATGCTCAAGGTGGATTTGCAAAAGCACCGCGAGCACAGAAAGGCCACTGTTGTTGCAACACTGTCTCTAGACACATTATCAATCAGAGGGTTGCCAAGTTCAACATGACCAGACTGGAGGGGTAGAGTTCAGGGAAAGGAGCATGGTTTCTTTGGCCAAGCCGAGTCCTATAGAAGACAGGGCCCAGATGGATCCTCCAGATATTCTATGCAGCCAAACAAGAAAAGAAGAAGGAGGAGGGGGGGAAAAAGGGAAAGAAAAACGGCATGATGGTGAGAATATGAGCATGCGGGAGAAACTGAGGAAGACAGTGAGCAGCATATTTTCCAAGGTACAGCACCCCACTGCTCAAACCTCATCATCTTTTAAGAAAAAGTATGGAGTGTTTGTGAAATTCACCTCTTTTTCAGCAGGAAAGTGGAGCATTGATAGATGGATGCTGTGTCGTTCAGTGACAGCTCAGCGTAAAATGCGGGAAAGACAAATACATTCTCTCCACCACAAAACGGTCTGGTCCTGTTTAAGAAGTATATTCTGCATGAGGATTCGTGAATTACATTGGCCCGTATTCAACACTTTCTCATAAGATGAATATAGAAAGTCCTACAAGTCGGCCTGTTAGAAGCATTTTTTTAACTGTAATAAAACTCCACTATCAATAGCCAACACATTCCCACATCATTCAATCTAAGGACACTCTTACGCTGTTAAAATCCTAAATATTTCAACAAGTTTAACCTTCGCCAACAGACACTTATTTGAACCATTTTCTAAATAAACAAGACATAAAACATAAACTCAACCAAGGACTGACCAAAAAAAAAAGAAAAAAAAAAGGATGCCAAAGTCCAAATCTAAGCAGCAGTTTATCTGAATCCGACATAGTGGCTGATGGCAACGTGCAAATGAAGTTTAAAAAAAAATTCTGTGCTTGAATTCAGTAAAATGTTACGTCTGCTGATGTAGTCCGGACTTTCTCAACTTTAATGGTCATTTATAAAAGAAAAAGAGCCGAAGCAAAGGCAATCCATAGACCAATAACTCTGAATGGGCAGAAAACTGGCAATTGATTAGGCTGTCATGAAACCCTGAAGCGTATGTAGGTGTTGCCAGCAGCATCTGGACAAACGAGAGTTGCAGCTTCGCAGTAGCTTGGTGGATCTCCAAGAGCTGTCTGGCAAACGCAGCCTCTGATGCAGAAAAAGTGGATGGATCATGGAAAAGCTACATGGAGTAGGGTAATGCTGAGTAGCAGTAGCAAGATGCATGTTGATGTTACTACCATATAGCCCACAACTGACAGATCGGTTTAAAAATGTGATGACACTGAAAGATATTTTTACCCAATAAACTTTGCACTATGTTCTCTGCAGCAACCGTCAGGACTTGTATGACATTAAAAAACCTATCCAACAAAAATACAGCTCTTACCCACACTTCTTCATAAATGAGATAGGACTGCAATGGTGGACCTATAGGTTATGTGATAAATAGCTCATCAAAACAGGCATTATTCCTGTCATGTCTACATTATTTAAGCTTTGAATGCCAGGGAAGGATGTTTAGAAGATAATCATGTGACATGGCTTACTATATTAATGTTCTTTTTAGTGAGACTAGGCCAACATAGATGCAAGTTGTCCCGACATTAACCTGCTGTTTATATTCTTGTTTATTCACCAGAACCATAATCATTCCCAAATTATAACCAGGTGTTTGTTTTGTTACCTGAACCTGACATAATAAATAAGAAGAATATAATGGTTTCAGTGGGATGCAACTGGATGCGTTCTTGTCCATGAGACCTATTGGGATATTTTACAGGAACAAGGTCAAAACCTACATTCCCGCAGAGTCTCGTGGAATATTGTTATTAATTAGTGAAATGGGCTTGATGTACATGGAAGACTGTTTCCAGTTTCAAAGAGTTAAAAAAATCCCCATCTCAAGGCACGAGGGTTGGTAGTTGAATAGCATGCAATTCCTCCATCAAGGAACATTATTATTCATATGTTTTACTTTGCTTTTATTTATGGCTTGGGTAGGTTTTAATTCTGAAACTTTTCTGGATTTTGCAAACTACTTTAGGTTTAGAGGAACATGTGCTAAAAAAACTAGACTGACATTTCCCTACATCATCATGTACGGGCAGTTTACCAGGATTCCAGGATCCATGGACCTGGTAGTGCAGAAGGTAGCTTTTAACAAACCGGAGAAGCATAATGAAACAGCATTTTCTGCATTTTGTGTGACATGTTGGAATAATAATAGGAAGTGGGCCATTTTTAACACAACCATGTTGTTTTCCTAAACCTAACCAAAGTTTAGTGTCTAAACACAACCAATGAATTCAATCAAACAGTGAATGAAACGAAAATTAACTGTGAATTGAATAAAACAACTTAATAGTTTTTCCAAACTGTTCATAAATGGTCTCATCTTTAGGGGTCATGTGACTTTGCTCCACTTCTCCTCCAGTGACCTTATGGGGACCTTGTTGCTTGTCCATAAATACTTTGAAGCATTTGTTGTTGGAATCTATTGTTGATGTTGGCCGCTGTGAATACACGCTGTGCATATCTTTAAAAGACCACATCAGCATGTGATGCCATGGGAGTCGGTTAGAAAAAGTAGCCCCTGATACTTTTACAAGCTACAGATAGCCATGTTAGCTTCTCGCTAACACCAAGAATAACGTGATATGTTCTTTGGTTTTTAGCTTCACTTGTCCAACACTTTAGTTCAAACTGAAATATCGACTAAATAAATAGTCAACCTTTTTGTTCTACTAATCTTGGTCTCCACAGGATGAGTCTTAATAACTTTCCCTCTTAAAACACTGTGTTGTTTTGTGATAAACATCTCACTGAAGAATGAATGAAGCAAATTTGATCGCCCTCGGGATTAATTACTTGCAGATGCCATAATTTTTTTTTACGAGAGCGAGGACATTTACTTCAGTCTCAGTTGAACTTTTATTTAGTGCTAATCAAAAACATGTTATCATGCTAGAATGCTAAATTGAAGTTGAATATGATAAAGGACATCAACATGTTGCGTCACAGAGCTGCTTTGTTTGTAGCCTTATTTTGGGCATTTAGGGACTTCTGATTTCCATGACAACAAAATTGGCTGCCACTGCTATATTATTCTGCTGTGTTGAGGCTGATACTTAAGGATTGGCCCCTTCTTGCCCTCAATCTTCCATCAGTCCCTGGGTTTTTGAAAGGGTTTATTTTCAAGCCGTTCCAGGTTCAGGCTGAGGTGAAAGCAATCAGTTACTGGGGAAACCAAAAAAAAAAAAAAAAAAGAAAAGAAAAAAAGAACAACAGAAAATGCATTGTGTTGATACGGATCTCCCACAGAAATTTGATATATTTTCCTTTTGAAACTGGCAGCTGACAAATTTGACCACGTGTGGAAAATCTTTCATAACTTTGAGTCAAAACCAAACCATTTTTAATGGAGTTAGGTAAAAACTGCATGAGTCAGAGGGACAATCAGTTATTGTAGAAAGAAGCGGGTTGGTAGAGATGGGACTTTTACTGAGGATATTTAGGGCAAATTGGTTTAAATGGTTTAAAGATCTACAGTTGCTGGTGTCTAATAAAGATTGAGATGCACTGAGAAACACCGTCTACTGGTGGAACATTGTATCTAACCTTGGTAACTCCATATATCCTGTGCTGTTCTGGGCTGTGTTTTATCCTAAAGGGGGGAATTGAGATTTAAATCCTGGATTCTTAGTCTATGGGTTTTTTTTGGGGTAGTTTTTCCTTCTGTGGTGGAAAAAAAAAAAAAAAACCTTCAATGCAACATTTAGTTTCCCTCCTTTTTCTTACAGATAGCCTGCCAAATTCCACTTAAAGCCCTTTCCCTGTGGGCAAAACTGTGATTCACCACCAACAATAGTTAATTAACATTATTCCATGTTTAATCTAACTTTCCGTGTTCAGCCAAAGCAGTGTGAGAAGAGCATTAAAACAAAATGGGCATGGATAAAGTTAAAGATAATACAGTGGAAGAGGAATGAATGGAGGAAGAAACGTTAATGTAGGGAAAGTCAAGACAAGATGCCAAACTGGCTCCTGTTTTATTTATGAGCCCGCTGGAGGTGGAGAGCTCTGAGACATATACAGCCAACCTTTATGAATAAATAAAAAGGTGCACTTACTGAAATAAAAGCCTCTCTCTCCACAGACAAACTGCAGCGTGTCCACCAGCTCCGCCCCGCACAGGGTCTCAGGGCCCGCCCCTGTTGCCGTCGGAGTCAGGGTGAGGACGCACAGCAGTAGTGAGAGGGTGTGGCTACAGGAGATACAGCACATCGCACCCTGCGCGCAAGGAGAGAGGGAGAACTTTAACATGTTTACTGCCGGACACAGATCATCATCACATAAGGGGTTTTTATTTAATTAAGGAAAGTTGCGTTTTGCTCAAACAGGGGATTAAAACCAATGAGTCTGACGGGTATTTTTTATTTTATTTATTTCCCTCTAACATTCAGGTTATTCTCTTTACTAAAAGGAAAGAAACAGATGGTTACGTTGCAGAGTTTTGGAGAAGTGGAGGAAAATGCATTAAATCCAAACTTTCACTTGTTGCCAAAATCATTCAAACAGGAGGCTGAGCAGCCCTGATGCTCCGGAGCGTCTGTGCGCAACCGAGCAGAGCGCGTCCAAATTGAAAACACACTTTCCCCTTCTTATCATCCCACTCAGCAGCAAGTTCACAACAATCCACATGAATCAACACCATTCATCCATCATTTATATCATTAGTAATCACTTCAGTGTTTCCCTTGTGCCAAATGCTGTCAGCGCATTATTACGCACAAAAAAAAGTACTTCAAAATTCAGAAATAAAAGATGGAAAAATAGAGAAAAACCCGCCAGGGGATCTTTCCGATCCAAAACTGTGAAATGGAAAAGGGCTCTCCCGCCAAAGCCTGCGGAGGAAGCTGACTGGGCCAAATGTTCACAATAAAGAGAATAAACACAGGACATTATCCATCCACATCTCAAGCGTTCAACCCCGACAACCTGAATCATTTCACGTTAAGCTCTCCTCTCTCTTTTCCCCCCACTTTACATCGGGTCGGATATTTAGCACTTAACAATGCAGACTCAGTAGTAATTACTCTGAAAGATGCAGAGCTGCATTAGAGCTTTTCTGGCGAAAAAAGAGCGCAGGGCGCACAGAGGCGATGAGGATGAAAACCCCATTCATCACTGCACCATTCTCTCAAAGACTTCAAAAGGGGGAAAAAAGGAAAAGTCAATTTAATGAAAACAATCTGTGCTTAGATCATAAAAGAAAAAGAAAAAAAATCCCCAAGAGATGAATAGAAAATTAAGTCAACTAAATGAAGGACAAAAATAAGCACAAAATCAGCATTTATCATACAAAGAGAAATTGTAAAACATAACTAAGCAGCATAAATCTCCTTTGATTGTTTCGGGTTAAACTCAGTAAGGATGCTCAGTGCAAATTGTTAGAGCAAGTGAAGAACCAAGGTGACAATCTATAGTGTCAAAGAAATCAGGTAAGTTACCTTGAAGACATCACATAAATGCCACTGAGAGGAATGAGCGCTAGACATCCCCACGGGTCTCCACAACACAAAGCCCGGCGAAAATGAACTTGTTTGAAGTCATTAAAAACGGGGAGAAAGAGGATGAGATGCGGGCAATGTCACATCTCAATATTCCGACTTTGTTCCATTGCGCAGGCTCGTTTTGGAGAAGTGAGATTTAGCGAACAGGAGACGGATTTAGAGAGAAAATCCCTCACATTTATCTACATTACACAGACATTTTCAACAGGAAACAGCTGGGGCAGCATTTGCCTCCTACTCGTCCTAAGTTATTCATTAAGGATTTTGGGCACATATTCAAATAACGTCATTTCTTTTTTTTTCTTTTTTTTTTTTTCTCTGAACGGGATTGAATTTTGATCTCTCTCAGACTTGGTTAGTAGTTCACATCAAGATAGAAAAAGCAGTGCTGCACCACCAGCAGCAGCAGCAGCTCACACAACACAGTTTTATCCCCTGAAAGCTCGTGAATGAGAAGTTAAAGACAAGCTGGAAGTTATGATATGACTCTTGAGTTTGCGTAATTTGGCGCCGCGTAATTCGACAGCGAGAATATCCAAGTCTGATCTAGTTAACGTTAAAATAAATCATTAAAAACACTTTTCCACTTAGTCACCACAGTGCCTCTAACTTGAGTACCCAATAAAAAGCAAAATGTGAACAGCTTAACACATGTGAGATGGAGAAATAATGGAAAAATGAGACATTTTTATTGCAACAAAGAGCAAAGAGCACAAGTGAAATCCTGGTGCTTCTAAACTTTATGCCACTGCGCAGAGGTTTGCTGATTTTAGGGACACTTGATGTAAATTACTGTAGAAATCCTACTTCTTTCCAATTTTTAGTCAAGTTAAGTTGTCAACAAACATCTGATGCTTCTAAGAATTGATGAAAAAAAACATGAAGCAGTTTAAAGACAAAAAAAAAAAATTTAAGCCATCTGCTTGTGGCAACGTTCTTTATGTTCAACAAATGATAGCACCTTGTAAAGGGTCACCTGCTGTCATCTTGTTAAAGGGGCCCCACTGTGTCTCAGAAAATAGGGGGGGGGGGGAAAGTAGTAGGGACACACTGAAGCTTCACACAGGAGGAGGGCTTAAAGGGAGCTGTTTTCTCCAGGGATGGGATATCAACACTGATCCAATCACTAAACATGAGATCAGTGCTGTGACCCAATCATAAAACAGGACACCAGCTCCCATCCCAGCATGCACAGTCAGCATGTGTAAGCGCATCACAAGCACGGTGGGATCCAAAAGGAGACCAAGGCTAAAGACACGCAACATGTTGGGGCTGATGGGGGGGGGGAGTGGGTCAAAACACAACGGCAAGATCAAACATCCACCAACGACAAGAAGCCTTGAATCACGTCTTTCACACAGAGCCGAAATCAGAGGCAACAGGCCTTTAATGGGTTCATGGGATACAATTTACTTCATTGATTGCTTGAAGTAAACTGCTTGAACAGGTCTAGATATATAAAAACTACTTGTAAGAAATAGGAAAACATCAAAGTTTAATGTATCCAACACACTCAAGGCATATTGAAGTGATGACCCCTGCCTCATCAACATAAACATTCTGGTTAAGTACATAACTCTGGAAAGTTGTTCTGGGTACAGCTCATTTATATTCTAACAAAAAAAGTACCCAATTGTTCATTTAGGGGTATAAAGGATCACATCACTGGGGTGGTATCGCTGGTTCTTCCTCCGCAGCGGACACTTATTTTGACAATTTGTACCTTAAAAGATCAGTACTGTACCTCTGAAGGCCACCTTCTACCCCAATTTAACATCACTGGTCTTTATAAAAAGGTACAAACTGCAAGGGTACAAATTAATACCCACTATTGAGGGGTATGACAGCAGTACCTTTGAGGGAACTACCCCAGTAACAATCCATTGTACCCTTGAAAGTACAATTAAGAAAGCTACTTTATTTTCTGAGTCAACGTTAAATTTGCATATGCTTATGGATGACACCGTCTGTCTGTTCTATGCATTCATTTTTGAATTTGCGTATTTAAGTACCTTTAGAGAAAACTTGCATATTTGTGCTCCAATGAGCAAATAGAGCAGTACCACCAGAAATGTTGGCAGCGTTGAGCAGTATAGCTCATGTGTGACCAGTGAAAGGAACAAAGAAGAAGAAACCGCAACGTGGTTAACGGCCACACAGACCACTGGCATCTGTTGCGCTGCTTCTTATTACTTCTCTCTCTGAAAATGAACATTACCATGATCTCCTTCACTGTTGCCATGTTTGCTGTTGTCTGACACTGATGTCAGATCCCAGAGGTGGTCTCAAGTGGACGTATGGCTTAACAGCCATGCCAATGTAAAGGGAGTACGTGGGAAGTGGTGTTTGACTTTTAGCTTTTGCAGATATTCAGGTGTGATTTCCTTGTTTCCACGACTACACTGTTAACTTTTAAAAGTACTTGGTTAAGTTTAGCAGGGCAAAATGGTTAGGCAGTGACATAGACAATATGGTGATGCAATCCACTTTTATTTTGCTTGGGAAATCCTGCAGAGCCAGTAATAAAGCCACCTGGCTCCTGACCCTGCATCAGGATGTGACAAGTTTTGGAATTTAAACCATTTGATCGGAGGCGAGCATCAGTCACTAACCTACGACTTCTACATGTTGACACGCCCCATTGGTGGAAGGGACTTCTTACAGGCATAGCTGAAGCACAGCAGAGAGGGAGAGGGAGGAGCCTGCAAGTTGTATTCATTCACATTTTTGAGCAAAGTCGTCCTTCAAGACTATCAAATCCTGGTTTAATGTGTAACAAGGGTTCATTCTCATTTCATTTGGAATGTAAGTAAACAAGAAAGTAATTTCCAGTCCTTACTACTGTATACAAGAAACACACATTTTCAGACTACCAATGCTTCCAGTAACATGTTTATAATGCTTCCTCCTCTAAAACTTAAAATTCAAATCCTGGCTGTAGATTTTTGTGACAGATTTATCTCTTCAGGGCTGCAGCATCTCTGGTTGCCCTTCCCTGGTGGATTGCATCACCGTCAGGAGCTGCTGATACAACATGGAATATGATAATGATGCTCCTCCGATCAGAAGGACAAAGCTGCTTTCAGATGACCTTGCTAGCTAGCATCAGATCAGGGGACATGACTCACTCATACGCATAAGCCTCTCAGTCAGTAACTGATTTTAAAAGTGAAATTTTTCGTCTTCCTCTGCTGGCTGACAGAAAAAACAAAAGCCACACATGATATAGTGAGTAAAAGCTCCATCACAGATTTTCCTGTTATCACTGTAGCTGTGGTCTGGCAGTACTGGTGATGGGCTTGTGCAGTACATCTGCTGATGCAGTAGTAGGAAGAAGAAGAAGAGGAAAAGGGGGGGGGGGGGGTGGGAGGGGAGGCTGACCTTCCCTTGCTCTGCGTCTATAATGCCCAGTTCTCCGAACTGCATCCGTGCCAAGTTTCTCTCTCTCTTTTCCCCTGCTCCTTCTCTTTTCTCTTTGATTGCAAGACTTTTGAACCCCCTCACCGCCACCCCTCCTTCCCACCCCCCCCACAGCCTTGTCTACAGAGACGTCCACCTCAGTGAACTCATTGACCAGGGAAAGGCTTGTTTTCACTCCCTTCTGGTGTGGAAAGGAGACACTGTTCGCTGCAAAAAGTGTCCATCTATGCAAGGGATTTTTTTCAATGGCATATCTGAAAAGAATACTCCAAAAGATAGCCGAAGTCACTGGTTTGCAATGCATTCCTTTTATTTTGGGATTTACACACAACAGATATGCCCTCTCCTGTCTTGTTCAAAGAGTTAAACCTTTGGTTCCAGAGTTGTATTTTCCTCATTTGGAGCAGTGTCATAAAGTATGAAAAGGCTTTCCTTCATGCCAAACAAGTGTCCGAGATAGCAAAGCAGAGTGCAACGGCATGATAAAAGTGAACGAGCAGAGGATGAGCAAAGAATTTCAACTTTTTGTTTTTTTTACAAAACCAATGTGAACTCTGCAGCAGAATGGAGGGCTGTGGTGGAATAGGGGGGGAATACAGGGCTGGTACCCAAGATGGGAGGGAAAATAGGAGGCTGGGGATAAGTCTGGGCACACACAAACAGGTTCACTTAAGGACACACTCACACACACACTTGATTAGGAGAGCAATCCTTCTCTATTCTGTTGATTAGTCTGAGGGTTTTTCCAGCTCAGTGGTTTCTCTGTGTTACATTTCCTCCTTTATCCATTCACTAAGACAAAAACAGCTCTGCAAAAACAATGAAAGAAGGGTATCTACTGCGAGGGGTAATTTCAGATTTTTTTTTAATGTGTCTATTACTTTCCCGAGCTCGGTGGTTAAACAGGGTGTGGTGTTGAGTGTGGCACAGACGTCCATGCCTTCAGAGCAGATATTGTTATCGAAGCCCTCTGCTGTGCCATAGGCCGTTCATATGGAAGAAATAAAAAGGTGCGTCATGGAGCGAATGCAAGAAATGGGGGCGCTTGTTTTGATACGCTATGTTTCCGTAGTAACATGCAGGGGTCACAGGATTTTGGCAACGAAGGGCCAGGAAATTCTGTGCTTGCCTGTTGATGATCAAAACCTACTTTTTAAAAAACAAAAAAGAAAAAAAGAAAAGAACCCTGAGGGATGTTTTAACTGTTTGTGGCAGGATTTTCAACAAGCTAAACTTTTGGGCTGTACCACCCCATTTACTGGTGATGAAAACAAAATTGGTGTGGACTGGAGCTAATGAGATTGTGGCCTGTTCTGTGTAGCTGAATATGCGACACAAAGGGTCGACAAAAGGACTTTGACAAGTAATTGTTGAGTTTTAATTGCCTAGAATTTACCAATACTTATTTATTGTCCATATAAAAGCTGCACGATCAATGTGCAGGACATAAACAAAAGAGAAAACAGTGTTTCCATCCAGTTTTCTTATCAATTAGACACAAACTTGAGAACGGTTTATAAAAAATGTGTATTAAAGTTAAGCATTGAGAGTATATATTACGTTTTTTGTGTATTTGCATATTGTCTGCCAGGTGGTTTCTTTGACACACCCTAATGAGAAGGAGGCTTGAACACATTCATCATTTCAGACAGGAGGTGACAAGAGGTTCTAGTGTAATATATTTTATTAAAAAATGGAATAAAGGAAATGAACATGAAGGCACATGAACCTATTTTAACTAAAAAGATCAATAAGCAAAATGTCCGCTCTGTCAAAGCCCACCAAACTGACCTTAAAAAATTCTGTGACAATGAATTTTCCTTCTCTAGGGAAAAAAGTGCATCTGAACACACTGCAAACATCCCATCCAAACCACAGATAAGGACGCATCACCATGAAAAGTTCATGTAAGAATCCAGTCAGTGAAAGATTTGTGGTTGCTTTGAACTGATGGTTGTGGAAGAAGAGAGAGAGATGATTAATGAAGAGGTGGAAAGAAAAAAAAAAGTCTAGACAGATTACTGACTTGGTGCATCAGGTTTAAGATTGTGGGCTACAGAAATTGTCATGAGGGGGTTGCAAGCTGGAGGCATCTCACAAACCATGCTCAATAAGGAAGCAATCTGGGGAGTCTAGAGGCCAAGCCAGAGGATTTGGCTTTTTGTTGTCTTCCTCAAGCCATTCATGAGGTTTCAATAGAGTGCCATTTCCATTTGCTGCTGGTTGAGGCCGATACAAAGCGAAAAAGAAAATTAACGTCTGATTTACGTTCAAGTCAGTAAAAGACTTTCGGGCCCATTTTAGTCTCAACAAACTTAAGACCGGTCCCAGGTTTTGACCCAAAAGTAACAAAAGAGGCCGGTAACACAAAAGGGAATAACCACAAGGGATACATTTGTAAATAAACTGTATACAACACTGGCAACATCTCCGGATCAGCATAAATAAACCTTCATAGAGCTGCAGGTGCAACACAAGGCACACGCTCGGGTCCCTCCTTTGTCGAGCGCTGGCTATATTTTTGTTACAGACCTGTTGTGGCGTGCAAACGTTTCCTTATTACAAAATCTTGGAATGTTCCACAGTCGGAAAGAAAACACTAAACTAGTAGAAGCACAATAACGCATACAGTCATTACAGCTTTAATGTGGTCTCACTGACTAATCCTAGACAACAGCTAAATATCCAAAACAGATCTGGGTTTTTAGTGATACTCCAGCGATATGCATCATGCTTCATGGAGAGCTGGATGAGGATCTCCAAGAGACACCTCAAGGCCCACAGGGAAGAGTACTGTCTGTGCTGTTTACTTATCCCATGCAGAGCAGCGGTTGTGAGGGTAAAGAGCCGGCGCCCCCTGGCTCTCTCCTGCTGGATGGAGAGTGGGTGCGGTGCTCCTCTCCACTCACCACCTGGCACCAGGAAGGCTATGTCTAGGAAAGAGACCTGTGCCAGGCCTCAATTATGGTGGTGGTGGGGGATTAATCCAAGACACACTGAAGCAATTACAGCTCGATATAAATCAATATGCTTTGGGTTAAAAAGCGATCAGCTCCCAACACTCTGGAGAGACTTGACTCAGTGAGCCTTTGATTTTTCTCAGAGATGGGAGCAGTTTTCCTCTTGAATTCGGGGATGTTGTAGCATCTGTAGTTGTGACCGTCACTCAGGCTGCGTCAACGGTTTAAAAAAAAAAACCAAGTGAAAAATGCTGAGGACAAATATTGACTTGTGGTGACCTGACCTGTGTACACAAGTTGTGAAATTAATGTTGCATAAAGGGGAAAAGCTGCACAAACACACACACTAAAGTGTAAAGTCTTTCTGTGCAATCCCTTCAATGTCTCGCTAAGAACTGATAGAACTATGCAAATGAAGGAGAAACACTGAATTAACTATCAGGATGCTTGTACAGTCCAAATCCTCCAGCAAAAGCTGGAGCAGCCGGGAGGTAAATGCTGCCAACTCACAGCCCTGACCCCCATCATCTCTACTGTACCGCCATCTAGTGGCCACAGATTAGGACACAGTGTGCACACATACTAAGTATTCAAACTGGATTTATTCGAGTGTGAAAGAAAACTGGCCGTTTCAATCATTTCAGTATATTTAGTTTCATTTGAATTTGCACGCTTTAGCGAGGACCCAGCATCCATGACTTCTAAGTATTTAATAAGCCATATGAAACTGATTTCCAAATCTTATTTTAATGCCCAAGAACGTGAAGTTCCCAACAGTCAATATTGGATTCAAGACTTATTTCTTGGTCAGAGAATTCTCTAGATTCTCCTGCACTTCTAATGAAGCTTTCTGCCTTTGCCTTGCAGACTGTGAGAATGTTAAAACTCTGCCCCCTTCCCCATATTTGCTTCTGAAAGACTCCGTCTCTCTGGAAGATCCTTTTATGCTACGCCTTGTTACCCACCTGTTGATGATTATCCTGATTAGTGCAGACAAGCCCCAGCAGGTGTTTCAATGAGACTTCTTTGGCTTGTTTTTTCCAACTCATTTGAAACAGGTTGACAACAAATGAAATATGTTGACATATTTCTGTCAGAATTTGGAATTATGTTGTTGTTTAATGACAATAAGTTGCTTTTACTCGTTTTCAAATGAAAATCCACATTACCGACTTCATGTGCTCGCTGAGTAAATCAAGGTGAAATCTCCCAACAAATGTTTAAACCGATTTTACCGTCGCTGTGCATCAGTGGGATGTACTCGAGGAAATATTAAACTCATTTTCAATCTTTTGCTAAGTGGTGATTTTCAGATATCAAATAAATACTCTAAACTATGACGGCAAATTATTAGATCAATAGGAAAGAAATGTATAGATTTCAAACTCCGGTCCTCCAGGGTTGCTATCCTGCAGGTTTTAGATGTTTCCCGGCTCCATCACACCTGGTTCAAATTAAATGGATCCAACAGTTCGTTGCCAAGTTCTGCACAACGATCCAGTAATTTGACTCAGGTGTGTTGAAACATCTAAAACCTGCAGTAACCTCAAGTAATTTAAAAATGTCTGCAGTGACTTCAGCTATAATTTAACATAGGATGATGTCTTGTTGTTAGAAGCAGCAGAATGTCTTGAATGTGTTTTTTTATTTTACACAATCTGGAGTAACGGGTCCAAACCTTCTTCAACCCGACTGATTCCACCGTTCCCTTTAGCATGTACGGAAACATTTGTAACATTTAAATCTGATTTATTTTACAAAGCTCCATCGGTCATTGGCTTCACATATCCACACGTCTTACAACTTGTAAACAAAACAAAGAAAAAACTTCCGATTTTCTTGGTGAAATCTTGGAGGTGTACTACAAAGCTCAACAACACAGAGACAACGGGAAGTACAACGATGGTAGTCAAGATCTTTGCTGAACCAGGATCTTAATCACTAAATGCACCAACCAACCAACACTTTATTTGAAGAGCAGGCTCTACGTGTGGACAGGTGTGACAAATATAATAAAGATGGCATTATTCAACCCCCGCTGCCTTTGATTTCCCAATTTATTTGAGTGTGTGAATCATTTTACTAAAATAAATTTCACACTGCTTTTCAATCCATTACTGGCTGTATAGAGTGGACTCATCAGTAAATTGGGACAAAACGCATGGTTCCCCTGGCAACATAATTAGCCCTGAGCACTGAAATGGTGCGAAGCCTATTGAAATGCAAGTATTTATCATTCTCCTTCTCTATTCTTCCGGTAAATGAATAGCTTTTTATTGGGTCTGAATAAGCCTAAAAACTCCCCAAATATTGGCTTCCTTTGTAAGGCCGGGGGGGGGGGGGCTGTGTGAACAGCGCCGCCTCAAAACTACATCTCAAATAAACTGATCAAATTTTGTACATATGTAGATTAAAGTGAGCCAGACACAAATAAATCCTCAAAAAGCCTAAACTTAACAGAAAGTCTGCCAATTGGGTCAAAGAGTCCATTTTTTGTGATGTATAAACAATGCATCTTAACAAACTCCTCTGAGGGGGTTTTCAGCACAGTTCACTGAAAACTGCTCCACCCTTTCTTAAAAAGTCTATGCTGATCATAACCGTGAAGGTTTACGGGTGTGCGTGAACATAATGGCCTCTGAAAGTTTGATGACTCGCCATGGAAAAATATTTAAATCAACCAATTAGCCCCGCCCACTAAATGGACAGAGGATGGGGTTGAACGCGGCGTTTCTTTCCTTTTGGGTCTTTTCTGCTCTCTGCTTTTACAAATCTCCTTCTCGTGTCTCTTTAAG
>JBBBVU010000025.1:6071110-6108610 GCA_037177055.1 Atherinosoma microstoma
ACACACACACACACACACACACACACACACACACACACACACACACACACACACACACACACACACACACACATAGAACCCCCCCGCCCCCCAATTCTACAATATGTCTATTAAAGTAAGAACATAAACAGGTTTATGTCTTGACACTGGTTAACCAGGTGAGGAAACAATATCATCGGGATCCTTAAGGATACATCCACATGGAAAACCACCTCACCCATGAAGACAGAGGCCATTGCCATGGAAACCGCTCAGTTCAGAGGAGACAGGGGCCCAGACTGCAACCATAAGGCAGGGCCCTTAGCCACCAAAACAAGGACGATCACCAGAGCATGCCTTGCTCCCAAGGTGGATGACCCCCATGAGGAAAACAATGGCCACAGTTTAGTTATCACATTCCTATGCAGTACACACCTGTGGCTGCTTCTTAGTAATCATACCTCACAGGTGCTCTAGCATGGAAATGACTTTTTTCTCTTCTTTTCACAACCATTTTTACATTTTTTTTTAGTACCGTAATAAATATTGTCTACTGATGTCAAAAGGTGGGCTCAATATTTATGATATCATGCATCTTAAAGTACAAATATCTTTGCATTTGTGTTCGAGCGCTGAAGGCAGGCAAAGCAGAGCAGAGTGAGGAATGTTTGGGAGGGTAGAGACTGATTGATCCAGCAGCCGAGCTGGCTGAGGAACGGATCTCCAAATGGTGGCTGAAAATGAGCAAGTAAGCCCGGGCTTGGAGGTGAGGGCAGTTGGTGGAGAGGGTGAGCTGTTGAGTATTGCTGGGATGAGGATAAATAGGCAGGCAGATGGTTGGGTTGAGCTAAGCGTGCAGGCTGGCATGCCGCTGAATGGGAGGCACAAGGAGATGTACTGTCAGTAAAGAGCAAACACAAGGAACAAGACGCAGACGTTGAAATAACAGCCGAAGAATATTTGCTGCCATGGTGGGTGATGGAACCATCTGGCGAAGACTGGAAGGGAAGCTGGGTTAGACTTAATGATGGCAGGTTTCTCAGGAGTGAGAAGGAGAGGCCACACCCACAAACACATACGTAAACACAAACAGAATCAAGCAGGGAACCACAGGAGAAAAAAAAAAGGGGGGGGGGGGGATCAAATGAAAACAAGTTTTTAGCAGAAAGAAATAAAAACATAAAAGTTTATTGCTTTTGGTCTAGAATAAGAGAAATGTAATAAAACAGAATGCAGCAATTTCCAAATCTCACAAACCCAAGTTTCATTCCCGATAGAACATAAAGAAAATGTAATATGTATTTTAATTTTTTTTCATCTTTTCCTGTAAGACTACAGGATGCTAGCAACTCACTAATCCTGGGCAATCTTTAACAGATTTTTTTGTTTCCTGTTGCAGCAAATGTTTTCTGTTGGAGATGTGGACTGCAGGCAGGCCAGTTCAGCACGCTTCTACTGTGAAGCCATGCTGTTGTGATGAATGCAGTATGTGGTTTAGCAGGTTTGTCGTGCTGTAATAGGCCTTTTCTGTCTGGATGGGAGTAGAAGTTGCTCTAAAACCTCTCTGTACTTTTCAGCATCGATGGAACTTCACACTGCCCACACCATAGGTATTAATGCAACCCCATACCGTCGGAGATGCAGGCTTATGAACTCTATGTTGATATCCCAGATGGTCCCATCGCATCTTTAGTCCACAGGATATGGGGTCTATGGTTTTGAATTAAAAATTCTGGCCACAGACCAGTTTTCCATTGCATTTTGGCTCAGAGAAGATGCTGGTGTTTCTGGATCTTGTTCGCATATGGTTCTTCTTTGCCTAATAGAGCTTTCACCTGCAGCTGCTGATTTCACGGCAACCTGTGTTCACAGACAAAGATTTCTGGAAGTGTTCCTGAGCCCATGCAATGATTTCCAGTATAGAATCATAACTTATTTCAGTGTTGAGCATCCAGTTTGGACATTTTGCCTTGTCCCATGTGCAGATTCGTCCTGATCCTCTGAATCTTTAGCTCTTGTTGTTGTAACAGCCTAAAATTGTACAGGTATTTGGTTTTATTAAAAGACACAGAACATCAGGATTTTTGCTTATTTTTTCAGATTTTTGGCCCCCTATGGCAGCTAATTCTGCATCCATCATGCGTCCTACCTGTACTCTGAACTCTCTCCAGCCAGTAAAAGTCAGTCTGATGTTGGCTCCTGTCTTACTTTATCTCTTGCTCTGTCCCTTTCTGTCTTTTTCGTCTTCTCTTCTTTTGACAATGTCTTCTTGCATTTTAATTGCCGAATCAGCCCCAATGCGCATTCAAAATGGCTGGAGTGTTTATATCCGCTTGCTAGTGTGCGAGAGAAAAATGTTAAATGGAGGTTTCTCAGCCTCTGGACGCTGTTTGGCAGCGACAGGTCCAGAAAGGTACATAATAAATGTCACAGTGCCATCAAACAAGTCAGGAACATAACGTTTTAAGGTCGGAAAGTTACATAGTGTGTCTTTAAAGTGCAAAACCAAACAAAAGGTGTGAAATTTCTCAGGCAGAATCTTGTTTGGATCAGTTTATAGGTCACATGGTTAACTAAAATGCAGAGGGTGAAGCCCTTACAGGAAATGATTTGTGAAAAGCTGCAACTGTTCACTTTCAGAGCAGGAATCCAGTTAGATTGCACACATTGCTGTGAAGACAGCCTTGGGGTGCCTGTAACATCATGATGATAATTACCCAATACTTTAAATGTTTCAAAATCATGTTAGTGATCATTTTGTCATCAGTTTTCCATCTCTCTCGTTATTCTGTCAGGGTCTCTGAGCAGCATGTAACAGATTTCCACGACGTTCACACTCATCTAGAAGAAAACTTAAAATTAAAATGGACTGATTAAATTTTCTACTTATACAAAAAAATCATATTTGTGCAGCTTTGCAAAAAGTGGAGTAAAAGACAAGACAGAAATGATTTTGAACATTAGACAGGACTCAAGGGAGTAATCTCAGCAGATTGCTGGGAGACAAAGGCACACGCTCAGGTGTATGCCACAAAGCTTTACAGATGAGCCAATCATCATCAGCAGCTTTTTGATGGCCGTAAACATGATTAGATGATTGCATATGGCCACTGGTTAGCCGCTCAGTCTCTAGCCATATGTTCATGTGACAACCGTCAACACTTCCACATTCACTTCTCCCTCTAATTTCAAAATCAGTCTTTGAGTTTGACTAAACTTTGAAAAAGCAGGGGTTGGATTTTCCATTAGTTTAGTTATTTTTGATGTTGCTGTCACTACTCATAAAAACAATACTCAGCTTTAAAGTAAAAGGAAGAGAGTGTGTGTGTGTCCATGTGTGAAGCCTTTCCCAGACATGAATCACACGTATCCATCTGCCAGATTCTCTTCCTTCTAATGGCGCAGGAGAGAGAGGGAGGAAAAAAAAACTCTCAATCAACAGTTTTAAAATTTGTTTTTGACTATAGGTGAGAGATCAAATATATGCGTCCTCACAATGCAAGTCAGTAATGAGCTTTTTAAAAAAAAATGTTTTTTTTAAAACAACTACTCGAGGGCCACTGTCCTGCAGATTTTAGATGCTTCCCTGCTCCAACACACCTGATTCAAATCAAAAGGTTGTTGTCAAACCCTGCACGATGACCCATTTGATTAAGTAAGGTGTGTTAAAGCAGGGAAACATTTGAAACCTGTAGGACAGTGGTCCCAGCAGACCGGAGTTTGAGATCCCTGTTATGAGACCATATCGGGGGAAACACAGAATTTGAACTACTTGCACTGATTTACTTCAGATATTACTAATGCTTGATTATAAACTTAAGGTGGATGTGCTGTAAATCAAGGTAATAATTACTAATATTACATTGTATAATCCTCCAAAAGCACTTAACCTTTTAATTCCTGAGGTCTTTGGGGGAATTTGAGAACAGATGGTGCCGAATGTGCCAAAATGGCCATTTTGGAGACCTCGAAGTAAATTGTACTAAAACCGCTCTTTCACTTTTATTTGTTTCACAGGAGGTGGAAAAAGTACAGAATAATTGTAATTGAGTAAAAGTATCTTTACTTTGCTTATATTTTACTCAAGGAAAAGGAAAAGTACCCATCTAAAAATCTACTTGGGTAAAAAGTAAAGAAAAGTCATTTAAAATGTAATTTGAGTAAAAGTTACTTAGTTACTTTTATAATTGATATCATGAAGGTACATTCAGCTTAATGAAGGATGGTTTTATCTGAACAATAAATGGAACATTTGGGATACACAGGTAAAAGCACATGTATTCTACTTACTGCCACATACTTTCATAGATTTGATATGGAAGTTTCGGAAGCCAACATCTCTGTCTGGAAGTTATTGCCTTGTTTGCGTTTGAACACAAAGAGTTGTCTGAGATATGGTCGAGGATTTCCTTGACTTTCCGATTAATCTCTGCATGAGAATTCAATGTCTCTGCTTGACAATCCTCAGCCTTCTCCATCTCTTGCTCAGCACCAGGCATCATCAGAGAGAATTCCACCCGCGCAAGTGTGCACAGGAAAGCAAGGAAATGTAATTAGGTGAAAATATCTTTACTTAAAAATTCTACTCAAGTAAAAGTAAAAGTACCCATGTAACAATCTACTTGAGTAAAAGTAAAATGAGTTATTTCAAAAACTACTAAGAAAATTACAAATTACTCATAAAAACTACTCAGTTACAGTAACTTGAGTAAATGTAATTCATTACTTTCCACCTCTGCTTTTATCACAGGGGTGCTTTTGCAGAAATAATGTTCACATATCGTATTATTTAATAGGAGGTTTAAACCTTTGAGAGTAATTCCAAAGGAAATTATTATTAAATAATAATATAAATATTAATCCTAAAACCCATGTTTTTTCTTTTTTTGGGTGAGCCTGAAACTGTTTTCATTTGTGCTATGTACCATCTTCCTTTATTCTTCACCAGTATCAGATATACTGATAGAAATTATACACTGTCAGTCAAAAGCTTGGAAACATATCCAGTTGTTTAAATGGTAAAGTGCATCCAATCTTTTGACTGGTAGCGTACGTTTTAACAAAATCTCCCTTTGTCATGTCTCCAAAGGCAGTCAAACAGACCTTGAGCTTGCAGAGGTTTATTCATTTCATTAAAAAGGTATGCAATTTTCAAGCAGAAGCCAATAGATGGAGATGATAAATTGATTTATTTTAATTATAAGAAATATCAAGTAATGATGAGCTTTAAATACATACTTATACATGAGAAAAAAACAGATCCGTTGCATTGCTAATCACCAGCAACTATCATACTGCATCAGTTAACCTTGCTACAAAACAGACTGTATCAGCTAGAGAGAGACAATCAGGCGATAAACCAAACACAGCAGTACACCACAAGATCAAACAGAAAGAAGAGATTATAAGATCAAAAGACCAGAAAAACCAGAGGTTAATTATTCTTGCAATGTTTTGATTTGCGTGCATGCTCATTTTACATCTGTGTCTGTACATTAATATTCATATGGTTTTGCTGTGGTACTAACTGCGTGAGCAGATCAGTGTCGGCAGCTCTGACACGGTTATGATGTTCAATTCAGATACTCAAAAAGTTAGACACATTCACGCAAAGTAAGAAAAAGCTGGAAAAAAGCTGTCATTTTCTAAAATTAATACCATTGTTTGTACTCAGTGATTTGTCACTTTGTAGTCTTATATTTGAGTAGTTATGTAAATGTTATTTTAACTATACTGTAATTAATATTTGCCAAGTGCAGATTCTCATTTATTTTGCGATTTGATTTGAGGTCATTTGCATGGAAATCGGAGGAAGGGTCTGGCAATTACAGCTGTTAAATACAGTGTGTTGAGCCCTCTTATTTGTGGAGCGTAATTGCTCCACAAACTACCGACTTAGATGTGTGTGAATTGTTTGCTTTACAATAAATATTTCAAATATTCAAGGTTGTTGCCATGTTGTGTAAATTATATGATAAAACACCCTGAATATCCATTTTAATTTTCAGGTTTTAAGGCAACAAAATAGAAAAAAATGCCAAGCATGATGAATACTTTTGCAAGCAACTGCTGCTTTGTAGGAATTCAGCCCCTCTAGCTGAGATCATGTTGCCCCTCTGATACCATTTGGCCTCATTATTCCACTTCCAATCATATTCTGATGTCCCTGCTGTATATCCTGTGGAGGTGGATTAGCTCTGACCTGAGCAAACAATGTCATCTATGCAGAGGAAGTGGCTGAGGATAGCTTAACTTTGAAACCTGTATACACAGCCACTTGCCATGATATGGCTGAGGGGGGCTTCAGGCCCATGCAGAGTAGCAGTGGGGATGGACAGAGGCTACACTTGACAATAACTTGTGCAACTGGCTTTACTGTGTATTGGCCTCTCGAGCTGTCCTCCACAGTCCCTCTGAGTTCTTGATGTACGCTCTTTGGATAAAAAAAATATTTTTATATATTCAGATACTGTTATCTAGACAGAGGAAGCAGAGGCTCTGGAGCCGTTATTGTGATTTGTGCAGAGTGCTGACACGACTGCTTGAATATTCAGACTTTGTAAGTGACACATGTTTTATTCACTGTCAAGCACAAGAATATAGTATTTGTAGATGTCTAATGAATGAGTTAAATTAAAATCAAAATTAGAAATTAGATAAAGTCTTGCTGCAATTCTAATTTGATTCATTTAAATGTTTTTTTCTAAGTTCAAAATGGACCGACTGTCAGTTTTAACTTGATTTTCTTCAACTTCAAAATGTTTAATTAAACAAAAACGTGTTGGGAGATGACATTTCTATTTTAATAAAAAATATCTCCAACAATTCTTTGTAAATCTACCTTTTTTTCATGGTTCCTTGTTCATGTGTCCGCTTGCTCCCAACCCTGTTTCCAGAAATTTCAGGTTAATAACTTATTGAAATTTTTAGCTCTTAATAATAAGCAGAATAATATTCATTCCCCATCTGGAGAAAGTCAGAAGTAAATCAGATTTGTTTGAGCTCAGCGAGACCAACTTAAGTTGTGAATTTAACAATCTTTTTGTGCCTTAATTTGTGTAGGTAGCCCACTCCTTAGATAGCAGAGTGTGCTGACACGTCCCACAGTTTATAAAATCCTTTCAGTGGTGAAGTAATTGTAGCCTGGAACAATAGATTACACAATCTACACCCACTTGACAAAGAACACAAATCAAGCTTTGATTTTTGGCTCTACTTGTAGTCACATATTACTCAAAAAACTTGTTTACATGAAAATTGCACATTATATGGCTTTAGGTTAAAACAGATGTTATGAATAGGTGTGTGAACCTTTGCACAAACAGGTATACTGAGGAAGAAAATTCTTGTCAAAAAATAAGCAAAAATATCAAAGAAGATGGAATGGGATAAACTAAAAGTCGAGATACAAAAAAATACAAACTACTTGAATTCATATTGCAATTTCAGTATTAGCTGAGCCTCACAGCACTCAGCTTAGTGCTGACTTACAAATTTCTACAATTAGGAAAGCTGCTTAATGTTCTCCTCTCTGATGTAAAAAGGTGGAAACCCTTTCTGACATATTATCATCCCATTTCCAAACTTTTCAGTCATTGAATCTCAGGTCAATTTACAATTGAAATGTTTTTTTTTCTGATTAGAGTCAGTCTGGTTTTACAAGTCTTATTACTGCCACAATGGCTGTGATGAATTACCTTATCAGTGCCCTGGACAGAAAATAACCCAGTGCTGCCTTATTTGTAGGTCTTTCAAAAGCATTTGATTCAGTGGATCATGACTTACTTTGAGACAAACTCAGGAATATCAGCTTTGGCCCTTAAGCTCTCAAAGGGTTTTTAAATTACTTGACAGATAGGACACAGTGTGTCAAAGCAGAGGGCCACAAATCAGATTTTCTTGAGATAAGTGGACATGTGCCCCCAAGGTTCCATTTTGGCTCTCGTTTTATTTACTATTTTTACAAATGATTTGGGTAAAGGCATTCAAGCTAACTTGCATTTTGTATGCTGAAGATACAAATCCCTATACATTGCCTGCTTCCTCTGTAGCACAAGCGATGGAAAAACTTCAGACTGAATTTCAGTAATTGCAAAGAACTTTAAAAAGGTCTAAAAAGGGTTTTAAATTCCAGGAAACAAAGTTTTTTTTTTTCAAAAGTTCTTTTGCAAAACTTTTACATCTGATAGCACACCTTTGCATGCTTCCGTTAGTTTTTAAAAAGAAAAATTCAGATATTTCCCTTAGTTAAAATAAACAGAATAATTTCCGGTGCTATGAGAGTGACATTCAGCTAAACTAATCCCTGAATCTAGATGAACTTGCAGCGTGTCACTGTATGCATGTTGGAGCGGCCAAATATTGCATCTTTGCTGCTGATCAGCTGCATCTGACCATTCTGTTAGTCTAATCCCAAAACACCAATTAGTGAAAGAGTGAAAAGCCTTCCACGCATACCACTTTTCAAATATTCAATTGCATTACACAAAGAAATCCCCAAATCAAATATTAAAATCAAAATCACACATAAAAGCAAAAGAAATTGAAGTTGTTTCAAGATTCATACTGACTACAAAGAGTCCTATAAAAACACATACAAGCTAAATCTTTTACATTTAGTCACCAAATATTTTGGAGCTGTTGTACATGACTGTAATTATGGACCTGAAAATTTAATGCAACTTGCCCAGAGGCCCATAACAGCCTCACAGCATCTGAGTGCTTTGTGTACTAGATTCTAGAGGCCGATGGACACCTGAGCTATATTAGAAAATAAGAATTTCAGCAGTCACGACTAATGGGCTGCTAGGATGGGACTGATCAGTATTCAAATCAAAGTATGAGGATGAAATGGGAGAAAAGAGGACAGAACAGAACATTTTGACCAGCAGGAACAACCATCCCATCAGTTTTGCATGGCAGGGGTTTCAGTGCTTAAACAGAGGTTTTTTAAAAACCCCTTACTACTCCCTCACCAGGTTCATATCTTCCCCCACTCCATCTTGCCTTGCATCTGAACTCCAACCTAATCAAGTCAAATATAAGCCCCCTGCTTCCAGTGAAATTGTGTCTTGCTTAGCACATGAGCCATTGGAGAAATAATCTTGAACTATAAATAAGAATAAGAGAGCCTCTTTGTCTTTTATTAGCAGATGAGAAAAGCATACAGAATCACACTAATTTCTGCTTGTGTGGGCTAATTATATGCTTCTGAAGCAGAAAACACAGCAGCATGGTTTCAAATTAATTTGTAACCTTAAAAAGAAAAAGAAAGACACACTGCAGAAGATTTAACAAATATAAAAATGAAAGGACGACTAACAGTGTGGCTCAGTCATTTTTTCCCCCAGATATCTAAATCCTACAATATAAATGTGGCAGCCAGATATGGAGGATTGAACAACACATTCACAAAATGGAAAGCAAATATGGATTTGACTGTAACCCCCTCAAAAAGTTGGGAACTTCTGAAAAATGTTCATTACTGGTAAACATCAAATTGTTATGATGTGTATAAAGGGGAAAAGTATTGGTCCAAGTACAAGACCCTGTGGAGCTCCCCAACCAATTCTAGTGAGGGTTTTTATTTACATTTAATAAACTGGAATCAGATGAAATTGACTCAAGCCTCCCAGCACTGTTCCCTCAAACGGCATGGAAATCTTCTAGAGATGGCATTTATTGGGCATTTTTATCATCAAATGAATCTGTCTGCGATGAAAATCTTCATGTCAGAAACCCCTAAAATTACTGTTTTTAAAGCCGGGGCTTCTTGCTTCTATCTTCCACTGTCACTCATAGTACCTAGACATAATTTGAAGAACCATCAGACTACCACCCTATTTTCAAACTGTCTGTTAAAAAAAAAATCTCACACAGAAAGGGCAGGAGAAGATGTTTCAAAATGAAACATTTCACTCCTTTAGTGCGCTATCTACAAACATGCAGTCTCACCCATTAAAGAATAATGGGTGAGAGGACCAGGTTAATAAATTATGCAATGCGGTTTGACAACCATAAACCATCAAGTCAGTCAAATCTGCACCTCACGTCTTCATAATACATTTTAGTGCACCTTTTAAACAACAAAAAAAAAAAAGGGCACAGTGACTATAGCCACAAAGGCTGAGAGGAAATTGACAAGTATGAAAGCAACAAGGACCCTTGTAATAGGTGAGAGAGAAACAATAGTACAGTTACCTTTAAGGTTATTATATGGAGGCTTAAACTGGGTAGCGTTCCCTCACCATCTGATTCATCAGTCCTCTCCGTAGACCTCTGGACGGGAGATCCAGTCCACGATTAGTAGATCAAGGTATTAAGAAGGTGGAATTCTCAAAACTGAAGCCTAATTGGTTTACCATAAAGTTGACAAAAAAAGGTAATATAATGTAGTTCAGTTGGATTACCACAGTCATCTCTTCCAAACTGGCATCTTCAACCCCACATCAACAGCTGAGCATCATTAAGTCATTTAGGGAGATGCACAACCTGCTATGTGTCGCTCCAACGGTGCATTGCGAGTTCAGGAGATTACAGTGATATCTAAACACAGCTTCACCACAAATTCTCCATCAATGAAACCAGTCTGAAGCATTTAGGAAAAAAAGAGAGGGATTATTGCTGTTTGTTATTATTCCTACGCCACCGTTGGGTCTCCATCCACTGTCTATACCAGCTGCTTCTCCAGAAATATCCATCCTTATTATTAAAAAGTGTTGGTACCGGTATCAGCGATACTTTATTTACTTGGTATCTTTATAACAGTGGCCCTCAAGGACTGACTTTGGACACCCCTGATCTATGGCATCACATAGCTCAACTTTAAGGTATCTTGAACTTGCATCTAAATTGTGAAAATTGTTTGCTTCCCACACAGTCAGAAGCCCTTGGGACAAAACAGCCCTGTCCTGCCCAAAAACCTGAGGTGAAGGTAATGAGCCACTGAATTCATAAATGTTTAAAAATACCTTTGGGTGCTTTAGTGTGTATCGAGTGCAAAGCTTTGTGGAAATGTTTTTGTATTGCTGACATAATAGATGCTGGCAGCTGCACAGTGTCGTATCATTTTTGTAAACTCAGAAGATGAGGAAGTAGAAAACTGGCCCGATACAGGAGAGTTCCCATTCACACATGTAGAAGAAGTCTTCACAGGTATAAGATTTTAAATTCTTCTGATGTGTTATCAGTTTTGCATCTTTCAGTGCAGCAAACATGACAGCTGACACAGCTCAGAAGGAAGTAATAACAGAACAAAGTGTGTCAGAGTTACATTACTGGGCAGATATTACAAAACACTTTTTTACCAGCCAAAAAGCAGAAAATGTATGTAGTTTTGATAAAGAAGGGAGACATACTTTTTTTAAAATTGTATTCACATTTGCATTTAAGTGACAATAAAAACACATTTTAATGATAAATGAGGTTACAGAATATATATTGTTCATTATACCCATGCAGAGCAGCATTACTTCATAAAATAGAAAGCTTGTCATCTTTTTTTACTTTAAGCTCTAATTTACTGTAGATTTATTGGCTGCCAGTTTAAACCGAGTTACTGTAAAATAAGGAGCAGGTTGGTGCTGAAATGTGAGGGGGTGGTATAGGTGACAGTGGGTTGTCAGATTGTGTAAACACAGTGGGGACCTCCCACCCTCAGGCTCTCGACTATCACCTCCCATAATGGGCAAATTGGACAAGTTTTTTGTGTTGCAGTGCTATTTTGGCACGGTGAGGTGTATACGAAGCTTTGAACAATGACACACGGGTGGGCACAATCTAAAAGAAACCCCGCTGAGCAACTAAGCCGAAACCCAAGCTTTCAGTGGAGCGTGTGGGTGAGGGCCTAATCTGGCAACCCACTAGCTGCAACCTTCCAAATCACTATTGAAATCAAAGACCTGCATTGTCTTGACCGATTCCACCATCTGTGTAAAATTGCAGAGACCCCCTGCGTGGTATCTCATTCAGTGGTGTCTGTACACAAGTTAGCGCACAAAACCTTTTTATCTGATCACAGAATAAAAGGCACTTTGTTCAGACTCGGCTTGTGAAGAAGTGCAATGTTACTGATAATGTGGGGGCTCTCACCTTTATTTGTTTTCTCTTATTGTTCTCGTTTTCCTGTGTGGGCCTGGTACTCTGTGGTGTGATGGGATCTTTAATGGTCTGAAAGAGCCAGAATGTCCTCGGAGAAGACTGAGTAGAAGCCATGCAGAGAGCCTTTGAGTCAGTTTGCTCATCCAAGACTTCAACCGCACACCGGTTCCTGACATCTCAGAGCACCTGCTATTAAAGTTTCAATGTAAAGGACTTGAGGAAGATAATGATTTTAAAGATTGAGGATGCAACCATTTTATTTTCTTTTGCATAATTTTCCACTTCTATCACAATGTGTAAAGGACAATTATAAGTCACATTTAGCTGCACTGAAGGAGACAGAGTGAGGCTTAAGAGGACAGTTACAGCAGCACAGAGGATCATTGGCTGCCCTCTCCCCTCCCTGTCAGACATTTACACCACCCGGTGCCTCAGCAGAACTCTGAACATCATCAAGGACAGTACACACCCTGGTTCACAGCTCTTTGACCTGTTGCCCTCTGGCAGGCGATACAGGTGCATTAAAGCAAAGACAAACAGACTCAAAAACAGTTTCTTCCCGAGAGCCATCACCTTGTTGAACTCACAGACATAATACCTCTGCCATCAGCATCGTGGCCATGTGTTACACCTGCAACATCACAGAGGCTAATGTGCACTGACAAGACACGCTGGCCTCCTTATCTTTTACCTGTATATTGTGTATCTTGTATATTGTGTATATTGTATATTGTTGTATCTCATATATTGTGAATAGTGTGTATTGTGTATATTTTATATTTTCTCTATTGGCACTGGAAGGGGAAGCTCCCCAATCTCGTTGTACTCCGAGTATAATGACAATGAAGGGCATTCTATTCTATTCTATTAGGAAGTGGCATGGGAGCAGCCTTACCCAACTGGGTACCAACTCATCTTGGTCTCTTTGCTGACTTGACATGAGCTTTGTAGGAGTTCAGCTCAATACACACTTAAAACAAAGTGGTTATTTTTCACCTGTTTTTAAAACTGAAACAAGGAGAGATGAAAGCATGGTGTCTCAAAAGAAAATGCCACTGAGTACTTTGGTCCTTCCAAAAACTACAACTCCCAGTGGCAGTAGTCATTCTGGAATCTGGACCCATCTACACACTGATAATGGGCCTGTTTAAACTGACTTTATTAAATACAGTCAACAATGCAACTTTCTTAGATGGGAATGCCTGGCCAGTGGTGTTACGACCCCGCTTGGCTCAGGAATAAGGAAGCAACATAAAATAATGATGCCCAGATGTAAAGCGGAGGAACAGGTAGTTTTTTTTGTCCCAAATGGTTGTCAGAATTCAAGCAGAAGTAAAACTGGAGGGATGGGCTGGTGGTGCTGCTCAAATCAAAGAAAGAAACAAATAGAAAGAAGAAAATAAGTTTTCTAATGAACCAAACAAAAACCCACAAACCAAACTATAACTGGAAGCAGTGCTGCTAAAAGTTATCAAAGAAAACTGCTATGAAAGGGGTAGCCAATCTAAACTTGGCCCAATCTCCAAACTATTAAACAATCTGTGGCAATAAGCCAAATAACAAGAGTCAGACAATGTTCAAGATAGAACAAAGAGGCCTTAGAGGAACAAATCCAAAACACAAAAGTGAATATCATGATTTCTCAAACACTTACAATTAAATAACCTAGCGTCTTAACAAAGCAGGCGAGCTGTCTAGCAAAGGGACACAGCTGTCACTGAATGATGGGATGACATGGCTTTTATGTCTGGACTGCAGCAGCAGCATCATCAGTGATTGGTCCAAAGGGTGGTGAACCAGGTAGGAGGTGAGAGGGGTGGGATGAGCCGGAGCCAATCCCAGGCAGGCGATGAAATATTTGCATAGAGGAAGGAAGGATTAGGTCAATGAGTGACAGCTGTTCATTTGTATGAAGTAAAGTGAATTGGGACTGTTTGTGTAAAAGAGAGACCGGTGATTACAGAAGAGGTTTAAGTTGCAAATGCAACCAAGTCTGCAAACCAAGACGAGTTTGCTGAACGGACCAATGCTGCAACCAGTCGTTGGAACGTAACCAGAAATAAAAGCAGCTTTTGCAGCAGTTGCTCAGATTTGGTGCTGGAGGCGTTTCTGCTTCGTCCAATAAAAGATGACTCTTCATACATGGTGCAGCCTAAAGCTGTAGAGCAAATGGAAGTCATCACCAAAAGAAGAAATAGGTCATGCATGGCTTCTTAGTAGAAGAGTTGGGGTGCTGGACTGGCTTGTCTATAGTCCAGATCTTTCATCAAATAAAAGAAAGAAAAGGTGCATCATGAAATGCGAAACACAAACAAAACCCAGGACTGTGGAGTAAGGATCATTTTATATCAGCCAAAAATGGGACAACATCCTTCTACCAAAAAGCACCAGCAGCTGGTCCCTCGGTTCCCAGATGTGTACAGATTGTTGATGCTTCAGTGGTAAACATGGCCCTGCCCCAACTTTTTGGGAGAAATGTTGCAGCCATATCCCACTTATAACTTTGTATGTCTTCCATTTTAAATAAAGATTTGCAGGTCATTCTGTTTTTAGTCACATCCCAATAATTTTAGAATTTGTTCCTTTATTTTTATGCCTCCACCTGCACATTCTGTTCCAAATTAAATCGATCAAATGAAGCAACTTTTAACAATACTGACAACAAGGAGCATCAGATGTGTCCTCTTATCAGGAAGTGTGAAGTAAGATGGATGACGTCTGTCAGTCATTCAGAGGGAACACTAGCACAGCAAGATTCACACCAGCGCTCAGAGAGGAGAGAATAATATAGACAGCTGGGAGTCATTATTTAGGAGTCTATGAGAAGGACGGGCAGATGGAAATGGATGATCAGGACTGAGAGAAAGATTTCAGTATTACAGAGGTAGAATGAGAAAAGGGAAGAGCGAGGGGAGCTGAAGGGATATGAAAGTTGTATTAATGGCAAAGTAAAAAAGCTGTCTGCGAATAAATTACTCGGTCTCCTCTGGGATTACTAATGTAATTATTTGAATGAGGGTTCTCATTAGAATGTGCAGAGGTGTGGAAGACTTGAGGAACAAAATGGGAAACAGAGTCGGAGCAGTGAGGGTTTAGCTACTGGAAATTAACTTGCTGCTCTGAGCTCTATAATTGATACGAGACACAGATACCTTTGATTGGAACAAAAGAGAACAACCAGGTTGAGAAAAGTTTCCTTGCAGACTTTTTTTTTTTTTTTTTACTCCCTCAAGAACAAAAAAGAAAAAAGAAAAAAAGAAAAAAGGGAAAAGCAAAAGGAAAGGCTTATGATGCAAATAAGGAAAGATGATCCGCTGGTCACAGATAAGGTTTTATTTGTTGAATAATCTCTCAGAGCCAGCAGAATATTCTCAGTTTCTTTTTCTACTTTTTTTTTTTTAAACATAAGAAATGTAATTTACAATACAGAGATGTCTCCTGGGATGCTGGGTCTTAATTTTCCCATTTTACAGTTCAGACATGAAAAATTTCCCAACAACAACAAAATATAATATTTAAAACAAAAAACATGAGCAACCAGTTTCGTAAAAATATAAAAGACCCAGTGAGTAAAAATGTGTCCAAGGACACAAGTTACCTTCTTTTTAAGCAAGTTTAACTTTTCAAGTTTTAGCTGTCAGTCATTCTGCCGCAAAGGCTTTCCTTTTCTCGGACAGTAAACGTCTCATTTTCAGATAAAATTCTTCATGTGGAGATTGTCTGAATAGCAGAAGTCATCAACAACTTTCAGCATGCCTCAAGAAATGAAGAAAACAAACAGCAAATCTATTTATTTTCCTGGGATAAAACAGGAAGCACATAACATCTATTGAACATCTACATGAGGATGAAACTGAGTCGGAACAAACAATGCTTTAATAAAAGTTAACAATAAAAATTCCTCCCATTTTTTTGTTTTTTAATTAAAGTTTTTAAATGAAAATATTCTCAATAGTGCTACTGTATTGCAGCTTTCCCCTTTAAGGAGATTTCAGATAAGCAGTTCAATTTTGAATTGAGATCAAGTGCAATCAAAGTTTTCAGAACCCCTTTAAAAAAATGGTTTATTTTAATCCACATTGAAATTTGTTCCATTACAGAGGCTACACTGCTAGTTTTTTAAATAATGAGGTTGACAACTCTTTAATACACTTGAAGACATATATATAGATGCTGACTATGCTGTTTTGGATTGACTTTCCACTGGTTAAAATTAAACTATCACTATTGACCCAGGTCTGCAAGTTTTGTATTTATAACGTCTGGTGTATGCAGTTGACAAGCAACCATTAAGTCATTTGGAGACTGCAACTAATTTATTAAGTTGATCATAACTCAATTTTCTGCAGCAAATGTATTTATTATATTATTTTATGATGATTTACCTCATCTCCCTCGCAACTGTGTACACATGAACCTGGGTTTGTGCCTACTGTCTACATGCTAATGCTGATTTTGGGACTGACACCAAAGATTTTGGAAAATACCTTCTAGGATGAATGTTTTCACCGACTCGACTAGCGTTCATGTGTGGACTTGAAAACCAGGATTTTTGGCTTGTGACATCAGATTGTGCACCGCTGACTCCTTGGTTTAACGTTAGGATACGTGCTGATCTTCCCTTAGGCTGAGAATATAATTGCTTTTAATTATGCAAACACATGTTTTTCATGATTGCCTTGCATATTTTGCATTTGTGTGTAGCAACTGGTGGTGTATCATAGGGACCGGATGTAGGGTCACAGGGCTGGCTGCAGTAAAAATGATGGAAAGTTGGGAAGACAGGCTTGTTGACCAAATCCTAAATGAATCCTTAGCCTACATACCATGTATGATAAAAGTGCTGTTTTTTCTGGCATGATCTCAAAACGAACCAAATGCCAACCTCTTCTTATTGTCGTCGTGTTTATCAATTTGTTAATGCCATACAAATTTGGCAACTCTATCCGGTCTATATTCTCTCTAATAATGAGCAGAGTGCATAAATAAGTATGTGAACAATTGTGCTAATGATGGAGCTGGTTGCCTACACAAACAGGAGGTTAAAGAGCAAATATATTCTCAGCCATTGTTTACATGGCAACAGAAAGCCTAGCCAAGATAGCACTAATGCTATTATTGCTAACAGGACTATTGGCATGTTTGCACAAGATACAGATACGATGATAAGAAAATGAAAGGTCAAATGTTGTTATGGACATAAAAAAAGAAAAAAAACTGAATTTAATGCCAGCATAACCGGCTTTGGGTCCGACCTTGAATTTGTGAGAAAAAAAGATGTCCTGACATCACTGTTGAATTTGACTGAGCTACTTCATCCTTACATTAAAGATCAGAAATATTATGAGACCTGTCGGTTTTCACATGGACAGTTTTTTTTGTAAAAGGTGCTGCATGGATGGGATTTTTTTTTAAACAAGAGAAGAAAGTTTATTTTTTTAAATGCATGTTTTTATGCATATAGTAGTAGATATAGAAAATGATTAAATGATTCATAAATGTTTCCACCGGATCAATCAACTCAGCATCACACACGTATTTGTCAGATTGATGACTATTTCTTTTTACATATTCTAAATGTTATCTACCTTAATTATGCATAAAGAATCAGCCTCAATATCCCTGATTTCAATGTACTGACCTTTGTAGTGCAATAGTACTTGTACTTGCAAACACCTTGGTAATTAGTGTGTGTTTGAGTGTGCACACATCCTCTGCTTTTCTCACTTTTGCCCAATTGAAACTATTAAGACATCAGCACAGTGCAAGGAATGCTGATGTGCTGAAGAAGCGCGAGTGGAGCAGGCGTAAACTGCAGCCCTGGGGAAAGTTCATACATAATGTCAGAAAGCAGAGAGATCAAAGTGTGAAGTGGTCTTGTTATGCAAAGCATATTCACATAGCCTTATTCAGAAAATAGAGCCAAGAAAAAAAAAATGTCGAAGATACTAAAATATTAATACTGCCCTCTTTTTTTTTTTTAAATACAAAAAGCTTGTGGACATGGAAGAGTTAATAATCACCAAATGGGAATGAGCAGAGACAGGAATTAAATAAATAAGTATAATAAGCATTTACATTACTAAGAAATAGACCAAATAAAATGTACCTACCACAAATTTCTGGACACAAATATTTAAGTTTTTCTTTCTCTCTTTTTTTTTTCTTTCTTAGAAAAGCACATTAACAGATCTTCAAGGAAAAAGTTCAAGTTTTTTCTTTACATTTACAAACATCAGTTCATGTTGCTTTACTTCTCTTTTTTTTTTAAAAAGAAAAGAAAGCTCAGGCGTTCCCACAGTTTAACATGCAAGTTTCCTCGAACAACCACCACTGCTTCCAGCTCTCGTTACCACGACTGTTGAGAAGTAACATTAGCACGTAGCGTCCTTTAAGTCCCCGAAAGGCATACCTTCCAGCCACAGCTAAGCAGAACTAGTCACAGCATGAAGGAGGAGGAGGATAAAACAGGAGAAAAAGAACATTGGCGCTACATAAGGCGGGACAAGCTTCCCTGTGTCCTCCTTTCAGGCGCTTAAGAGGCTAACCTGGGGCTACGATGCACCCCAGGAGAGCAGAGTCGACATATCTGACACCTCAATATATTCAGCCTGTGGCGGAGACCTCCTGCTGCCCTCGCACGCTTCCTCTGATGTTTCACATGTAAACATCTTGGATTGGGGGGAAATTTGGAAAAAGATAGGGAATTATTATTGAGAAGTGGTCAGACAAGCCAAAGCTCCCGTGTAGAAGAGATGTTGGATTGCTCCACTGTTGATTTTGATGGATTGAATAGTCTTCTTGTCTCTGAGAGCAGAATCAGATTGTCAGTGCAGTGAGGACAAAAATGAGTCCATTAGTCTGCAGATAAATGTCTACAGAAGTCTGTGCGTGCACTTTGAAATTCAGTGTTTGGATAAAGAAATGAAAGCACACGAAATAACACCGAAAGGCTGATGGAGTGTCCGTTTGTCACCAGGTAAGTTGCACAGACTGTCCGAGGGATTTACCCATTTGTAAAGCACACACCTGTGTAATATTTACAGAGTCCTGCTCTTTAACCCCAAGTTCATCTCCTGGCTCCTTTCTTCTGACTGGTGGTGGGGGTTTGGTGTCCAGCCTCCTCTAGTCATGTGGTCCTGGGGTTGGGAAGGTCAAAGACAATGGGTGCGTTCATGGGCAGGAAGTTGACGGTGCAGGCGGAGGCGTTGACGAACGTCGTGGTGCCGTCTGTCATCATGCCGTAGCCTGCGAAGTTTGAACCAAACAGGAAAAAAAAGAGATACGGTGAACTTGCTGGATGCGGTTATTTGCACAGTCTAACCGAGCTAATTAGGTATGCATAGGCGGGATGAAAATGTTGGAAACATTTAGTTGTTTCTAACTTTCTCTGTGGGAGATCATTGTACGTGCAAGTGAAGCCAAATTCATTGCACAGATGTTGTTTTTAAGTTATTTGATTGGCGATTTTGTCAGATGAGGCTGTCGATATAAAAAACTGGAAATGCTTCATGCCAACGTGAGCTGGCACAACGTCTTACTGGGCTGCTTCGTAATCACAATTTCTGATGCATTTAGCGGTCTGTTATATGAAACAAAAGTACTTGAATGAGAGCATCTTTATTGGGAATTTGTTTCTAATGATACACAACAAGTCTCTACTTTTCCCCTTTTTCAAAAGAAATTTGCATGAAGCTGCAGAGATGTGGAGCTTCTGCAGAGCATCACATGTATCGGTTATCAGTTAACGGCCAAATGACTTGTATAATAATCGGCATATCAGATATCAGCCAGAAATCCAATATTGTGCAACTTCATCCAGACAGAACCCACGCATGCACAAGGAGAAATGCAAACTCTACACAGAAAGCTGAGGTATGAACCAGGAACCTTGTTGCTGTGAGTGAGGACAGTAACGACCAAAACCTAACAAATCCAATCTAAAATATATGGAAGTGACAGTGACCCAAAAAAGAAGTTGTTTTGCAGAAGTGCAACGAAGAAACACTGCAGTCTTTTTATGAGACTCTAGTTGGAGCAAATTATACATTTATGTGCACAATACAACACTACTAAAAAGAACATCCCAGCTTCTATAGCTCCAGTAATTACATGGCATGCTACCAAACAGCAGAAAGAATTGCCATGTTGTCACACATATGGCAACTACCACCGCAACATATTACAGTTTAGCTGTTTTTCGGGTGCAGGTGTCTTTTCCACCATCCCTTGAAGCAGATCTCTGCACGTCCTTTCACATTTTGGAATACATAAATACAAAACTCTGAATAATTTCCATCCTATCTGAATCTCTCTTGGAGCCCTCTCATTAATGAAAGAGAGCTGCTCTCAGTCTATTTCTCCTCATATAAAATCTGATCTAGTTTCTAATCTGGTTCTCTCTGATGGAGGACTGCTGCTCTAGGGGCCAAACGCTGACCTGATAACCCTGAAAAAAAGCAATTGTGTAAAAAAAAAGAGAAAAAAAGAACCCTCTGCCCTTACTGGCCTGGATGAAATGCTGATAAGGATGTTCCAGCTCATCAGTTCTCTAACAATGTTTTACCGCTGCATGTAGAAGCAGGTTAATCAGCAGTGCTCTGTGGGATAAAACTCACTGATCCAACACACCTCTACCTGCCAGATAGGCGAGTCTCCATGACAATATGAAGGACTGGCATCGCACCGTATCCTGCAGCCTGTGTTTCTGGTACACATAACTCTGAAATAATCAGGCTAGCTTAATACATTTCACTGGAACAAAGATAGCCCCACACAGCAGGACAGAGAATACGCTTCCAGCTATCTTCTTTACAGCAGGGAGGAGAAAAAGAGAAGGAAAGAAGAAAAAGAGGAAAGAAAAAGGATTGATCATTCTCGTCTCTTCATGTCTCCGACTTGTTGCTGTCACTTACTGATTCTCTATACGCGATGATACAGTCTGCATATGTGTGTTTCTGTCAGAAAAATACGAGCTGTGCCCATTTTTTTTTCACCCCAGCTGAAGCATCCTCAGAAAATTAGACCTAGACCTGGTGGGTGGACCCCAGGGGGCAAGGTCCCCCCCCATTCACCAACCAGGAACAAGCCTTTTTACTTTAATTTATATACTTTTGAATATAAATTTAATTCATAATTATTTAACCGTTTATTTTTATACTCTCACTGAATCATAAGTGTGTGTATGTTCTTAAAGTTATGGTATTTAATGCTCAGTATTTGGCAACTTCAATGAAATGATTACAGACTGATACCTTTGGACAGTCAGAAAATAGTTAAATAATAACATGAAGAAGAGAGAACGTGTGTCAGGTGTCACACTGTTCCAGCAGCTTGGATGATTTCAGCAATGTAACGAGACCTAGCGTGATAGCAGCCGCTGCAGCTACCGCAGCTGCATGTGTCCCACGTTCTCCTCTGGAGACATCGTCTACAGCTGGATTGCACTCAGTCCGACTCTGAGCCGTCATTACAAAGTGTAGTAAGTCACAATTAGATTTTCACTTTCAGTATTTCTAGTATGTTAGATTATTGTCTGTTGTGGATGTTCATGTTTTACTCAGTTAAAGTATGTTGCATAAAATTAAACAGGATAAGTTTGGTAGTTGTTTTTCTCTAAAATGTACGGATGTAAAGTACTTGTGCAGGTTAGTTACTGAGCTTTCTACCACGGTTCCTCTTTGACCGGGATGTAGATGTTTGTCAAGTGGCAAGAGGATAATGAAAGCATCTGTGCTGCGCTGTTGTTCTGCATGAAATACAATAGATACCTTGATTAACTGAGCATGTCATTTAATTATAAAGTCTAATCATTGGTTGAGATTACAAGACTAATTATTAATAAATTAAATGTGTTTTCTGTTAAATCTGTCTGCTCACAGCTGATATCAGCTGGATCCTGTTTTAAGTGATTTTTTTGGGTTGTTTTTTAGTAGTAGTAGAAGTAATTACTCTTCGATGCATATACTGTATATATGCATATATATTCTGAAAAAACTCCTGTGGATTGATGATGGGAAAATAGAAGTTTTTAGTTGAGTTGGGCAAAGTATGGATGGAGAAAAGTCAGCAGTTTTATGTAAGGAACATCGCTCCAAATGTTAAACACGGGGTTTGGTTTATGTTTGTGTTGCAGGCAGAGTCACAGAGAGAGGGAAAAGTAGAGTCAACATGCAGAAAATCTGTAAAATAGCATGTACAACTGGATAATACTCCAAAGCAAATATGAAAATCCAAGAATAAGCAAAGATTCCCCTTATCGTCACTGAAAGACTCTTAGGCCCAACTTCAATTCCTTGTCTCTGCCCTACATGTATGTTTTCAACCATGTAATCATGGTTCCCCGTTTTCCTCTGTGGCTCACAAAGTAATCACTTTTTTACCCCAAACAGAAGGAGCAACCTTGTGTCTAAACTTTTGCTTTAGCGGATTGTCACACAGCCTGACAGTAACAGATGTTTGGGTTGAAACCTTTTAAAAATGGATGCAAATACCTTCATGAATGTGTCCAAACACGTGTAATTTGGGCTGGACTCTTCTCTGAACTGTGTTGAGTAGCTCCATGCATCCAACACGCTGCATCTTCTTTGGGACCCAGTCCAGAAAACCTGCCCACACATAGAGATGCAAATCAGATGCCAAAAACTGCAATTCACACAAAGCCTGCAAATAGTACCGGAACTGTGGCCCAAAAGGAGACAGTAAGGTATGAAATGCTTCCTTCATTGTTGCTACCGGGCTTCCTGCAGCTTGAATTCTTTGAGGTTTAACTTTAATAATAAAAAACAATAATCAGGCTGCTGTCATTCAAACATTAAACACCAAGAAGACTGCATGCAAATACGTAAATATTCCTCAATAATGTGATTAATGGATGTCTGTGTTACAAATTTTTTTAAAAAAGAAGATTTTTTTAATGTATCATTATCGGTATGCAGATAAAAATGAAAATAAAACAACTGTATGAACACAAATAAAAAATAAGAACAAATAATGACTGGAAACAAAATAATTAGGTGTTTAATTATCAGTTTGCTTCAATGATGATCTTGTTTGGATTGTTTCAGTAATTTGTTTAATTGGAAATTTTTAGGGTTTTCATGGCCAAATGTGTCTACGAATTTTCGACTGTGAATTTTAAAGGGCTATATATCACATTTTCAAACCAAGCTCTTTATTTCTGACTGTTTGTTTGATGGTAAACTGCACAACGCAGCACAAACAACAAACGACTCAGAAAGCCGGCGTATAAAATGAAGATCAATCAAAGCCACGCACAGATGCAGACTTCACAGTATGTGTGACAAGGATGAAGCATGGAGTGTTTATAATTTAGTGGCTGCACTGTGAGGAGGGATGCTGCTGATGCTGAGTCAATAAAAGCATCAAGTTGGAGCAATAAAATGAGTGAGGAGCTCATGCCGCCATTGTTCCTGCCTTCTGTCACTCTGCCCAGACAAGAATAATAAAGTGAATACAAAAGGAAAAGCTACAAAAGAGCACAAAAGAAAAGCAAATGAGGAAATAAAGCGGAAAAAGGACAGAATAGCAGAAGCTTTAAAACAGGAGAGCTCACTAAGTGACGAGTGGTGAAATTAAAAAAGGAGTTTTTGTGTAAAGACATATTATAATTAAGTGAAAAAATGAATGTTGATATTGAACTTGCCAGACAACCTGCTCTCAGGGCATCAAATAAAGTTGTTGAACCATAACAAACACTCGTTTTTCAGGTGATTTTGTGGCAACAAAACTCAGAAGGAAAATGAGAAAATGAGTCAATATCCACTGGATATTCTTTACAATTCAACTGTCTAAATTGGTGGTGCTGGGGGACAGCAGTCGGATTGTAGCCCCCACAGGCCACCCTCTTTGGCTCCGGCCTTGGTTTTTATAGCAGTTTGTTTGCCATGTTGGTTAATTGATGCAGTTTGATTTCTTTACACTTTAAACCTTCCTATCTGATGAAAAAAATAAATAAAAACCCCATGCAACTTCAAAACGTAATACTTTCTATATGTGGCTTTGGAGACCGTGGAAGAGAAGTGAGAATTTAGAGTTTTTTTTTGTCTTGGGGGTATTTTAATGTGCTTCTTGTTTCAAACAGCTGCTGCGTTGGGAACTGAGCCTGTTTTTCCCTCTTTTTGTCTCACTTTCAGCTTCTTTCCTTGGGCTGTTAACTTCTTCCTCACAGCCAGATAAAGAGGCCATATTTTTCCTCTCTCACCGTGTGGATATGCAGTTTTATCGCGCCTCATAAAAAGGCAGCCACTGTCTGCAGTGTGAAATAATGTATTGCCCGTGTTGTATTCCTTCACCTTCTTGTCTTTCGTTCATTTCTTCATTTTAGAAATCATTTAGAAAAGTTAACTGTCGACCCATGTCCCCCCCATTTCCCTTTTTCCATCTTTTTCCCACGTCGATCCCTGTACTCTTGCCTCTGAGTTAGTGTGTGTCATGCATTAGTAGCCTGCTGTAGTTGCCCCATATGCCGGTGGCTTATGAGCAGATAGCTGGAGACACTTGGCTAAGCTGAATGGAAAATAAATGGTTGTGTTCAGAGCCGAGACGCAGACACAGAAATCAATCACACACACTTGTCTGAACACCACAGCTGCAGCGGGAGATGGGGTGTGAAAGTGTGTGTTCGAGTGAGAAAAAAAGTGCGTGTATGTGTGTGTGCTTTGCGTAAGCATTTGCATATAAGATGTCAGTCGGCTTGTGAGTTAGCATTTGCTTTTCCAATTTTCCAATGTTCTCATGTGCCGAGGATGTGTGGTAAGTGTGTATCAATTAAAAGGTGATTACTAAGGTGGCTAATAATCTCCAGCGCTGCAAAAGTGTTTGCTGGCTGAGAAGAAGCAGACGGAAGTGTGTTAGACATCACTCATTACTCTCGCGTTTTATTTGTCCACTTACCACAAAAGTCACTCCTCCTCACCCCCTTCCATATCCATTTTGGATTTATAATTTTTTGAATGAATATAAATATATTCATTCTGAATGAATATAAATATATTCATTCTGACTAACTAATCAGCCAATCACATGGCACAAACTCTGCATTTAGTCATGTAGAAAGGAAGAAAGAGGATTTAAGTGGCTTTGAACGTGGGATGGTTGTTGGTGCAAAACAGGCTGATCTGAGTATTTTCAGAAACTGCTGATCTACTGGGATTTACAGACATAACCATCTCTAGAGAATCATCCAAAAAAGAGAAAATATCCAGTGAACAGCAGTTGTCTGGATGAAAAATCTTGTTGATTTCAGAGGTTACACAAAACGTGTCAAACCTCAATTCACAGAGGCTACAATTCACACAGACTCACCAAAACTGGACAATAGAAGATGGAAAAACGTTGCCCGGTCTGATGAGTCTCCATTTCAGCTCCACATTCAGATGCTAGGCTCAGAATTTGGTGGAAACATCATGAATACATAGATTTGTCTTTCTTTGTATCAACAGTTCAGGCGGGTAGTGGTGTTATGGTGTGGAAGATATTTTCTTCGCACACCTTGAGCCCATTAGTACCAACTAAGCACGATTTTAAACACCACAACCTTCCTGAGTATTGTTGCTGACCATGTCCATCCCTTTATGAGCACAGTGTAGCATCTCCTGATAGTTACTTCCAGCAGGATAATGCACCATGTCACAAAGCTCAGATCATCTCCAACATAACAATGAGGTCACTGTACTCCAATGGCCTCCACAGTCACCAGATCTCAACCCAATAGAGCACCTTTGGGGTGTGGTGGAACGGGAGATTCTCATCATGTGATGCTATCGCGTCAATATGGAGCAAAATCTCTGAGGAATGTTTCCCACACCTTGTTGAATCTATGACACCAAGAAATGACAGTTCTGAAGCTAAAAGGGTGTTCAAGAATTTCCATAAAATGATTTTGCAGATGATTAGATCAACTATCTGCATATCACTTTCTATCACAGGCTAGAATTAACCAATACAATCAATATAGTAGAGGTATTTGATCAATGAAATTCTTGCCAAAGTCAGCGGTAAGGAAGGGCGGACACATCTTTTTATCGATTTATAGCTTCTCGGATCGGATGCTGAAAACATATAGCTAGTTAGAACAATATAATCTCTCATGATCATAATATGTCGTATCCTACAGGAGTCCAGATGACAAGTTAAATGTAATATATGAAAGAAAAATCATAGGAAAAAAATCACTTTTTCTCTGTGCTAGAAAGCATATATTCGGGTGTTTGATGTCATTACCATGTCATGTCAGGAAAAACAAAGACAGAGACAACAAAATAATTTCAAAACATTTCATTCTTTGTTATCCAACCTCCTCCTTCTTTGTCTCTGCTTAACATCAGCTTCAGATGATGCTGCATCCATGGTAACTTAAAAGTAGGAAATTGAAACTCCTGTTTTTCATTGCTATTAACATCAAATCTCATTATTTATACAGCTCACCAAACTGAAGAAATAAATGAGCTAATGGTGATCTACCAATACTTTGTTTAATGTTCCCACATTGAACTAATGTTTAATTAGTTTTACCTGTTAGAAGTTGGAAAATACAATTTCCAATTTGTCCTGAAAGCAACATAAGGACAGAACAGGTAACAGATTTAATAAAAACAAACATTGGTGAAACATTGGCCATATACACAAATGCTCTTAGTGTTAAGCACTAAAAACTAAAATAAAGCGTCAAAGAACGGAACGATAGGGAAGTTTAGAGTTTATGGACCAAAGAATAACGACATGGCCTCTCAGTGGCGTTATTAACATGGTAGCAGCTGTTACGTGTGTGTTAACACTTTTGGGGCAATTCAACACATAACTTATGACAAGATAGTGGCTAAAAGAGGGATCTGTAACCTGCTAACTGACCATGATGCAACCAAAGACGAAGGAAATGTAAGAACTTAAAACACAGGAGTGAGTTGGATCATGGGTCACCTCGCGCCCCTAAAATGATCCGTTTGGAAAGAAGAGTAAATCAATGACAGAAAAAATGCTGCGAGAGTCTCTGTGTTATTTTGATCAAATCCTGTCACATACATCTCACTGAGACCCCAGGAAATCGTCAGCATGTGGAAAAAAGGGGTTAACACGTCTCCTTTAATGCTAAATGCCAATATATAGTTTAACTAAATACCACAGCCTTTAAACATATTATTGTCATTTTTTTCATATATTTAGACTATTGCTTTAATCCTAAATCAGGCTGTAAAAGTTTAAACAAAACTTATTTATCTATGACAGCCAAGCTCACATTTCAGAGCCGGACCGGTCGGTTTAATGTACTAGATTGTTGTAGATGTTAAAACATCAGCTCATGGATGAATGTTTGTAACCAGTTTAAGTTTTGCTTTGAGGTTTTTAACAGGTTAAATATAATTTAATGTATGTGTAACTGGATGAAACCCACTAAAAAGAACATTTATTCCTTTACTGTTTTTTAGGAAGCATGATGTGATGTGTGTCTCACCCAGTGGGGGGCAGTGTGTGACCAGGATGTCTGTGTTGTCTGGGATCTGGTTCCACTTGTCTAAAAGAGCCTGACCTCTTGGCAGGTTGAAGCCCCAGCCGTAGTACCAGGGTTGCCTGCAGGGGAAAGCACAAACACAGAAAAATGAGTAGGAGAATATTTAGTTAACACACTCGCTGGTGGAAATTCAAACATCATCATGTGGGATGTTTTGAGAACAGAACTGACCCCACAGCAGCTGTCGGAGATGAAACAAGCCACATGCTTACTGCTATAGATTAATAACCTTTTACATTTATAACACAGGGGTAAAGGACGAAACAGAAACTTGACTCACATCAGTGACCAGAACAAGAACCCAAAACGAACCAGAGCACAAGATGCAACCAGTAATGTTTGGAACTAAGACACACATTCCTCCTTTTAGTGAAAACTGCAAAATAATTATTCTAAATGGATTTGATATCAATTAGAGTTTATAAAAAGCTAATGACAGCAAAAGAAGGTTTAAAAAACACAGCACCAATAACAAGGAGGGAATAAATGTGGATTGTTTACTGATGAACCTTTTCCACGAAATGTTTCTGTAACAAGTGATAGATGAGTACGGAAACCGATGCGTGCCTTAACGTACTGTTAGAGATTCTTCCCAGCGACAATAAACAGTTAAACGAAGTGCTGATACATGAACCACTCATCTCCGAGCTCGCAGTTATCGTCTCCTCAGTAGGGAAAGTAGCTATTGATTGTCCTCAAAAAGTAGCTGGAAGTTGCTAAATGATGTCTTCATGTTATTTGCATTTTTTGAAAGGAATAAGGAATATTTTTGTGGGAGAGATAAAAACTGATTTCTAATATCACAAAAAATAATGGCAGATCAGTAGTGGTGATCTCAAGCATGTATATTCTCAAAGTCTGAGGAAGAGAGGTAAATATCTCCTGCTCTGACTGCTGCTGGGATGGACTGCTGCACAAGGACTGGTCCCCCTGTCGGTGTAATGCTGATTGAGAAGAGTAAAGCTGAGAATATACTTGCTTTAAATACCCTTATGCATGTTTATCATGGCTGTTTTGGATATTTTGCATTTGTTTGAGGTGTAGTTTGTGCACGTCCTCAGAAATTAACTCTACGCATTTGCAAGCTGCAATATACGAGCAACCAGTAGGGGCAGTGCAGTGACCAGTTTGAGCAGATGTAAAGTCAATGGGTTGTCACTGTGAGCTGTACACATGCACAACGTGCCGTGTTTATGGAGGTAAATATAAATGGGACAAATGTTAGCATGCATGTATCAGCTTCGAAGTTGTTGTGCAAACAGAGCTGGAAAAAATTATATAACTTTGTTCCGTCCATTGTTTATATTCAATCTTACCATGTCCCATCACTTCCGACAGATTTATGATGTCTGCCACATTTCAATGACGTAAAAGTTGGATGAAATGTAACTGATCGGACTGAGGTCGCTTTGAAAAAGATTGAATATGTATCCGACTTAGTACCGTGTATGAAAGTGGCTTGGGTTTGTGCCGTTCAAACTGTAATAGAAAGATCACGTATGAGTCGCATATTGACAGAAATGTCAGATTTGAGATGATTTAGCCTGCAGTGTAAACGGAGCCATAGTCACTAAGTAGGCAATACTGGTTATCTCATTATAACAAGTTACAGTGGGCGTCATCTTAAGCAAACAAAAGGCAGATTTTCCCGAGATAAACTGAATCATCACGTCAGAATGAGCTCTGTGATTTTGAGATAATGGCATCAAAATCAAAGAAATGGGAAAATATTTAATTAACCCAATGGGAGAAACGATAAAATAATTCCAGTCATGGCTTCTCGCAGCTTCCGTAGATGATAGATTATGACATAAAATCTTAAAACTTAAAACTAGATCATAGATTAATATTTTTTTACATGAGGAAACAATAATAAAACAATCAATTCAAATGATTATATTTATGGAAACACTGCAACATGAACAGACCGTTGGTTAAAAAAAACACAACCCAAAACTTTTGAACTTTTGTAAGCAGTCAGGATGAATCATTTCACATGATACTACTTCTTTTACCTCCTTAAGTTTTCTCCAACATTAAGAATCGGCTTAAAGATTCATAAGTCAGTTCTTAAGCTTTTAACCTAGATAAAATTTTGATTGCCAAATTCTATTAAGGTTTACAGGTAACACTGGTCCTCTGTTTTTCTAAGTTTAGCATCATGATTTTGAAGCGTCATCATTCTTCCTTTCGGTGTCTCAACGTGCGGTTCGACCTGTAGGATGAGAAGATACTCATGACCTTATGAAGAGCAGCCTTCTAGGAATCAAATGGTTTGCAGGGAGGTGGCAGAAAGATAAATTAAACATCTCTTTGATCATAGTCGGTGATGGAGCGTGCAATGACAGGGAAGAAAAAGGGATAAATGAGAAAAGAACAGAAGAAGAGGAGGAAAGCCTTGATGGCTGGGGCTCGCGTTCCCTGACTTTGATAGCCGACTCCTCGGCTGTGAGTGACGGAAATTAACATGTCACTTACAATCTGTGCTCCGATCCATCTTCCTTTACAACACACAGCACGCGTGTGTGTGCAACTTCAGGCAACGATGTCTGTCACTAAAGGCGTTCAACCGGCTTCGTATAAATTGCAGAGTTCAGTCACTTGAAACGCCAACTTTATCACAGTAGCCGCTCCTGATGCATCCGTGTCCAATGGAACGTCAGATGTGGATTCTTTTGGAATAATTTTCAGAGTGTGCGTGTATCTAACATGTGTGAAGGCAACTAAGGAAACAAAAAGGTCTTCGGATAAGAAGAAACACCCGTCACAAACACTGCTTGTCTTCTATGGCCTCGATTAAGAAAGCTAAAAAATAGTGACTTAGTGGTCACAAGAGCAGATAGAGTGGGCCAACACATGCAACAGTGCATCATGGGAAGTCATGTCACTTTTCAACGGGGACACGCAAGATTAAAATTCTTTCTCTGACTGAACTTCAGAGCCTAAACAGATCTGGCGAATGATTCAATGCTGCCCGTGAACCCAACTTCAATTATTTACACTACGAATATTAAAACATTTAAACTGGCCTCAGCATATTAATAGGGCCCGATGGACACGGATGTAATATTCATGTCCATCTTAACGCGGGCGTCTCAATTAAAATGGATCGAGTTCAGTCGCGCAATTGAAGCTCCAGATTTTTTTATGCTAATGACCGAATGATGAAGAGAGAAGAAAGCAGGAACAAAGGTAAGACTAACATTTAGTGATCCATCTTAACAGTGATAAATAAGCAAGGACAAATATTCACAAGGACAGAGAGCAATGAAATGCTGATGAGTCATGTGATTTATGAGTTTAGTCAACTTAAAGGGCTGCATTGTACTTTTGCAGGTTTTTGATGCATGTTTTCCAAACTTAACTTACCTTGTACTTATTAGCTTATTACATGTAATCGTTGTTTTTTTGTGCAAATTTCTCAAGTCAAAACTAACACAGCTGCTTTAAGGTGAATGGGTTTAGTCTTAAATTATGCCACAGATTTTGAATGAGCCTTTGACGAGGCAATTCCAAGACATCTTAAAGTTGGTCCTAAACAGTTTGACTGTTGTTTTAAGAGTATACTTTTGGTGCTAAAACTATGGAAGACAGAAAAACTTTCTCAAGATTTTGTTCATACTGCGTTTAGCACTTTCATTTTGGGTCAAGTTTACAGGAATTTCCCAGGCGATAACAAACATAACCACAGCATGATGCTGCCATCACCATGATTCACTTTAGGGGAGGCATTCTCAGAGTTTTGGGTTTGCATAAATTGTGGTCTTTTAGGCTTTTTTCACCCTTTTTTTTTTTTGCACCTAATAGTCCAACATTTGATCTGCATCAAAAATCGGTTGTGCATCCATCAAAACATCCTAACTAGATTTTGACTAAGAAGGACTGGTGTGAATGCACCCGTAGACAGACAGTCCAGTCTGTGCTGAACTTTACAACTCCTTAAAGATGCACTACAGAACTTTCACAGATTTTCTCAGTGCCCCCTTAACGATGGCTAATCTGGCATCCATCTTGCATCCTACCTGTATTGTGAGACCTCTCCAGCCAGTAAAAGACAGTTTTATCTAGACTCTTATCTCTTGCTCTGTCCCTTTCTCTCTTTTTTTCTCTCTTCCTCCAATAATATCTTCTTCTGTTTCTTTACTGAATCAGCCATGGTGCACATTTAAAACAGCCAGTGTGTTTATATCCGCTTGCTAGCATATGACACTGTGCATAAAGCGAAACTCTGCTGTAACGTCAAAAGCCGTCCGGAAAGAAAAAGTTACAAAGTGCAGTTTCTCAGCCTCTGGACGCTGCTGCAGTGACGGCTCCAGAAATGCACATAACAGATGTAATTGTGCCATCATATGAGTCCAGATGTATGTAATGCATCTTTATAGTCTTCGTGACTACAGCCATACTGCCCCAGTCCATGAGCTATTGATAGTTGTCTCTTTTCAGGCAAGTTTGGTTTAACAATGATGTTTTAGGGCTACATTACATTGGAAAATATGATATCATTATTTAATCTTGCAAGGACAATCTGACTAACAATGTATATGAGCAAATAATTGAACATATGGTACTAAGCCAAGGTCTGTTAATGAGGAAAACATTCCTCCACAGCCCCTATGTGTGCTAGTTAGTTGTGCAACATGCATAAAAGCAACACTTCCTGTAAACGGGAAACAGTCCTCATTAATACACCTGTGCTCATTGTGATATGGATATGATTTTATAGCAATACATTTTTAAAAATATTGTACGTTCTTAATAAGTATATGAGGGCTGAAATAGATTGTTTTTACTTATTTTTTCTGATTTCTTCGTGGCGTTGCAGATTTATGGGCATTTTGCAGCATGTCTATGAATACTGAGTTCATTTGAGAGACAAATCTCAGCTCCACAAAACAGAACTAATCATGTGAGGGATTAAATATCTAAGCATGCAGCACTTTTCAGCTTTTTTCTGTTTTTGTGAAAATAATACTCCTAATAATAAAAACATCTTTTTAAAGATTTGGGCTTTTTTTGTGCAGGTCTGCTACATAAACTCTCAAGTTCAATCATCTGAACTACAATTTTAACATAAAACAAAGTTGGTGAATACTTCTTGAAGGTACCAAACAACTGAAGCACATGAAGGGTTTTGAACAATAATCCCTCCAAGCATCTTTTCCTGTCAGCTCATTTCAGTTTCCTTTAAAAACCAACCTAAGAACCAACCTCGCTACATTTTAGGGTTTACATTTAAATGTTTTGAAAGCCTCTTTATATGGTTGAATAAACAAATACTTTTTTAAATTAAATTAGCAATTTATCAGTGTTTTCCATGAGGAATAGAGCTGTGGTCTGAAAATCTTTGTAAAGTATCCAGAAAATTTGCTGAATTCCTTTAATAAAAGTAAATTTTGCACACTTAAATCTCACCTTTTAACCTCATCTAGCTTATAACAAGTACTTTTATATAAGATGTTTCTCATTTGAACACTCTCACACACTTATGCAGTATATCATATACTGCATACACACACACACACTACACATCCTTACAGAAGATATAGAAGGTCTTGCTGCAAACGTTGAAGCCCCACAAGGTTTTTCAAAAATAAAGTCTGCTCTGTACCTTCTTGTATTCAGCCTCTGTGTTGCATTTCCATTCAAGTCTGTTATCTAGGGAAAACACCAGCTATCTGCAGTCCTCCTCAACCACTTCCACATCTACTTTCATGCTGGGAATGTTTGGTTTATTTCTGATCCTCCACAATCAGCTCTTTTGTCTTGCTCACATTGAGGAAACGATCATTCTGACTGACACTGTCAATGATCCATTAATTTCCTGAATCTCCCCTTTTGTTTATCACTGAAACACTTAACAACTGCATATTTTTGCAGGTGACAGGACGTTGAGTTGTACCAGAAAGTCAAAGTCCTGCTGTTCCTGTCCAGCTGACCACCTTCTTAACACTTACAAGCCTTTAGTTTATGAATCGGCAAGAGCTGGTGGATCAAATGTGAGATGATGTTTGGAAGAGCTTCAGTTAAACCCCAAATCATGAGAAGGAAATGTAAAAAAAAACATCAAAAAATATTTTTTAACCACCATTTCATTCTCAGTCCCACCATAGACTAGAAAATAATTGATTTTACAAAAATATTTTGCATTTCCACGCCATATTTTCATTTAAAAATATGGCCAGTTGAATGCATTGCCGTGATACATTCATGTCATACACGTGCAAGCATGCACAAGACATAATGTTTGTATATAAACCGCCACAGAACAATGAGTCAGCTGTTATAATGGTGCTTTTAATATCTTCCTGATGTGATGACAAAGACTTCTGTGCAAAGTATTGCATACACCTGCCAGTGCCAAATGCATAGACTTCATCGACACCAACTTTAAGAGAGATTTTTAAGACCTTGTAAATTTTGCAAAAAGAAAACAAAAAATCCTCCAAGTTTGTCATCCAGTCTCCCAAAAACACTAACAGTCTAGTCAGTCAATTTGTCAGCAGAGGATTAAAGTGTGCAGAATAAAGCTCTGCTGCTTGCTTTAATTTTCTACCATCAATCATTCTGTGAAGGAAGCCGTCACTCCCTTTCAAAGGGTTTATATCTCGTTTTGCAGCAAAGCACTTCATAATGTCCACGGTGCCAGAAAATTGTGTCCGTGCTGACTGTAGGCGTCTCCAGCGCGGTTACTAAAAAGAGATTATCTCTGGCAAAGAATTGAGCACAGTTTCTCTATAAAAAGACCACTCCCGTGTTTGCTGTAAAAACCGGAGAATAACTGAATGTAATTCCAGGGATAATATTCCCCGCTCCAGAATAATGATGTTTTCATCAGGTAAGGGATTACAATGGTGCAAGTGATTTGTGTTAACTTACAGAAGATGAATGGAGCGGGCAGGCAAAGTGTTGAGCATATTAAATATTCTGTCAATGCACCGAGATGGTGTTTGCTGCGGGGTTTATGGAAACAGCAGAAAAACAGATGTTTACGCTGAAGGATCCAGTCCCCAGGCACATATTCGAGATGCACTCTGGGAGCAAAACAAGTGATCAAACTATTACTTTTGCCAACTCACTCTGGGCTTATTTTTCCGGAGGACAAGAGGAAAAGTCAAACCTAACACTTAATCTTGAATGAATTTAATGTTTTACCAGAAACAGGGCAAAGCACCGCCATGCTTTATTTGTTGAACATCTGTGAGTCACTCTGCACGCACATTTATGTGTGTCTAACTAACAGGGAGCCATTGATACCACTGGGGTAAGTCCATGAATGATTGAATGCTTCCGCTGGGGGCTGAGCATCCATACATGCTATTCATTTCCTCTTCTCCCACATTTTCTCCATCTTCATCTCAACAACTTTTTTCTGCAGGACTCGTCTCACTGTCTGCTTTCTCTTAATACATTCCTGAATCTCTCACCTTCTCCTCATTCCCTCCCCTCACACAGCTTGTTAGCCTGAGAAATGACCTGCAAGGGATATGATAAAAATGATAATTACAACAAAATTAGTGCAACTGCTCAGTGGTTCAAAAGAATAATTAAGAAAAAGTAGAATAGGAATAAAAAATGCAAGAATAAATGATGACAGACACCACATCTCACATGTCTAACAGAATCAGAGCTGAACATCAGTCCTACTAGTTCATTTAATTGCCGGAGGGAAAATCAAATCTTCGCTGCATTGGTTTCAGGTTTGTACTTAGAGGCAGATTTTCTTCAAGCCAGACAGATAATGACTCAGACAACATGTCCACGTGGGGCCCATAAGGGTTCAATTTGGGCTGAAGATAAGGGTCCCAAGTGGATTTGTCCTCAGTGGCCTCAGCTGTGTTTGCCCATTTGGGTTTCAAGTTGGTTCTGGTTGGCATGGTTCTGGATGGGTTTCAGCTGGGGCCCAACTTGGTGAGGGCTCATGTAGGGCCCATATTTCTAAAAGAACTTTTTAAAAATGTGTCTTGTTTATGCCCATGCCCACTTAGCCCACCTACATCCCTTATGGGGCTCATACAGCCAGCCCACATGGACTGGACTGAAACCACATGAAAATTTGCCCAGTCCAAGTCCATGCTCACTCAGTATAGTCCATATTGAACCCTCGTGGGCCTCACATGGACATGCTGGCTGGGGACATTCATTATGACACACAACATCCAATCTACACTCACTGGGTACTTAATTAGGTACATCTGTCAATACAAATTGCTAAACAGCCAATCACAGCTCAGTGCATTTCAGCCTGCAGACATGGTTAAGATGATTTGTGAAGTTTAAACTGAGCATCAGAATGAGGAAGAAAGGGGAGTTAAGGGACTTTGAATGTGGCATGGTTGTTGGTCCCAGACGGGCTGAGAGAATGGTCAGTAAATGTAAAAAAAAATCCAATGAACAGCAGATGTCTGAAAGAAAATACTTAGTTGATATCTGAGGTCAAAGGAAATAGGAAAAAACGAACCCCCTGAGAGTACACAGACTGTCTTCTCCTCCCCTTTTCCTCAAATGTGTGTGAGTCTGTGTCTTTAATTCAATTGTTTTAAAAAAAAAAAAGCTTGACTGACTGGACCAATAACATCAGTTATGAGAGGCAGCATCAGCACCACTTCGTCATAGTAACAACTCCCTGACCTGATGACAACAGAGGAAACAACCTGAAGCAAAGTCAAGGAGTCAGAACAAAAACACATGAAACTATAATTCAAAAAGTAAAACTTTGCAGTTGTTTTAAGCTGGTGATTAAGAACAAGTTGTTTTCAGAATGTGACACGTTAGAAAAGCAGTCTTCCTTTCCTCTCATCCCTCCCACACAATGGGATCCACAGCACTTGTTTCAGCTAATTTCACAGTTGCACCTCAATAGAAAAACGCTCCTGGATATGGTGTGTAAAGGCAAAATGTATGTGTGTGTGTGTTTCAGCACTCACATAGCCTGTGGTTGTACATGGCAAGCATGCAAGAGTTTGACTTGGTCTGCCCACTCAGCACAGCAGGGTGGCTTGTCAGAGAGACTCGGAGCGGGAACAAGTTGTTTAATTTGTTAAAAAGACAGTTCTGAGCTTTAATTACTTTTTTTCATGACTCAAACTTCTGCAGACACATGCCATTTAATCCTCAATCGTGCACAAGCTATAATGTTAAGTCATGGGAAAGCACACCTTGAGTCAAATCAGCATGGTTGGTTGAATCCTCACAGCAGGAAGAGAACAAGACGCAGGGGTGTTAAATAAGAAGCACCACAGAGGACATTTAATTAAAGAAAGAGGAAGAACTCTGAGTTTGATGGACAAAAAGGCCGAAAGGCAGATTATATCCGACTCCGATTCCTACAACTGGACCTGTTTACATTTGGTGTGAATATACAGAGCAACAAACATCAGCAAGTCCTCGGATTTATCCGTAAAATCACCAACACTGTCAGTGATTTGCATCAGTATGCCGGGGAAGTGACTCATACAAAGCATTTCATGAAACGGTGACCACAGCAGGGACAGCCAAGAGCGACAACAATCAAAGCAAAAATTAAAGGCAACTCAAAAGAATATTTAGTTTGACACTCTAAATAGGAGTAAGGTTTACACCAGGTTCAAATAGAAACATATTCTTTCAGTTTCCTTTAACATTATGTGAACATTTTAAAGTTCAATATACAGAATTAGGTACTGAATAGTCTATTTTTGTTAAAAGAACAGGTTGTTTTTCATTAATGACATCTGTTCAACTGCACTGTATCCATGGCGATAAAAAAGTGACGATCACAGATAAAATAATAAGTCATCTCCTTAATGCACAAGCAAAGTTTACAAAGCATTGCGTTCTGTATTTATCATGAAGAGGAGATGAATCAGCCCAGCTACGGACATGTAGTCATCACAGCCTTCATGGAGCAGATTTAA
>JBBBVU010000025.1:6123224-6149533 GCA_037177055.1 Atherinosoma microstoma
TGAAGAGGAGGGGCCCCAGGACTGAGCCCTGGGGCACACCTGAAGTGACTGGGGAGGGCTGTGAGGTGAAGGACTTGTAAAGGTGACATAAAGGTGGTGGTGGTGGTGGTGGGGGGGGGGTAACTAGACTTAACTGAATAAAAAAGTACAGAGCAAACCCAATTTTCTGGAGTTCCCTTTAAAAGACCACAGACTGTTCTTAAGGAGGAAGGAGCAGGGGTGGCTATAACAATTACACAAAATGGTTTCAACTTTCTAACTGGTTTGATGTGAATTTGGCACCTGCATACAATAACAGGTTATTTTTTCCCCACGTCAGGGTAACATTCACCTAAAGACAACACTACTACACTAAAAACACTCTGGCAACTTCCTGGTTGAGTTTAGGTAATAATATGACCTCGTTGGGCCTAGAATTCATCAATGTGACTCTTCACATAGTCACATGACCACTAGGGGGTGCATGCTTTCAGTCTTCATGAACAAAATGTCCCATGGGGCCATCAGAGAGGGACACTTTACAATAAGAGTTCTCTAGATTTTTTTAGGCTGTAATGGCCTTTAATTGACAGTAGCTTCACAGGAAAGGGAGGAATGACATACAGCAAAGGGCCCCCGGGGTCAGGAACCGGGGCCGGCTGCGTTGAGAAGCTGTAATCTCTGAATATGGGTCGGCTAAGCAACACCCAAGATTCATATACAGTTTGAGCTTCCAGTCGTCGGCACATCCACATCCTATTTCTTCATACGCAAGTGTAGTTTCCACATCGAGTTTCCACAACTTGTCCATAAACACTTAGAGAAGTCAAAGAATATGGAGAAAGAAGCTATTTATGAGCCTTTGTGGACTACAATGCAAATATCACCGCTACCAGACTCAGCCTGCATGATGTTTTCAACATTCATTGTACATTTCTAATCCTCTCCCACCTGTTATTCCTTATTTTTCTAGTGAGCTCTCTCCCATGAATGGTCAAGCTTTGAGTTAATGCACATAATTAGGTCTACACTTTACTAAACACTCTCAAAATTTACAACAATGCACAGTGAGTCTGGGATGAAAATGTCCATCATGAAAAACCTGACTTTTGACTTTCATCATTCAAATAAGTATAGCAAAACTATGTTAATACACTGCATGTATGGCTCCTGTGACTTTGGTTTTTAATCCATATTAATAAAATAAATATATATGCATTACTAATCAGTTATAAAAAGTGAATTTTCTATCAGTGAACCAATTAGATGTCATTTTTTCATTCTTAAACCGTCTCCTGTTTCGGAAAATACACCACAATCCTTTCTATTTAAAGTCAACACACATAAGAATTAATTATTTCCATGGAAGCTTTTGTCAGAAAGGATGTTTTTACTCCTCTTTCTATCAGACATGAGTTTGTTCTTAATTGGCTGCTGATGAAAAAAGACTGCACAGAGCGAGAAGCCCATACTCATGTCTGCATTTGTGCTGATAGAGGAGCGAATCCATGAATGTGCGGAGCTGTGTGTCCTGGCCATAAAGCTCATTATTAATAATGAGTCAGATGTCATTTGCTAAGGTTGCCAGATTGGTTTATGCTGCTGAGAATCTAAGTTGCTAAATTATGAGTAGAGACTCGTTTTGAGATGCTGAACAAAGATCTGTTCTGCATTACCAGCTGGTGGACGTATTAAGTAAATTCTGTGTGATAGCTTAATTTTCAAAGTGGATTTTCTTTTTTCTAAAGCAGCATTGGAAAAATGGAGCTTCAACTTAGATTAATTCATGAAAGATGGATAAATCCTTGGAATTCAGTGCTTACTTTCATTTAGCGTTCTAAAATTTTAGATGGGAGGAGGAGGGGGGCTCCATCTTTACTGTTAACCCTGAGAGAAGCTTTAATGCCGCAACTGAATAAATCTGCAGCCAAAGCTTGTTTTATACCTTGCTGTGTAAAAATCCGTGCAACAGTTTTATAATACATGGTGTCAAATGGGATTTCTGCAACCATACAAACTAACACTGTCACGGTTTCCATCAAATACATTTCACTGCTTGATTTTTATCGCCATGCTGGATTTTAGACGGTAGGTAAACATTTAGGGATTGTTGAATTTGCACAAAAGATAATGACGATAGGTCACGGTGAGCTTTGAAACATCACTGTCACTCATGTCTTAAGGAAAATAAAAACAGTTTATGTGGGGAGTGAAATTAAAGTATACTGTGGCCACACCTCAATTACACTACATCAGGTCTAATAGATCCCTATAGTGCTGCAAAGACATTGCTGAGTTAACCTACTGTTCATGCCTCTGCAGCATGGTTCATAATAATGTCTTTCCCTGAAACCACCTCTGACAAAGAAGAAACAAAGAATAAAATCCATCTCATTGATTGGCCAGGATCAGAAAAAAATGGATCGTTCACCGCAAGTGACGGTATGCAGTCTATGTGGCTTCTGTTTTTACTTTGATGTCCGAACCTGATGCGGTTGTCACTAGAATCTGTCCAGTATGAGCACAGAGCTATCCAACATGTTGCTGTGGGACGTGTTCTATGTCACTTCCTGTCTTTGGTTCACTGGGGGATCTGTTTGTTATCACACTGCAAGAACCAGGGTTCACTTACAAGCAAACCGAGACTCCAAGTTTTCTGGGGGAAACTTCTGTGGTTTCCCTCAGAGGGTGAATAGTATGAAGCCATACTATCTGTGGAAGCAGACCAGGGTTCATTTAACCCAATAAAGCCAAACGTATATTTGATACATACAGTTTCTGAGACATTTTGCATGACTTTATGGTAAAAACATTGCTCAAAACTCTGCATTATACAATATGATACTTGTCTTCTGCCCCCTAATGGATACCAGGAAGCATAAGACTACACTACAACAATTTTGACTGTGGTCAAGTAGCCAGGGCGCATCATCAATCGGAGGCATAGTGACAGGACCTCACTGTCACACTTTTATATTGTATCATTGTTATAATTGAGGAAGTAAACTGATGAAAAAACTTAATAGAAACCAATAAAGAGGCCAAATATGTTCTAATTTTTAACAGTTTTACAAATGACATTGTCCGTATGTTAGATTAGACAATATAATGTCATTTTGTTTATAGTTTTATTGTAAAAGTTTAAAAAAATAATATAACTTTTAGTACAAACTTGGCCATATAGATACAGAATAATGATGTGGGACTTTGTCAACTTAATTTTGCTGATAAAAACCTAATCTAAAGTTCTGCCAGACATTTCAGTTTCAACATGCTTTTCAGGCTTTGCTTCGTGAATTTTCCTAACTTATAAGAGGGCTCATTTATGTGCATCATTGAATACGCATATGGACAGAGCCTTCTGCACATCTTCTGTGTTCATTTCATGTGTATTTCAGTAAGCTTTCACAGAGCTTGCAGATTTGTATCCAAGCGCAGCAAACAAAGCAGTACCACCAGTAAACATGGGTGCAGTGTTGTGCAGTACACGCAACCAGCGGAATGAACAAATAAGAAGCCACAAAGAAGTAATGGCCACACAGAACACTGCTATCTACTGTGCTCTCTCTTTCTGTGAATGTGCATTATCTTAATCTCCACCATGTTTGCCATTGTATGTTGCAATTAAAACTAACGTCGGAAATTTGAAGTGAAGTCCGTACTCTGCACTGCTCTGCACTGGATGTAGTTCCAAACAGCCATGCCAACATACTGTAAAGCAGGCACGGGGAGTATGTAGGCGGTGACATTTGGAAACTTTTGATGTACCCATTTATGTGCATAAATAAGCCATAACAGGTACAAATGAATATCATGAAACAAACAATGTCCGTGGTCCGCCAATTATGTAGTAGGTTGCAAAAATCCCTGTTAAAAATTTTGCATAAATCAAACATGGACATCTATGACAGTTACAATTACCACTTCCTTAAAAGGATCCACCAAGCACAGTGCAGCAGAGCGGGAAGTTTAACTTTCCTAAATCTATCCTTAAACCTTAAAAGAATGAAGACACGAAGACACTCAACTGTGAGATTAATGATGTGCTTTAAATACGTTGCGTGTTGACAACAGTATCACTTGAGGGCAGAAAAGTCTCATGCATTGCATGATACAAGTCTAAAGATGTTCTTCCCTGTAATTATGGCAGGTAAAACGCAATATTGAAGAATGTATCATAAGATTATTGCAAAAGCGTACAAAAATAACCATGAAGAAAAATTGCAACATTGCAACTTTTCTCAGAACCTGCAGTGCATGAAGTGCAAAGTGCAGTTCCGGAGGGGGACTCACCAGGGAGAGCCGTAGATCCTGAAGCCTCGAACGGTGACCTCGGAGTCCTGCAGGTAGATGCAGTTGGTGAGCAGTGACTGGACATTCTCGTAATTCTCTGGCTTCAGCTTGGAGGCCGAGGGGAAGTAGTAGAAGTCCTGCTTGATGAGGTCCGCCATGAACTCCTGGTCAAAGGTCAACTCATGGTTTCCAGCAATTACTATTTTGATGTCGTAGGGCAGGGTACCTGGCAGGGTGGGAGAGGAAAAGGGGTGGGAAGGGGGGGAAAGTGGGGAAGGAGGAAAAAAAAGAAAGAACAAATGTGATAAGGAAAAAGAGGGAAAGAGCTTTTTTTTCTTTTTAAAGGAAGATTTGGAGTAAAAAGGAGATTTTAAAGGTGTAAAGACAGATTAGGGAAAACAAAAAGGGAAAGAATGGTGTGGTACTGGGACAAATTTCAATCGTAGAAAGAAAAGAGAGCGACATTAAGCCCATCTCAGATGGCTTGGCATTCACATGTGATGAGGCTTTCCTGCCTTGCTATTTCTAGTAAATCTGTGCATCTGTCTTAGATTTTCTCCATCAGTCAGGGTCTCAACCTTGTGCCCTGTTGTCTTTTGTTAATGCGCAAGACAACAAATGCATCCCTCAGGACATCTGAGGGAAGGATGGGGATGCAACACACACACACAATGATCACTGTTCGGTTTACGATGCAGTGTATTAAACATTTAAAGACTGTGGCCACCGCTACAGCATCTTCACCCCCTTATCTCCCATCATCCGCCTCTAATCAAACCCTCACTCCTTCATACCCCCCGTCCTCTTCTCAATTTCAATGGCTTTAATTGCCTATTCAGAGCTTGGCACAGCAGGGTGTGCGATCGATCCCAGCTCATCAAACCAACAGTAGACGGGCCTTCACAATTCTACGTGATGTTTCCAAAGCTCCGCTCAGCAAACAAAAAGCCAACCCTGACAAACATCTGGGTCTGCAGAGTGAGCTAGAGCGGCTGACGGAGAATTCAATCACCATTGTTTTTCCATTATTACCTCCAGGACAGCACAGCATGTGGCCCGGCACTGGTTTGTGTGTAACAATGTGCATTTATGCCTGACTTTCATGCATCTGAGCATGAACATGTCATGTTAGTGAAAAGGAGTAATTAAACTGAGCTTTAGAAGAGGCTGACAGCCCGGCGACAGCGCTGTCATAACAGCCAATCACAGCTCAGTGGCAGAAAGGAGTGGGGAGAGGAGGGAGGCAGCAAAAGAAATACTTTCGGAAGCCCAAAAATCCTTGAGTGTGAAGGAGGAATGATAACAAGATGAAAGCAGCTGTCAAAGACTGCCCATCTCTTCAGTTTGGGCTCAGGCCACCCCCTTTTTCCAACTAAGCTCCCATTTGTTTGGAAAAAGGGCTTGTGTTCAGTTGTCACCCAGACACAAAAAAGCCCCCATAAATGAGGGCTGTGCTTTCACAAAGGCACACAAACACATACATATACACACACTAACGAACAATAAAAGACGTTTTTGATTCCTTTTCATCTTGGGCATCTGAAGTAGCGCTCATCGGATTAACCAAGGCTGAAGCGACACTACAATCTTACTGTAATGTTTACCCCCCCCAAAAAGCTAACAGAGCAGCTGGACACCTTAGAGTAGTGATGGGTTGTGTTCCCATTGCTCCCAACATGATGTTTCTCAAGGGCTGACGCATATCAATATCTCTATCTTATATAGTTTACTCACTAGTTTCAAGAAATGTTTGGATATTATCTGTGTTCCGAGCTCTAAACACGTGCTGTGCAGGTAATTTCATGGATGAAGAGTCCTGCCATACGTGGCTCCTAGCCATGCAAAATGTGGGACTACAAAGAACAACACTGTCCAGAGCTGTGTGAAATCAGTCAGAGGACGATTCATGCTGGAGCTGTTTGGTCTGCTTTAAATTAACCCTGGTCCACTTCCATGGATGGTATGATTCAATTGAAGCAGTGTGAATAAATAAAAAAAACAACTCTAGGAGCATTTGACAACTAATTAGGTTAATTGGCAACAGGTCATCAACATGACTGGGTGTAAAGGGAGCATTTCTGGAGGCAGAGCCTTTGCTTAAATTAGATGTTAAGATGGGAAGAGGTTCACCAATGTGCGGCAAACAAGATTCACACTTTGGTGTGGACCAAAGAAGCAAACTCTGGTCCACTGGTCTTGGTTCACTTAGATGTGAACCATGGTGTGAAAGCAAAATGGACCATCGTGGGATAACTTGCTGCCTCTCCTGCTTCTCATACTGGACAGACTCTGGTGAAAACCACATTAGGTTTGAACACCAATGTAAAAACAGAAACCACAGAAAAGTTGGGACGCTGTATAGAATGTAAATTAAAAACTGAATGCAATGATTTGCAAATCCCATAAACCCATATTTTGTTCCCAATAGAACATAACCAACATATTAGATGTTGAAACTGAGACATTCTACAATTACATGGGAAATATTTCATTTAGTATTTGATGGCAGCAACAGATCTTAAAGCTGGGAAAGAAGCAATAAAAGGATGGAAAAGTAGTTGGCATGAATCAGGGGTGTCCAGCTCTGGTACTCGAGGGTTGCCGTCATACAGGTTTTCAATGTTTCCCTGCTCCAACACATCTGACTCAAATGAATGAGTCATTGTGCAGAACTACATAGGCTGCTGGATCCATTTAATTTAAGTCAGGTGTGTTGGAGCAAGGAAACATTGAAAACCTGCAGCCCTTGAGGACCTACTTTAGACACCCCTGGCATGAATCAAAAACAACTTTGACAACTAATTAGGCTAGTGGGCAACAGGTCCTCGACATGATTGGGTATAAAAGGAGCATTTCTAGAGGTAGAGCATCTTAGATGTTTAGATGAGCAGAGGTTCGCCATTGTGTAGCAAACTGTCTGAAAATTGTGAAACAATTTCAGAAAAATGTTTTACAAGATAAAATTGTAAAGACTTTGAAGAAAAATGTCAAAAGATTCGGAAAATCAAGAGGAATCTCTGTGCACAAAGGACAAGGCTAAAAGGTAAAAAACAAAATGATGCTTGTGAAGGCAAAATGTCTCCGTTTCAACATCTGGTATGTTGTTTATATTCTACTGGGAATAAAATATGGGTTTATGAGATCTGTAAATCCTAGCATTTTTCTTTTCCTTTTCATACAGCGTCTGGAACGGTTGTATCGGATGATGTCAAATTAAAAACTACACACTTCAAGCGGATACAATTTGAACTTGAAATCAAGCTGCATTCCAGCTTTTTTGGCTTTTCTGAAATTTTCAACAAGATGTTTGTCCAATGTTTTATATCCCAGCAGGGAAATCCGAATTTTTATTGTGTTCTTTAATCCTACGGATTGCAGATGGAAGATGGAAATTCTGATTTCTCATGTATCACTGAATGCAGCATCAGTAGCAGCAGCACCACAACCACCATTACACAAGGTAAAAGTATAAAATAAATATGCAAACACTGCTGAAACAGTGTAAAACAGAATAAACAGCAGCACTTTTGGCTGGTGTAGCACCTGCCTGATGGCCATTCCCCAACTTCAGCATTCCTAAAAATGCACACCCAAGAGTTTCAACAACCTTTTCTCTGCCCTCGTTGCAGTGGGGTTATCTTAACATTTAATGTCCCTTACAGCATTTTATTCCATTCATCTACAAACATTTTCATCCAAAGATGAGAAACAATATTGGGGGCAATGGGATGTTCAGCATCTTGCCCAAGTATGCTTTAACGTTTGGAGGAAGGCGGGGATCAAAGCACCAACAATATGACTGGAACACAACCACTTTTCCTCCTAAACTACAGTCCCCAGATGGAAATTAATGCTTTGAGGAGAACGCACACACATTGAAAGTTTCAACAGTTTGCCTCTCTTTCACTTTAAACATGACAGACTGAAATCTGAGCCCATTGTTTTGCTTGCACAGCTTTCTGCAGAAAGTTGTGAACAGCAGTTTTGTGAGCAGCAGCAATGACACCAGCCAATCAAACTGCCCGACTAATCGTGCGTCTGATAGATTGTTGCTTCCAAACGACAGGCCCGGCCCATTACCAAATAATAAAGCACATCTTCCACCTAAAATGTTGCAGTTACCTACTTGTATTCAATGTGCATGCAGAGGTTTGCTTCCTCTCAAGCCCACTCCTGTTAAAAAAAACTACAGTTTGAAACTGCTTGGATGCTTTAAATATCATAAATGGCAATTTCAAGCTCTTCTAGTCTCCTAATACAACCCCATGTAAATTTAAAGTGTAGCAGCATTGCCATATGAAACACTCACAGTTAAAAGGTTTGAAATGAAAATGTAACAAATCTCTTTTAGGAAAATTGCCTAATATACTGGACTGTAATGTGGGATAATTAGTACTGATTAATTAATGTGGATGGATCAGTGCATCATTATTTTTTTCATGTGGTTAAACCATAATAGAAAGTAGCGTGTTCTGGCAGGAAGAGTATCCCTGCATCTAAATGCTTCAAACAGGTAAGGTGGGGACAAATATTATGCATGCATGTAAGTGCCAGAGAAAGAGCAATATAATATGGAACTCAAATACAATAAATAAAAAAATAAGCATAGTTTCTTCCCAGAAATTCTGCAACACGAGCATTTTTTTTTAAAAACCATGAAGCTTGATGGCCGGCTGGATCTCTAAAAGAAATAAATCACAGAGCGATGTAAAAGTACACCAGCTGGACACAAACATCCACTACGCTCACACACGCGCGCTCTCTCTTTATAAGCAGAATAAAACTTCAATTTCATCGATTAATTTTCTCTTTTTTTTTAAGTTTCTTCCAGGCAAAATGACAAAGTGTGAATACCAAATGGCCAAGCGGAGCTAAAAGCAGCCAGTAAGTGCTTCTGTTTGTTATTCTCTTTTCTAGCCAACTGTTGTCAATATGACAATAATAACTTCGCATTTTAAAAAAAAAAGAAAAAAAAAGGAACGCAATCTCTCGTTGTGCATGCCCACAAAGAACAAATCAGACAGAAAAGGACAATTTTTCCGTTCAATGAGAATGACTTTGTCGCTTCTCTGACAAAAAGCAAATGAAGAGGAGATGGTGAAGGTGGGAGTGTGAGGTGGGTGGGAGTGGGGGGGGCATCTTGACATACCCCACTACACCCCAGATGCTATTTGAAACCACCCCATCTTTTGTCTTTAAAATCAAAGGGATGCTTTTAAGCAACAAATGTCTTTTTTTAATGGATGAAAGAGGGGCGGGACAGGGTGGACAGCTGCTTAAAGAAAATCCAAAAAAGGAGAAGATGGGGGAGGGGGGAGGAGGGGGAGTTGGATGTTAGTGTTTAAGATCTGTGGAAATGTTTCCGATTGAAGGTTGCTTTCAAGACAGGAAAAAGCTAAACCTCTCTTTTCTTCATGCCTAAGTTACTTTTCTACTTTTTACTTTTCTAGCCTCCCTTACTCATGGTCTTTGCTCTATAGTTGTGTGCACCCCCCCCCCCAAATTTTACACATTCCAGATTTACTTGCTGTCTGTGTTTCCCAAAACCCCATCCTGCCACCAGCTCTGCAAGGTGGCTCGTGTGTGTAAAGCTGCCATGTGCAACCAGCAGGTATGTGCGTGATCTGGAGGGTTTTGTGCCCATGCATAATTTCTTGTCTGTCTTGACATGTGAGTGCATATGATTTTGTGAGCGTGTGTGTGTGTGTGTACATTATACAGGCTTTGTGTGCAGACCTCCACTGCAGCCACAGGAAATCTTCCAGAGTTTGGCCACTATTGTTCTGAGGCTGCTATGGGTGGTCTGCTCTCTGAAGAGGAAAATCCCCGATCTGGCCAAAGCTCCGGCATGTACAGGGGGATTACTACCCATTGTGTGCGCATGTGTGTGCTCTAACATGGGTTTGTGTGCACACACTACCAAAAAAAAAAAAAAGAAAGAAAAAAAAAAACACAATTTCCTGCCAAGACTAAGTTGATTCCAGTTTTTTTTTGTGTGAGTGAGTGTGTGTGTGTGTGTGTAAAAACTAGTCACCAATGTCCTGCCAAATAACTTAATAATCAGTGTGTCTGTGTGTGTGTGTGTCTGGAAAGTCTATAAGCATGTTTGCAGTTGTAGAAAATAAGGGCCAAATATTTCCTGCCAACCCAAAATGATTAAATTAATACCAAAGAGAGTGTCGGTATGACTGAATGCGTAAGTGCAGAGAGCAGCAGCCAAAACTTTCTGCTGAAATTTAATTAAAGGAAAAAACCCAGTTTATTACAACTTTGGTTTAATTTAGCGAACCGATTTTAATACAGTTCTGAAATAATCAAATCAAACCTTAATTTTTATGTCATCTGAATTCTTTTGAATCAATTCTATAAGCGTTGACCCACGTCTGAGGATAATAGTTTAACATTTTGGGACATTTTGTTCAGTTACTTCCTGCCTGCTGTTGTCCTCTCTCTGGTTTTTTTTAAAAAAAATCCCTTTTTTCACAAGCTGACACAGTATCTTGAGATCTTAAAATATCTGACTTGTTTTGATTAAGATAAGACAGAAAGACAATGCAGCAACTCCTTTTCTTCCATTCATTTAAGCCTTGATTCAAGCAGATTATTGTAGGGGGTGTGATGACCTTGCATCCTGTCCTCTCACTGAGTCGCAGCTCTGACCCTGCATTGGGATGGATGGACGGATGGATAACAATTAGGACACTTAATGAAGTTAATTTCTTTTAATGCATTGGTGTTTAAGCATAATTTGAACCATTTCTCAAAAGTCTAAGCTATACACCCAAAACACGCTGAAGACCTAATCTGATTCAGTGAAATTAGGTCTCATCAAATAGTCTCTGTCATCAATTAAAAGTAGCAATTTCTGCTTCAGCAGCTCCTGATTCCCTAATAATTCATCTGCTTGACTGAAGATTATATGATTACGTTTTTGCCATGAAAACCATCTGATGGCCTTAACATGGTTCAAATTACGGGTGGGGGGTAACCTAAAAAACAGACGAGCTGTCCTGAAAACACCTGAGACTGTAAGGAGGAGCCCTAAAAAATAGTCCACTTTCAGGTTGTATTTCATTTGAATTTCCATAAAAAAACCCCAGAAAAATATCATTAATTTGTCAGCATTGTGTTTATTCATTCAATACATTCATTTTTCTAAAAGGCGCAGCTGATCCGTTCCATTTGTTTCATCACTAAGAACTGCTGTGTTTGTTGGTTGGTTGTTCTCAGGGAGCTGCCCAAACAGTGAACATTTCATTTGATGCTTTTAGTGGTTGTTGAAATATACGAGATGTTTCTAACTGTATCAACTGCATACAGTAGTAGCAGCAGAATGTTTCTGACAGTAACCATGTTTTCACACGTGCATGTGACTTGGAAAGTTGGGATCCATTCCCAAAAAATAAGGCTCACCCAAAAAGCCTGTGTGTCATTTGAGCCATGATGTGCAACTTTCCAATTCTTTCCTCCTACAGTGAGTAGAGATCAACAGTCCAGAGTCTCAGCACTCCCTGAAAGTCGACTCCAGCTTTGCAAATCTTACTTTGGTAGCTCATGTTGAAAAGAACAAACAGCAATGAAATAATAATCAAGGCTTCTAACTCTCACTCACTGAGTGTCAAAGGTGCTTGGGATTACTGTGTAGGTCTTATCGACTTCCTGCCCGGGAAGAGAGACAGTCAGCCGGACAACCTGGGAGCTGCTCCGGGTCATAACCACCTCTCTCTTTCAACTGTGTGAGAAATCTGACCGCCTCCCTCCAGAAACAGACTCTGCTTTCCAATAGTTTTTTTTTTCTTCCCCAGCTGAAACGGAGACACCTGAAAATACAGATGGTTTGTGGTCGGATGCTGGCTGATCTGCTTGAGGTTTTTCTCCAATGGTGTGAGCTTTAATCGAGAGAGAAAACATGCCTTCTTTTAACTTTAGTTTCTCCCAGAAAAACAGTTGCAATAGAGTCAGTCTTCATAAAAGTTTAGTAGAAAATCCACTTATTTTTAGGCAAAAGTCAACAATGTGGGGAGAGCCATCCTCACGAAAGCTTGGTGATGCCCGAGGGCGGGCGGCCATGCTTGCAACGATTTATTTTTTACGTTACTATCTCAAGAATATCGTGAGTTGTGCCGAGGTCGCGATGCTCGTTTGCACGCAACAATTTTATTCGGAACTTTGGGAAATTAGCCTGTTTTCTTGAGATCATGACATTTTGATGAAACTTTTTTAGTTTTCTCCAGATAATGGAATCATTTTTTTTCATTGTCAAACAAAAAAGTGAGTGAAATTGGGGTCAATATTTGTCAATTATTTCTCCCCTTTCATACCAATTGCTGGTGTATTACACATTGTTGGAAAACTGATCAGATTCTTTTACAACAAGGTATAACTTGTGAAGACTGTGCTTCAGAATGAGCAGCATAGCCAAGTGTGTGGGAGGTATCCCCCAACCTCTCTCAAAAGAACAGGGACAAAAATTTCCTCCAAGAGCTCACTCACTCTTTTTCTAAGCTTCAAGTGCTGCCAGATGTGTGCCAGTTGCAGATGTATAACTGGCACACATATCTCCAGAATCTGGGACCTAACTCCATCCTCCAGGATGACAACGCTCTCCCCCACAGAGCTGGATCGCTCTAGCAGAGAGGGTTGGAAAGCCTGCCATGAGTCCAGATCCCAACTCGGTTAAACACTTGTGGGATCAGCATGCTCGTGGCCTACACAACCACGCTGGTTCACCTTTAAAATCTCTTAGTTGGGTCATCTCACAGCGAAATGTGACCAGGCTGGTGACCAGCATGAGGAGAAGGTACCAAGCTGTTTTGGTTGTGTACGGATCTTCCACACTCATGAGGTCCCAGACAATATAAAATGAATAAAGTGAATATATGTGTTGTTTTTTCCTTATTATTGTAGGAGAATGCAAACATCAAATCCACCAAGAGACATGTGCATTACAGTTTCCCCATGCATGTAGAAAATATCAATAAATAGGATGTGCTTGTGTTATATATGACTTATATAAACAGCTGTTTTATCTGATCATCTAACTGGCTCTATTTCTTGCCATCAGACATTAATCTGATAGTTAAATTTAAAAAAAAGACTTGTAATAAACGATATTAATTATTTTATACTGTGTTGATGACAAATATGCTTGTGCACGTTTGTCTGTATTCACCTCACAGTTTATGTACAGGAAACAGTGAGATTATGACCAGACGGTCCAGCTTTAGCATGCGTTTCTGTGTGCATAAACAGGAATGCATAATTCAAAGTGAAGCGTCGGTGTTTATGTTCAAAGACAGACGAGCTAAAGACTCAGCTCGGATCAGTCATAAACAGCATCTGTGTGTGGTTGTTTCTGTGTGTGTGTGTGTGTGTGTGTGTGCGAGTCAAATGCAGTGAGGGAAAACTGACAGAGTAGAAAAAAAAATATGTCACATAAAAGAGAAAAAGAAGAAAAGGTGCAACAAGGTAGTGGAAGAAAAGAAGGGAGAATTTTGTCTTCCCACCTCAGCTTAAACTTAATACTCGCTCGTTTCATTTAATTCACCACCCACACACCGCTTCAATTTATCACACACACACACACAAATATGTACACACGTAATCATACAAGCAGACGCAAAACAAAGACAGCTAGCAATTATGAGACAGCGTACACAAACACCACCTACTGAGCCATGCATTGAAAACACACATTTTATCTGAGTGCACCAGCACCTCCGAACACCTCGCGATGTCCTTACCAAACATAATACGTTTCATACACACACACACACACACACACACACACACACACACACACACGTCCAAACACACTCACATAAAAGCGGTGACATAGACATACAGTGCATCATCAAGCGTCCTCGTAGGTGGCCCGTCTCCTCTCTCTCTCTCTCTCTCTCTCTCTCTCTCCATCTCTTTCATCCTGTCTGCTCCACTTCCTCGTTCAGTGTGACGACGTCGCCTCCAGGACAATGCGGCTGAAGATTAAGCAGCAACTTTCAGAACAAGCAGCGTGGGCTTCCGATGAATCAAAGCACATGGCCGCATGCCATACGTCTCGGGTCAGCTGTTCGTGTTAAACTACAAGACTTGTGCAGTGTTCTGCAGAACTTTGCAGCTTTATCTCTCCGTCAATTCCACATTAAAAGAAATAGAACTTGTTGAATCAACATAGATAAACATGGAAAGGATTTCCAGACAATCAAATTATTATTTTTCTTGATTCATGTCAAGATAAGGGAATCATTATTTATCTCAGAATAATGGCATCAAAATTAAGCAATTGCAAAAAATCTGTTGTTTAAGTTCATCCATTTTCTATAGAATTTATTCCAATTCAGGATCGTGGGTAAGCTGGAGCTTATCCCAGCAGGCGAGAGGCAGGGCACACCTTGGACAGGTCCCCGGTCCATCGCAGGGCCAGACAACCACTCACACTCACTCCTAGGCAGGATTTAGAGTGACCAGTCAACATGCATATCTTTGGAGTACCTGAAGAGAAACCATGCATACACGGTGAGAACATGCAGAATCCACCAAGAAAGGCCCAGGGCATTTCAAACATTTCCTAATGTATGAAACATCATAAATTTCTTCTAGAACTATCGTAGTCACACAGACAAAAATTCCCCCTTCAGTGAAATACAACTGCCAAAGTTCAAAGAAAGCTAATATGTACTACAATGTTTAATCTGAGTATTCCTGCTGAAAACTGCTTTCCTGATCCTTACCTCACAGTCTCACAGCAAAATTCTAAATAGTCCCATTTTCAGTGACACGTACAAATTAGTGTTTGCTTCCAAATCAGAAATAGCGCTGACGGGAGGGTCCAGTTTTGCTGGTGACATTCTAAAACTGTGCTGATCTACTAACACAGATGCAATCAGCTCTATTCAGTAATGACCACAGCAGTCTACTGGGAGCAACTCAAATCAGCACAGTCACAAATAAGCAGATCCGTTGGTAATCAGGAGCCTGTACTTCACCAACGAGTCAGACGCAGCTTGTTTCATGTTTAATGCCTAAAAGTGTTTACCGTTTTATTTCCTTGATGGAAGAAATAGCTGTTTCTAAAGTGTGTGTTATCTCTGTGAGTAATCACTGGCCTTCCTCTCTGTAAGCTGAATATTAAGTATTATGGAATATTTGTTTGGTTTGAGCATATTACTAGTAGTAGGTCAGAGTTCATCAAAACAACTCTTCTTCCCCCACATCACAAATCCCAAACAGAAGCTACACATCCACAGGCAGACATGCCATCACAACATGTCCAACAAATGACCAAATTCTGTCTCACCTATGCACATTAACCAATCCAAGTCCTTTCCTTGAGCCAATTAGAAACAATTTAAAAAGCAAAACAAAATCATAAATTGCAGGGTGTGGATGGTCAGTAAAATCAGAGGCATCAGTGAGCGTGATGAGCACACACATGGTGTTCAACAAGACTTAAACCTAACCAAAAGAAGAAGCAAAGCAAAGCTTCTATGTCCTAACTCTCAGGCTCCAAGGTGCTCCAAATCTGGGTGGATGATGCAATTAGCCAATCACAGCAAGTCCTGCAGCATCGCACAAAGACAGACACCATTACCACACAACACACAGAACAGAGCCGTCACACTTGCAAAAACTCCTTGAACCAAGGAGCCATGTGTGAGTCGGAAGCTAGTCTCAGTCAACTTTTTTTGTAATGTCGTTATTAAAACAATGCTGGATTAGCTGTTTTCCAGTCTTTGCATAACACACATATAAGTCTGCAGTCTGTTCATTCACATATTGATTTTATCTACTTCAAACAATTTCCCTGCTTTACCATACATTGTCTTCTGATGTTAATCCCTTCAGAATAATGACATACAGCTGTGCTGTGAGCAAAATCACATGTTTCCGTTAGGAAGTCTGCAGACTCTGTTGCAGCACTAATGGTTTAGTGTCCTAAGTTTGATGCCTACAGATGTAAACAAATCGGATTTACTGACTCCCCTCTGCTCTTTGTTCCAGCCTCCAGCAGCTTGGCTTTGGTTTGTTCGCTGTCTGCTTCTGCTTGAAAGAGAAGGTAAAAGCTGCATTTAGCAGCAGTTTGCAGACAACAAATTACATGCACTGACGCTGACCCAGAAAACAAACTGACAGAGAACAAGAAAGAAGGAGAGCAGGAATAATGAGAAAGAAATCCATCATGTCATAAGTAATATCCACAGAGGCCTCGCTGTCGAGGAAATGTTTACTGAAGTTTAAGGGGGAAAAAAAATAATAGGGAATTAGTTTTAGAGGGAAAAGTGCGGATTCTAAGACCATTTCACAGCCCGTTGCATCTTTTTCCTCTCCTGCACATACACGTGCAAGCAGTGCAGTCTTTTTAAGTGTGCAAATAGAAGATACGAAAGCAGTGAGGGACAGATGGGAAATGCTTCCTTAAATTTACAGTCCCTTGAAATTCTGCCGAGTTTGCCAGCGTTAAAAACAATAAAAGAAGTGTCAAACCTCCTCGTTATGCTCTCCTCCAGCACCACTCACTGCTGTGTAAACACGAGTGAAGGCGGTAGGGTGGGGGGACTAAACAAAAAAGCAGCAAATGAGAGGTGGAGAGAAGGAGAGATAATAAGAATGAAGACTAAATCTGGCTTCGGATGGGAAGAACAAAGGAATGAAAGGGGGAATGGCAAAAGGAGGAAGAAAGTGTGAGAGGGAGGGGAGAAAAGGAGCCGTAAAAAGACAGCAGTCATGAAAGTTTAATGCCCTCAGTGTTACAGAACTGAGGAGCAATCTGGGAGAAGAATGAGAGAAGCTGAAGAGGTAACGAGGAGGTTCAGAGAAGAGAAGGAGTGGAAGAGTGTAAAACCAGACAGGGGATAAAGATGGAAATAATAAAAAATAAATAAATATTCAAAGTGCCTGCATGGCTATCGCATCATGGTTGTCACTCATCTATTATTCAGCAGTAAAGAGGTGCAGAGTACAAGAGGTGCTAAATAAAGAGATAAAACAGATCCTGAACACTGTAGACCTTCCTAACTTTATTCAGAGGGAGGCTCTTTGTTGCTATGTGTGGCTGGCTGGATTTCAATCATGAGTTTAAAGCTCACATACCTCTGGTGAATGTTGTGGGGAGCAAACAAACAATCCAAGATGGGTATTGTGTAAGGAAGATGTGATGTTGTCGTGTTTTCACTGTTTCGATGCTAGTTCACAACCTAAATACCTTAAAAGGGGTTGAGCTTTGTGAGGGAATAGATCCTTACATGTTATCCAAAAATAAGATTTAAGCATTGATTGAAAGACTTTATCGGGAAAGAGGAGAGAAGCAACCAAACCAACATCTGTGAAGGTGTGGGTATTAGATATTGTGCACTGGCGTGGCTAACTTGCACATTTGTGACGGCGCCATTGATAATGAATGTAAAAGTATTTTTCAAGGAAGGCATTCAAATAAAAATGACAAACCACTTTCTGCATATTACAAAATCATGGCTCCACAGTAAAAAAAAAGAAAAAAAAGAAAAGTGAACTGACCTGCCTGCAGTCCATTCCTGAAATTTGGTATGAAGAAAATGATCAACATAGGAAAATACAAGAAAATTGGCAAGACATAACCAGGAGAGCTGGAATCCACTTTTTAGAAACATGAGATTTGCATTAAGTTCTACGTAAAAATTTTTCGAACAAAACAATACCACTGCTTATTTCCATCACTTGATATTAGGAGTTTTGATTTTTTGGACTACGGTATTTTAATCTAAATAAATAATGGCACACACAGCCCAACCCAAATAAGTCAGCAGAGTAATCGTAGTGACTTGCACTCGTTCTGGTTCCAAATAATCTGATTATATGACAGAGAACTAATACCCCATCATCCCATCATCAGCTGCCTTGGGTATATCTCCATTTGCATAACCATTTTTCGTCAAAGCTCAACAATGCTTCTTTGCACAAAAATGAATCTCAGGTGGCTACCATGATAAATAATATGTTTCAAATGGCAATTTCTTTATTATTGAAATAATTTTAAGGTTGGGTTCACCTAACAAGGCGAGTTAATAACAGAGGAAATACCTTGAGTATCTCTTTAATGAATCATTTGGATGTAGAAATTCACAAATTAAGGGAAAAAGGCAGAAACACTGCAAATAGTGGGGCATTTATGTGATCCGTTCCACAATAATGGCTTTTTTCTCTGTGTGACATGGTAAGTGAAGACAGAAACAGAGGGATGAGAGGAAAAACAAAGCCTTTAAGAATTAAAGCTGTGCTTCTCTTGACCCTGAGCTGACTGTACAGCACAACACGAGGGACGTTTTGTACCTACTATTGGTCCTGGGCTGACCCAATGGCGATAATGGTGATCAGGCACACAAAAAATCCAACAGAGATGATCACCAATGCTCCAGCATGGTGGAAGTTTGGTGTTTACAGACTCATTAAGCCACTTAACACTGACATATGACTCTTTCAAGCATAAAACTTAAGCACCTAACTCAAAGGATGAGCCACTGCAGTTTCTACATATAAAAAGACAACTTCCTCAGAGCCCAGACATCAATATTATTGAAGCAGTTTGGGATCGTCTTGACAAAGAACGGAACAAAAAGCAGCCAACAGACAAAGATTTTTGAAAAAGTACTTGAATAAACCTGGAGAAATATTCCTGAAGAATACTTAAAGAAATAATAAAAGCTTGTCTGAGAGGGCCCAGACTGAAGAATAACATGCTCCTATACTGACTGTTAACTTGTTAGAATTGTAGAAACTGTTTTTACTTTATTGATCACATATTTGAAATGTTAATGTTTGCACATTTTTCAGTAAATTGCTGCACCCATGTCATGCTGTCCTGGCAATATGAAAGGAAATGAAGTGGCCCAAGACTTTTACACAGCACAGTGAAAGCAAAATATTTCCACTTTGTTCTCCCAGTTGAAATTATTATACAGCATAAACAAAGATGTCATTCAGATACAGCGAGGGCAGTATATTCAAACAAACACACAAGGGTGAGCGCTGCCTCGGCTTACGAAATCCACAAGGATGCTCGTTGCAGTGTGCATGTTTGCAGGCAGGAGTAGGTACTGAAAGACTGATCAAAGAGGCCAATATTGGAGACAATTGGACTGAAGTGTTGCAACCCACAAGCTCAAGGTCTGCTTCTTATCCTCTGTAACCTTTTTTTTTTTTTTTTTAAATCTACCTCTCCTTTACTTTTTGTGTATCTCTCACCAGCAGTTTTCAGCTCTTGGTAATGTAGAGCTTACTTCTGCCCAAGCTGTCAATTTTTAAATGTTACTTTTGTTCTACTGTCCAGGCATTGGTGGTGCAGATCCCTCACAATTCTTACTGTTCATCAAACTAAGACTAATGAAATTTGAACTTGTGGTCGATTTCAATTATCAATTGTCAAACTGTATCCAAAGGTTTTCCAAATAAGAGAGTAAATTCCGTCCAAGAGGAACATACATGTGAGGGCAAACGTTAAACTTCATTGTATCCCTACAAGAGAGCTTCAGTTATGGATGAGCTGCGGTGAGGACATGAAAACACGTCAAACAGGTAGATTTAAACAAATTATAAGAAATGATTTAATGATAATGATTTGGACCAGTATTTCTATTATTGGGTATTATGGTTTGTGATGTGCTAAATATCCTGATGAAATGCTGTTAAAGTTTCAATATCCAAGTTATTATGGACAAAAAGTAAAGACTAGGTAAGCAAATAAATTCATCCTATAACCATTTTGAACTTGGAAAGCTTTGATTTTGGGTGTTAAATGTTCACTTTATTTGAATTTTTAGTTAGAAATCAAGATATGAAATACATTTTGAATTATCTTGAGTAAATTAACTTGGAGGTAAAATAAGAATAAAAAGATTTGGTAAAACTGCATCATTGCTTTTGAAGAGCAGGATGCTGAAAAAAAGCCAAACAAGCAACTCTTTCCTCGTAATGATTGACAAGTGGACCTGCACGGATCACTACGACAACAAAGCACAGAAGCGTGGCATCGGTCTCCAGGGCTATTCACTGAGTTTAACCATGTAAAACAGCCCAACCTTTCCTTTGGGAGAAAAAAAAAAAAAGGACTGATTTCACATAATATACCTCTATTTTTCTTTTCCCTGCCATCCCTTCGCTTTCCAACTACTCTCTATGCATGAATATCAGCTCCTACCATCTCACTCATCCACTCTTTTCCGTGCATCCCCTCATCTCTTCTCCCCCTCTCCTGCAACGTTTGCCAACCGTAACAAAGCCTTGAGCAGCTGCCAGCAGCCCCCGAGAGCCGCCTGACTTCCTGCTAAAAATAAGAGCTCAGAGAAGAACCAAAGAGCGAGAGAGAAAGGACTGGGATGGGAGAGTGATTTGAAAAATGTGGAGGAGGAGAAAGAGGAAGAGGGAAAACCTGCACTGAAATCACAAAAAGGAGTGATATAGGGGCAGAAATTAGTTTAAAAAGGAGGGAAAAAAATCCAAAATGAGCCAGAGATATAAGAAAAAGGGAAAGGTAAAGAAATAAAATATTTAGAAGTGAGGAAAAGAAGTAGGATCAAACAGTTGTGAAGCAGATGGTGCAGCCCGGTCTTCCTGGGATTAGGAAGTTACTTTTGTGACATAAAACGAAATAGTTTTCAGCCATTTCTTATTATGCATGATAAAAGTCAGTGAGCAGAGTTATTGCAGTGGGTAGGAGGGATCTGAGCTGAGGAAGCCTCTAACTGAACACACCTGTCCAATCATTGTTATCTAAAGGATGGGCATTGCTGTACATTACGTTGAGCAGCATTCAGGAAAAGTCAAATCTTGCTGCAATCATTAAAAAGTAGAGTCTGCTCTGTTCTCCATTTGTGCTGATGAGCACAAATTATATTATCCATTTATTTAGTTTACAACTCCCAGCATTGACTTTTTAAGTAATGTGTTATAGTGGAACCGGGAGACAGTACTCCAGGTAAAGGATCTTTTGAGACAAAAACCTTCTTACGATGACTATTATAATGCAAATTGTTTTAACTAAATGGCTTTTAGTCATGGAAGGTAGTGCTATATTTTCAACAACAAGGCTCGTTTTTAAATAAATAACCAGGGCTCTAAATTCAATATCTACAAAATGTGAGTTAAAAATTCATTTTGGTGCGTAAAATGAAAACTTACTGGCCAGTTTGACTGGTGAGGATTTAAGCCAGGGGGTGCCCAAGTCCAGGCCCCGAGAGCTACTATCCTGCAACTTTTAGACGCATCCCTTCTCCAACACACCCGAATCAAATGAACGGCTCGTTACCAGGCCTCTGCAGAGCTGAATGACATGCACATGAGGGAATTCAGCCATTTGATTCAGGTGTGTTGGAGAAGGGATGCATCAAAATGTTGGATAGTAGCTCTCGAGGACCGGACTTGGGAACCCCTGGCTTAAGCAAACATTTCAGTTATTTGCCCTGGCAGCAAAACTACATTTCATGGGCCATGAACACTGTTCCATGAGGATACATTGTTTACACACTACCCGCTGAACAAAGTGCAGCTGAATGAAGAGTGCAGTCCTTGATGTGTAGAACAAAAAACTAAAATGTGGTGGTGTTTGGATGGTGTAAAAAACAAGGCTGGTTACAAGAAGAGAAAGAAGGTAGGTAGGGTAGGATACTGATGACAAAAAGATATCTTTGACTTCCTGCTGTAACATTCCAAGATAAGGGACGGCCAAGATCTTCTTCTTATTGAAGTAACGTTACTCGGCAGCTGATCCAGGTCTCAAACCTGCAACATCCACGGTTTTACAAATCCAGTCACCTCAGACGTAATTCCGGTCGTCTTTCTTGTGCGACAGTCGTTTAAATATCATGCGACAGCTGCACTTTGCTGTGAAGTCACGTTGCATATTCAAAACTCTTCGCGGGACTAATTTATGGAACTAATTTTCCATAAATGACTGAAATGGTGTGACCAAAAAACACAGAAGCCAGAAAACAGTCCAACTTCTGAAATGTCCTGATGAAGTAAATAAAGATTTTTTACAGAGCGGAGTCACTCTAAATATTCTTAAACAACGCGTTGACATTAATCAAACCTACTAAGAATATTGGACCAACTCTAAGCCATAATACGAGTCAGAAATTACTGCAATGACGGTGGGTTCAGCGTGTTCAGCTGTGTCTACATGATGGACACGAAGTTCTCAGCAAAACTTTAGCATTTCCTCTTCGCCTCCCTCGGAAAGTTTTTTTTTTTTTTAAAAATGCTGATTTTAACACATTTTCAGGTGGCTGAAGGGACATATTTTTCGACATCTTTTCTACCTGCTGCTTTAGAGTAGGGGTTCTCAAACTTTTTGAGCGTAACCCCCAAGATAACATAAGTTTTTTTTTGCCAATTACTTTGCTCCTTCCTTGAAGATAAGGTGGAGAGAATGTTGTTGTTTGGCATAAAAATTTAAAGAAACATGATTAAATGCATATGTTGGGTTATTTTCCCCCCATAAAAACTTGGCAAGTGGAAATTCTGATCTACTTCAGGAATCTACCAACTACACTGGCTAGTGATAAATCAAAAAAATAAAAACGAGAGTCCTGCTGACAACTGTTAAATTATAACATGATCTGAAGAAGGGATTTTTTTATAAATCCATGCATAAAAAATGCAAACAGTGGGATGGCCTGAAGCAAAGCTGGTTGAATTCTTATCTGCCCACAGGAGTCACTGTCTACGCTTTAAAGCGGGCATTTCCAAAACTCAATGCGGTAAACAGAATGTCATGATCAAGCAAACGAAGCTTATTTTGTCATGATAACAGGCTACAGAGCCTGTGTTAAGATCAAGAAACCTATGCTAACATGAATATGAGATTACAGAAAAAACTGACTCGAGGTCTCCTGATAATGTTATCAAAGTAGATAACTGCAGGAGAGACCACCAACCTAGGAGTCAGTTTAAAAACACAAGGACACTGCAACAAAAATGACATCTGTAGAGTCAAATCAGTGGATTATGTTGCGACTTCTTCACACCGAATAGGTTGGACACTAATACCTGACCAAGACTTAGTTTATACAGAGACTCTCCTGAAATGAAGGCACGGAAGCTGATCTCCCAATATATCTGTTTTGCACACATCCACAGCAGGAGTTGGATTCTCTGTGGAATCAGATGGGTTGTGTGTGACGAGGACGGGGAGCAGAAGGGAATGAATGAAGCGAAAGAATAAAGAATAGCTGCATTATAAATATGTATGTGAGCAGAGAGGGAGAGGATGATGGCAGAGTTGCAGGGGAGGAGAAAATAATAGGAAAGGAGAGGAGCAAAGGATGGAAAGAGGAGAGAGCAACTTCAGAGGCAGCAGCAGGTGCGTTTGGCTCGGTTTATCTTTTGCCTTCCCGTCTCTCACATTGCTTCCCTCGCTGCTTGAGTGCAGGCTGGTGGATTAGCAACTGGCGCTCCCTGCAGCTCTCGTGTGTGTGAGTGAGGAAAGAAGGGAAGGACAACAAGTTCTCCCCTTATTCTCCCCCCCTCCCTGCTTAGCTCCCTTTTCGAAAGGAACACACAAAGGCCCGTGTACTCGCTAACAGGCCTTTGCTGTTCCTGGAAAGGTTTGTGCTGCCGTTTTTGACAACAGTAACAATAATGATGAAGGTGATGATAGGACAGTTACTCTGCTCGCTCAGACTGTTGTAAATGCAAAAATCAATTTATTCCTCCTGTCAGTCGGTTTTCGTACAAGGTCATTTCATTACAGTTGCTAACAGATATCTGAAATGGATGATAAGACTTTCACTTCCCCCTTACTCAGTAGAGATAAGATACTCTCAGTGAAGATGGAGCAAAAAGGGAAAGTGGAAGAAAATGAATTTTAGAAAAGTTCCTAATTTTTCTTTGAGAAAAAGAAAAAAGATTTGCTAAAAAAAAAAAAAGTCCTAGCACAGACTTAGACCACACATTTATCTACCGTCAGAGCGCCTGGATTTTTCTGTTGTGATATAAAACTAATACTGTATGTATCTGTATGAACAAGTATGTATGTTCTTGACTTCTAATGTCACTTAAAGCCCTCTGGAAGGGCAAGAAAAAGAGATCAGAGATGGGCTCATGCTTCTTTATTCATAATAAGCTGACATGCTAACAGGCTTGGAAAACGTCCACAATATAATATTATATATATACACACACACACACATACATACATACATATCTCAGGAGAACTGAGAAATGAAGCAGCTTATGGAAGCATCAGGGGTTAAAAATCTCTCAATTTTCTCAATTGAGTAATTGAGAAATTTCTAACCCCTCGATGCTTCAATAAGCTGCTTCATCATACGAGTAAGTTTGGCCAAATTCATTGCACAGACGTCTTTAAATTGCTCAAATGGCGGTTTTGTCAGAAGGTGCTGCGATTTAAAATCAGGATTTTATTAGAACAGAGACATGTGAGCCGTCACGGTCATGGGTTACTTTTTAGATTCTGATGAGTTTAATCTTTTGACAAAAAAACCCCAGAAAATATGGGAATAAGAGCTGCTCTATCTGGAATTAAGCTACTGTATATCAATACCATGATAGCAGATATTTTTATGACGAAGTCTGAACAATTTGATCAGGTATTGTTTTGTGGGTTTTTTTGCACATCATAGCGGAAGCTTTCTGCTGAACATACGTTTTCTGGAAGGAAACATGAGGAAGGTGGTGCAGCGGTACTGCTGTCTAGACTGCGAGGGAGCAGCACATGATGCATAAATACAGTAAAACGTTGTGGCAATGCTCTGTTTTCCTAACACGTTGAGAAAAAGCAGATGAGGCTCCTTATTGTGTTGATAGTGATGTTGCCTGTACCTCTACGCATCCACAATAGTGGAAAGCAGCACACACACGTCAGCAGAAAGGACAAACACTCTCACCACAACACACAAATCCACACAGCAGCAGCAAATGATCTGGACTATTTACTGATGTCTATTCATACATGATCCGGCTGTATTCATTCAGCTTTAACTATTTTAATTTCACATGATTTTGGTCAGACTCTGATAAAAATTTAAAGTGTTGGTCAACTCTGAATACTTTTTTTAATGTTATGTATTGATAAAATGGATAAAGTTGCAATAATGTAAATCCTCCAGCCCAGATTGACGAAGGAACACTTAACAAAAACTAGTGGAATGGTAAATTGCAGATTAATAGAAAGCATTGGAAACATCGAGGACTATTTCCTTTGCTCCGGCTTTGCTCCTGCAGTCTCCAGATGGAAGGATGCTTTGAGCGCTCACACCATCCAGATTTAATTAAAAAATGTTCATGAAGAGAGAAATCCAAACTAAACTCACACCACAGCACACTGCATCTCAAGCCTCTCCACATTCCCAGCTATCATTCTCTACCACCAATCACATTTAGGCCTCTTTTCCATCACAATGATGTTTCCTGAAGCACAGCCTCAGAATTTAGTTGTACAATTTTCCCCTCTCTCCAGTGCACTGAAAAAAATAAACCCAAAGTCACTCCGACATCACGCTCATCACGTCGAACATCCAACTTTGTTCTCTTATCAAAGTTTTGTCAATGTGTGGCATCGTTCGTATGAGCAGAAGCCATCTCAGAAACTTTTCTCTTCTGTTAAAGGAACGTCTAAAAGATTTAAGAGCCAGCAGCAACAAAGCTTTGCTTTCATGACCGCCATGTTTGGAGGATTAAAGAAGTCAAACTATAGACAGACTGGCATATTCTTTATTTTGTGCATTACAAACTATTGTGGGAATGTTCTTGGACAAACCAATAAGGAGGACTAGATTTAAACCTATAGATGGAGTAATTTTAAAATGCATAACATGCATAAATTGCTTGTGGAAACAGTGAAGAGTGGGACTTTTCTCTAAAAACTTTCAGCATATATGTAATGCCTGATTACTGAGCCTAATAAAGTCTTTTGAGCATGTCAGAAAACTGGGCCCTGACCCGGTGAGGATACAGAGCCAAAACTGTACTGACCTAGCCAGTCGTTGAACTTCTTGACCTCTGAGGGTAGTCCCAGCTCAGTGAAGTCTCCAGCGTGGATAAAG
>JBBBVU010000025.1:6187211-6197759 GCA_037177055.1 Atherinosoma microstoma
ATAATAATAATAATAATAATAATAATAATAATAATAATAATAATAATAATAATAATAATAATGATGATGATGATGATAGAATGGTGAGTTACCTCCACACTGAGACACATTCTTGGCACCAGCGATGCCCTGTCCGTCAGTACTGGGACATGGCTCACAGGACAACTGACCCACTGTGTCTTGATATGTTCCAGGAGAACACTGGACACACTGCTCCCCGCTGTAAAATGTCCCCACAGCACAGCTCACTGAGGAAAAAATACACAGTTAAATTGTTTCTGCCGGGACAGCAACATCAAGATAAGTCATGAAACTGCAGACGTACCACACTTCCCATCTCGCAGGACTTGTCCCGTGCTGCAGGTCTCAGCTCCCTCTGGATTTATGGATGGTTTCTGGGCCACTTCATACTCTGTTCCAGAAAACTGGATGTAGAACTGCTGTTTGTTGATCGACTTCCTGAGCGTCCGCATAGCATTCTGCAGCTTCACCTTCATCCTCTCCCGCACGCAGTCAAGGTTACAGGAGTCTGAGGCAAAGATTTTCAGACATGTTTTCATTTTCAGAAGACAGATTTTCTTTCAGATAAAAGTGGTCTCTTGTACATCTGAAGCATATGTCTACTGTACAATTCTAAGTGGAGTTAAGACAAGGAAGACCACCATACCCGAGGCTTCCTCCTCTTTCATCTCCATCTCGAACTCGGCGGTGATGTGGGAAACTTCTTTTGAAGGAGATTTGCGTCCTCTGCGGCGCTTCTTTGATGAGTCGCATTTGAGGTTGACAAAAGTTACTTGACAGTCATCTGTGCATGGGAACTGGGCTCCTTGGAGATGAGAAAAAGATAGAAGTTGAAGTATATTTAGGTAAATTATCTATATAGCACCTTTTAAACCTTTGATTACAAGAAACAAGTAAAACCTGCGATGCAAGATTTAAAAAAAGGTTAAAAAAATAACTTCAAAAGAAAGGTGGAAGGAGTTAAAGTTTTACTGATCTATTTTGGAGCCTGGTTGCTTTTGGCTTTATAGTAAAGAAGGATGACTTGGAACTAAAATTTGACACTAGTGTTGTGACATGATATGGAGCCTTTGTGAGATGCTTTGTTGCAGAATTTTGTGCAACCCCTTAATCCCCCCCTAAAAAGAAAAAAATCTTTTACAGATCATGAAAAAGGAAAAATAATGTAATCACGTTGTAATTTGCATTTCTAAAAACAATTACCTTCACAAGTCTAAACATGCAAATGAGTCTGCAGCTGAAATTAATGGCTTGCCAAGCTTAATGAGCTGTTGCACCTGACTAATTAAGATAAAACATGGCTCCAAACAAGAGAACTAACAGTTTTATAATCTTTTCCATTGTTTCCACTATTTTCTGAATTAAAAATTCAACACAGGATAAAAAGAGATGTTCTCACTTAGCTGCATCTTAAATTTGGAACGAATACAAACAAAATGGGAAGGCAAGAAAAGGGAAACATACAGGTAGACGAAGGACAATGTCAAAGTATCAAAACAAATGGGGAAAATTACACCTAGGTTTTCTCCACGTATTTTGTATCATCAGCTGAGGAACCAATGGACAGGGAATATTATTAGGAACCTGATCTGGGAAACAAAACCCCAAAAAAGAAAAGGTTTGAGACATAGAGTTGCTGAATTCAGCTAAACAATTATGTCGAGTAGCTACATTTCAGATGTTTTCCAGGCTTCACAGATAAATAAAGCAGTGTATTATCAGTATATCAGTACCATATAGGGAGCATATACAAAGAGAACAAAAAAAAGTCCATGTATAGATCCCGAGGAACCCCAGAAGTCAGAGGTGCTAAGGAGGAAGACCTATTATTAGTTGTAACAGAAAACCTTTGGTTAGAACACTAAGAATAGAACCACTTTGGTGCTACACCACAGATCCCAGCCATTTCTTTTATATTGATAATGACAATCACACAATCAACAGAATCAAATGCAGGCAGATCAGAGGGAACTAAAATAGAAAATTTCCCTACAAACAAAGTGCAGGGAACTATCATCATTAACTCTGGAAAAAGTGATTAAAATGAATCAAATATGTCATTTCCTTCTGGTACTTCCAACAGTTGCTTCCACTCTCAAATCTTTAAGTTAAAGATATGTAACTCAAATTATGCAATAGATATGTCTTTAATGACAGATTTTCACATAGAAACAGAATACACAGTAAGAGCATGTCAACTGAGACGGAGGAAATGTTGCGGATGCAGGACTCTGTGATCGGTTTTCACCTTGAACGTTCTGTTTTGATGAATCTCTGTGTTTCTCCTTGTTGCGGGGCCTCAGGTGACACTTGGCGTCTTTGATCTTAAACTTGGCCTTCTGCTTGATGGGTGGTGCCAGCGTATCTTTATTCACATACAACAGAGAGAAACAACTGCTTGTTACACATGACGCTGTGGTGAGAGTTATGGCTGTCAAAGATTAGAAAGGCTAGTTATTTTTTTGTCTTAATCTATCATTTTGGTCTTGATCTTTGTTTTTCAATCCTCTAATGTGATTGGTTGCCTCTTTTCAACCAGATATAAGGAAATGAAGGATGGGATTTGAGTATAAGTATACTTTATTGATTTAGTGATTTGTTTCGGGTTTCCAATTTCGGCTGTGAGGTATCAAGAAATTCACTTTAGATAATGCTACGCCCAACACTGCGTGTATGAATAAACTGTACATTCTTTGCAAACGCATGTCTACATTTTATAGCATTTTGCTGCCACTTGGGGGCAGTATCACAATTATGTGTAACAGTCTGAGCTGGAGGCTGTTGTTGGTTGTGTTATTGCTGTGGTTGGTGCTTTAGCTTTGCTCTGCAGTGCTGTGAAAAACACCAAAGTCAAAGTGGAAAAAGATCCACTGGTGAAGTGTCAAATTCATGAAAACTGTCTTTGTTTCGGCTCGTCACAAGTTTCAGCCAATGCATAGGATCAGCTCTAAAGGGCTATGCATGTATTTACCTTCAGGTTTTGGAGAAGGTTTCGAAAGTTGAAACTGTTTTAACCAGCTGAACTGGGTAAGGGGAGAGTTTGTTGTTCGAAATGCAAGTTGCTGGAAGCATTTTGCACTCATCACTGGAGTTCTCGCATGCTACATTAGCTTAGTTTACTGTACCAGCACAGGTGGGTAAACCAGAGGTGGCATTCCTCTTCTGAGGGGTTTTACCATGCTGAACGGGCACTCCACAGCTCAGTGTGTAGCTGTTCTCAGAGTCTGCAAGAAACCAACACACAAGTAAGAAAAAAAAGTGAGAAAAGACACATCAGGAATGATTATCACAAGAGTTTAGGGAAGTCTTTAATGTCAAACAGGGTGATAATGTAAGCCACTGCACAGCTGTGGGAGTTGAAAAGAGTTTTAAAGATGTTTAATGGTGTTATCATCCAGAAACAAGCCAAGAGAAATATATTCCTCCATCTGACTTTAAAACCCTGATTGCAAAATAAAAGCCAAAATTAAAGAACTATGAATCTTCTTTTTCTCCCTTGATGCACATGCACACGCAAAGATGCATTTCAAGTTCAAAAAGAGGGATGAAGTCTTTGGAAATTATAAAAGTGAGACAATTAAATAAGAGCCAAGGTTACATCCAGCCACAGGAATTTACATGGCTCCCACTCCCTAAAATTAAAAAGTACTCCAAAAAGAAAGAAAAACAAATATTTCACTTGATTCTCCAGAGCTATCTATCATTCTCACACAATGACTGCCAAGTCAAACTAAGCGAAGGCCGAACGAAGGAAAAAACTGCATGATCAAAGAATGTGATCAATCTACAGATGCCTGTTAAGTACTATCACAGGAGAGGTTGGGGTGCTGGCCAAACGGCTGGAACGGGGAAGCCAAGAAAACCTTGGAGAGTGAAAAACACATCAGTCTGTGCAGAGAGCCCCCTGAGGAGTCCATAAATACAGCGATAAATAGTACAAACAGCTTCATTAAGTGAGAGGAATAAGAAGATGCAATGGTTAGCTTTGACCACCAGAGGGCGACCACTTGTCCAGCATGGAAACAAATGCATGTTAGTATTGTAGAGAAATTTCCTTAAAGCTTATTTTGCTGAAGACCTGACACATGAATATTTGTATAACGTTTTTTTCAATGTATAATAAACCGAGAGCTCATGTGCTAAGATAATCTAAAGAAAAGAATGCAAATATATTAAATGCATAGCTGAGAATGAGTAAGGAAACGAATGCAATGCCTTTCTGTCTGATTATAACCTGAATATTTTGTGTTTGTTAACTGTAGACTGGTGCAACCATCAAATAGATGTAAAAAAATAAATCCTTTCTTTTGTCTAAAGAAAAATTATAAAGATTCAGTTGTAACATTAAAATTTGTCCTATTCAGTCATGAAATGTTTAGAAAACCAAAAACTCCTTTAATCCATCTTTATTCTGCAAACATGAATAGTGCTTTTACAGTCTAATTTATGGCTTATATCTGTTTAAATCAATAACAAATTATATATTCATATTTATTTATTTAAAGAAAATTAATATTTAAGGAAAAAACATAATATTTGAATAAATTCATACATGAATATAAGAAATTATCCACAAAACTAAAACCAAAATCAACAAAAAAAAAAAAAGACCAATTTCATACAAATCATAATATTTTAATACATCTCCTTACTAGGTTGTCAGGTACAGGACAGGCGCAGGTTCAGTTTAAGTGAAGTCTCCAGGAAACAACAGTAAGTAAGTATCATTAGAAGTGATGGAAACATGACTGTGTTTATGTACCTGCGAGAAACAGAGCGTTGGAGGGGCACGACAGCGAGCAGACCTCTGCCCCTCCGCTCTTGGTGCAGGTCAGTTGGGCTCGAGGCGCTGGCTTTCCGTTGGGAAGACACTTGTCTGCCTCTGAGGAGCACACACATATATTACACCTGTGTCAAAGCCTGCTTCTGAGGGTCCACCATGCCACACACTGACGAGGCCAAACGCCAACAAACATCGCCGGTGCTTACCGATGCAATCTTTCTTGTTCCAGTGGAGTTTCTGTCCCGGCGGACACACACACTCGTAGCTACCCTGCGTGTTTATGCAGCCGTGCTCGCAGCTCCCGTTGTTGATGCTGCACTCGTCAACATCTAACAACACAGAAACCATCCGAGATTTTTCACCTTCTTCTGTTTTTATTTTCTTACAGGAGGTGAAAAATGATACTGTCTACCGTACAGAAACACTTGCTCATGAACGAACTACAGCTCAATTAGGCAGCCAGTTCCAAGCCGGTGAGCTGTTACATGTAAACATATATGTAATAAATCTAAACACTCACCTCCACAGTGAGTGAGACCATAGAGGATGTATCCTTTGTTGCAGACGCATTCATAGCTGCCTGAGTAGTTGATGCAGGTGTGGTCACAGGCTCTCTCAAAGGAGCACTCATTAATATCTGAGGGAGACCAAAGAGAGACAGAACAGGTGAGTGACATCATCCCTGAAGAATGAGTTATAATCTGAGATTTTGGTATGGAGAAAATAATAATATGACAGCACAAAGTGGCTGTTATGCTTGAATAAAACAGATATTGCAGGCACGTCCCACCAGGAGGAGACTCGAGGGAAGGCCCAGGACAGACTGGAGGGTCTAAATATCTCAGCTGGCCTGGGAGCACCTCAGGATCCCCCCAGACGACCTGGAAAATCTGTCTGGGGGGAGAGAAGTCTGGGCTTCCCTGCTTCGGCCCCCCACAACCCGACCCATGGATAAGCGGCAAGAAAATGGATGGATGGATGATACAGTAGTGACGTTAAATCAATATTTCTTTGTGTATCTGTGGCAATAATAAAGACTCATCTAGTTTTAGTTTTTTTTATTATTATTGTGCAACAACCTTGTATTGTAGCCACCTTTTATCAATTTGTTCATTTATTTATTCACCAATCTTCCATACCATCTTGGAGCCCGTCTCAGGTGCCACGAGGTGTCGCCAGTCCATCACAGATGCAAGTCATTAGTCATGTTGAAAACTGTTCATTTGAAAAAACCTCACGTATATAATTGCATCAAAATCTACAAAGTGCCAAACAGTGTGTCACCATTCACACAAACCACCAATTTCATAAAACTTGGTAGGTTATGTAAAATGTTAATTAAAACAGAATGACTAGAGAGCAACTAAAAAGACTGTTGAAAGAGCATGTTGCATCTAATCAGGTCAAAAAATTTATAAGATTGAGAATAAAAAGAGCACCTCAGAGAGGCAGAGTCCCTTAATGTAAAGATGGACAAAGATTCAGCAACCTACAAAAGAAAATCATCTACAAATTGTAGAGAAGACTTTCAATATTCCACCATCCACAGATCACAATATCATGAACAGATTCATAGAATCTGGAGGCAAAAATATCATCAACATTGAATCACCCACCTTCTGGTAGGAGGACAACCTCTTAACTCGCTGAGCCCGACCAGATTTGCATACTGTTAAACATTTAAGAACGTGTTCTGAAACATTTAAAAGAATATTTTAACCACACATCGGAGACTTTTTGAAACCTTAATAGAGTTAAAGAATAGTTCAGCTGGTGGCTCTGTCGGGTCGCACGGATGTAAACATCAGTTTTATAGGTGGCTTAAAGATTATGGAGATTTTATGGCTCATTTATTGACACACTCACAGGCTTTTCTCTGGGAACTACAGACACCAGCTCCTTAAGCACAGGGGAATATTGTAGCCAACAAATGTTTCTAGTTCAAAAACTTTTAAAAAAAACCAACAACATTAAAGGGCAAAATAATCATTGAATTTAGTCAAAAACCAAATTTAAAAAAACAAACAAGGATTTAGGTCATTTTCACAATGTAAATGTTAATCTAACATGTATATGTGTGCGTATGCCTCCCTATGTATGTGTGTGTGTGTGTGTTTATACTCGTCTAGAACCAAATATTATTAATCTAGTAGGAATGGAGGGCAGCTTTTCAGGCTCACCTGGTTTATTTCAGGCTGTTCCACGGGGCTTTACAGGGGCTAAAAATACAGCATGTTATAATGGAGTTTGTAATGCAGAGGAAGTTGTTAAGGCCTGAATGTTGGCTAGGTAAATAGTCCAGGCAAATGTCCATGTGAGGACTTGGGAAAACCTTGCCTGTGTGGTTGGAGCTAGCCCTCAAGCAAAGTTTACATAAACTGAGGGGAGCAAGTACAAACACACAAATACATATAAACACACACACACACGAGTGTATCTGTGTACATATTATATTATATAAGTATATATTGGCAACACTTTTTTCTGTCTTGAGAAAAGAGGAAATTTTTTTGTAGGTAAGACTTCTGAGGCTGTGGCAAATGATAAATCTAACTGCCTTGGTTTCTTAGCCAGTTCTGGTAAATGCTTTGATACTGGCATGTGGTGTATAACCAGGAGCTGTTTTCCCCAGAAAGGCTCACAGCCAGAGAAAAAAAAAACATTATATTTCATTTTAAGGTCATGCTGAAGCCCATACAGGATATACAGGGTAACTATTGACAGCCATGACACGGTGGTAAAGGTGTTTTTCTTATAGTAATGCAAAATGACACGGAGGCTGTGATGTGGCCAATAACACTCAACACCACATACTTAAAGCTCCAAATGAGGCACAGTTAATCCAACACGTGCAGAGTACACGCATGCACACATTGTTTCCCCGCTGGTGGTTTTGGGCTGAGGACAGAAGAACCTCAGGGTTTTGTTGTTGATAAAAAAATAATTTTGTGTTTGTCTGATCTTCGTCTCACCTGCTGTGACTTGTAACCAGGAATCTCCACACCCAGCCAAAGACAAATCGCAAAGCAACAGTTACTTTGTGGGAAAAACTTTTCTTTTTGACAAAGCAACACTTGACCTACAACTTATATTTTTTGGTTTATTTGTTTTTTTACTCGAAACACTGCACACATTTAAAGTTTTACAATGCAGCAGTTCACATTAAACCCTCAACATACCCTGATATGCTCAAATTGAACAGAAATTTAAACAAAGATGGCATATCCTATGTTGACACTGAACGTGATCACTGTTTTAAGAAAACACATGTTCGTCATTTGTTATATACAGTGGGGCAAAAAAATAGTTAGTCAGCCACCAACTGTGCAAGTTCTCCCACTATCCTACATACCTTTGTTGGAACCAGTGCTGATTTGAGTAACTGTTACCTTTTCATCATCTTCAACCAGTCTGCCCATTCTCTTCTGACCTCAGCAAGATATTTTGGTTCTGCTGCTCACTGGATATATTCTCATTTTTGGACCTGTCTCCTGTCAATATTAGTTGCATAGCTCCACTAGTAGATTTCATATCAAAATGCTATATTATAATTCTAACGTTATAAGAAAAATAAAAAGAATGAGTAAAGAAAATGTAGCCCCAGTCACATAAATGAGAACTGCTCTCATTACTGCTCTGAAAACAGCTGGTGACAATTAGGTGTGTGATTGACAGCTGTCAGTCACTGACCTTCACATGTCCGCTCATCGGTGAGAAGTTTGAAGCCTTTTTGGCAGCTGCACTCGAAGGAGCCCACCGTGTTTCGGCAAAAATGGTCACAGCCCCCGTTGTTCTCCTGGCATTCGTCGATATCTGGATGGAGAAATTGAAAGAAGGACAATGGAAGCCCGGGTATAAAAAACTTTGGTTTGTAGCGTGATAGCTTGACTCCACCTGATTCACATAAACGGGACATAAAGTTACATGTCAGGGGAACAGATTCAACAAAACAAATGAGTAAACCTCCAGTTTAAACCGGTTCAAAACACACATTCACACAGGAAAATAGGTAACCAATAACATTTAATCTCAGTTTCAACTTTTCTCTTGCTAGTTTAGAATGCTTTTGTCTTCCATCCCATGACACACTAATTCCCTGGAACACAGAAAGAGGAAAAGATGTTATCTATGATGAAATAAGGCTCCTTCACTATGATGCTGACCGGTAAAATGAATGATTACTGCCTGGTGTGCAGCCACAACATGTGTTATGATGCTTCATTAAATAAAACAGGCACGTTTTGTGGCGCTGGGAGAGAGCGTCTGTTGAATCCCTGCAAAATGAAATTTGGACACCTGAACTGGAGCCCAGGCGTGCGGCAGCGATTCAGAAGCACAAATTCTGAAACATTAATAAGGGGAATGCAATCGCCCCAGAGGCACCACGTTCGCTGCCAACCGCAAACCTCGTGGTGGATTTGGTTGCAGCCCCAACCCTCCAGCCTTAGTTCCTTGCCTCGTTTAGCTGAACATGTCCTCAGATGAACCCAAAAACTGCAAAATCTTGTCTTTCTTCACTGGTTTGTAGTATGAATACATTCTGCTACTTCACACCACTCCTTCAGATCATGAAAACTAGGAAACTATGTACATCGGGGGGGGGGGCGCAAACTTTGGTTTAGATAAGTAGAGCAAGTAAAAGAGGTCAGGCTGGAAGGATTAACAGGGTGGCGGAAGACCAGGTAGGAAGAAAAAGAGAAGAGGAGGAAGAGAAGATGAGGGGCAGGAGCAAAGGAGGAGAGGGGACAATAGTCTGGTAGATTACACAGCCTAAGCCCTTTTTGATTGGTGCTCTAAGTGATGGAAAAGTGAGGGATTAACACATACATCCTTTAAGCTGAGGAATAAGTCGAGCAAGACACCACAGAAAAAAATGAAGGGGTGGGACAATGGAGGGGGGAGTTTAGGAGAGAGGACAAAGGAAAGAGGAACTGTAAAGAAAATGGAAGAAAGCAACAAAGGGTTGAACGCTAAATCGGGAGAAAGTAGTTGGGAAAGAAGGGAGACAGGAACATAAAAAAAAGAAAGAAAAACAGTCCTGAGAGGAGGAGAGGGAGGGACTTAATAGGCTGAAAGAGCAGATGAAAGTAAGATGAGGGATAAGTTGAGGTACTAATATAACGTAAGTCAGATTTTCACAATTGGAGCAATTATGCTCCAAACTTTATTTTGGCTTGAAAATTGTGAGAAGTTTGGTAGCGTTCCGTCATGTGACCGGAGCCACCACCAATGAGTGTTACTCTGTGGAGTCCATGAAGATGCAGGCTTTCTTATTTCAACACTTAAACTCTAACCATGAGTTTTTATCATTAAACTGAGTGAGTTTGAGTAAAGTAGAATAGTATGTAACCATGGTAGTAGAAAATTGAAGGCACCATGCAGATAATGTAGAACTGGATTTAAATTAGTTTGACTGGGTCTTGCACGATTGGTAGTATGTCTCTTTGCATTGGCCGTGTGATGGACTGGTGATCTGTCCAGGGTGTATGAATGGATGGATTTGACTGGGTCTCCATAACAACATTAATATTAACGTAATGTGTAGCAAATGGACCACAAACTGTGGGACATTCTGCAAAAGTGACCTTAAATCACATCAAAACTTCTACTTGTATCACTATGATTTATATATATAAATTTGAATTATTTTAGACATTAACTTAATGTTAGGGCTGCACGGTGGTGTGGTGGTTAGCACCGCAGCCTCACAGCAAGAAGGTCGCTGGTTCGAGCCCCGGGCGGAG
>JBBBVU010000025.1:6197859-6215322 GCA_037177055.1 Atherinosoma microstoma
CTGATACTTGCTGGGATAGGCTCCAGCCCACCCGCGACCCGGAATGGATTAAGCGGTACAGAAAATGGATGGATGGAACTTAATGTTAATCATCTTTCCTGGTTGAATGTCTCTGAACTATGACAACAATAAAAAAAGTTCCGTAATTGCCCCAAAACTATCTTTCACATAAACAGCCGTCATAAAACAAGGAACATATCAACACACAAAAAAAATTTACATAATCCTATTACATGACTTTTTAGCCATATTGGCTTCACAAACAATATGAGAACACAGGCAAGATCAACTCCCATTACCTGATGTTAAAAAAGTTTTTTTGGGTTTCTAATAATTCAAAATCAAACAATTTCACATACTTGTCATGTGTCATTTCAATCAGTTGCATTATTACTGCTATATGCAATATCTGCATCCAGATATTTCTCTCCCATCACCTCAAAAACTCACTCTGAAAAAAAAGTGTCAGCCTCCCATGAACAATGCATATATCATACAAACAAGCAACAGTGTGAAGTTTAATCAGTTAAAATGCAGCAAAGGTGATGGCAAGAGGAAATAGATGTCAGTTAACACTGACTCTCAAATAGCTCCCGGTGTATGATAGGGGGCTTTATGAAACGGGACTTCACTTGGCCACGATGTTTTCCTTCAGAGTATACTTAGTCCTCCATGGCCTGCTAATCTCCCTCTATTTCCTCTGGGAGATACTTCTGAATGAACTATTAATCTAAATATGGAGCAGAGGCATGAATCCACAACAAGCTGGCTGTGTGCTGTGGTAAAAATGTAGTATACTTTGAGTCCCGCTGTGCCCTATCAGTGGCCTTAAAAGGGATTGCCCCAACATTTGGCTCAGCTAAAACAGATTCCACTGCGGCTGATGGAAAAATAATAAGGCTCAGAGACTTTTTTTTAATGGAGAAGGAGACAAGTAAGGACATTTGAGTGCACTTCTTATCTAAAAAGTGTTATGTCATACCAGGAGAGATGCCCTGAGACTAACAATTATCTACTCTGGAAAGAATTTTGCTCGTCATTTGTCTTATCCTAGTTTCTTTAATAAATTTGTATTTTCTTTTTTTATAAAATGCTTCTCTTCTCTGTATTTTATCCTCTTATGCTTTGTTATTTTATGTCTAACCTGTGGTGAAGGATTTTTAAATCAGTCACAGTTATTTTTCCACTTCTCCTGACCTGGCTGACAGGGATGGCTGTCTTTGGGCACACACCCTAAGAAGACAACAGAAGTTAAGAGATGTTCAGGATTTTTTTTTAGGTCATCATTTTGTGCATCTGGTGAATTTTGGGTAATCCAAATTTATGGGATGGAGACAAAAAGCTTTGGGCTTGAGTAGATCAGTTGTCATTTCTCAGGCATGTTAGTAAGCACCACATATATATATACAAACTGAGAAACACACACACACCCTTCTTAAACATTCCCTCTTTTCCCATCGCCTCCACCTCGGTGCCTATGTAAAAACAGTGGCTACAACCCTGAGACTCCCCAGCACAGACAGACATGGCTTCTTAATTATCCTGGCAACTGCAAACACTGGCAGGACCACCACATCTACCCGTACTTAATGGCCGCTTTGGGGATGTCTATCCCATATAACGGGGTATAATTACCCTTAATGAAGCTTAAATATTCTTTGAGCTTAAGTAAATACATCAAGCCTCCACACATCTTGAAATGATAAAGTTTGGCGAGAAGAGAGACATAACAGATAAAGGCAAGTCAGGGGGGAGGTGGGTGAAGGGAAAGGGTGGTTTTGTCGTGTGCAACCTCAGAGTGTTCTTCCTGCTCCCTTTACTGAAAACTGCTACTGTGAATCACTCTGCTGAAACATTGTCCAAGGAGCCAGTAATTTTATGGCCTTACAAATGTCTTTCATTCAGTTAATGTGGCTATTAAATCATGTTCTTGCAACCTCCTCCATGGGTCATTTTGCTGTGTTCATACACAGTTTGCAAGGAAAAACAAACTTTTAGAAAGATAAAAGGCACTGCTAGTGGTGCAGTTAGCATCGCTGCCTCACAGTAAGAGGAGTCATGCTTCAGAATAAGCCAGGGTCAGTCTATAAGATGCTTGTGAGGTGTGAGCATGCATGGCCATCAGTCTGTGTTGTTGCCCTGCCATGGACTAGTTATGGTGTACTCTGCTTATCATCCTGTATTAGCTGGGATGAGCTCATGCCCTTTGCAACTGTAAAAGAAAGGTATAGGTCCAAAGAATTTTTTTTTTATTCTTTAGTGGTCATGGCAAAGCAAGAATAAGAAAAGTGTGGAGTCAATATTAGCTTTGGTAATGTAAATCAGAAGACTTTAACAAAGTTGTGGGCCTTTAAGACCCTTCTGTAGAATTGTAACATTAACATGGTGGAAAGGTTTGAGTATACCCGTGACCCTGAGCTCTGTGTTGTCAGGGGCATTAGCCTTAGGGTCTCTCAAGGTGAATTGGTCCTAAGGGATGGCTGGATGGCTGGATGGCTGGATGGCTAGATGGATGGATGGATGGATGGATGGATGGATGGATGGATGGATGGATTGATGGCTTGATGGAATGCTTGATGCATGGATGGATGGATGGCTAGCAGCCTTCAAGTGTTCAAATACAGTAGTACATAAACTAAAAGATCACCAAAGCTGTTTTTACACTTTTCAAAGACCTGCTAACATCTTACTTTTGACTCCAATCTAAAAAACATGTAATGGGCTGTCAGTCGCCTGTCAAATGACTCCATAACTTTGGCTTATACTGACACCAGCTTTGTTGGCACGGCACCAACTGGAACATTACACTTCTGTGTACATGCTCATTTAAAACACTGATGTGTTGTCGAGGCTATAAAAGGGGGAATGGTTCACTTTTTATTTACAGAGACACCATTTAGCATGGAAGCTCTAAAACTGACAGCAACAACAACTTGCTGACAAAAAATATTCTCATTTATCGATTTACAGTCTGTTGGCAGAACTGTTGCATGGGGTATTCATGCGCTTCATCATCAGCACTTCCTTCCAGGTCTATATCTGAATACTGAGACATAAACACACAAGATGTCCTTCAGAATCTTATGATAGATTTTCATAAGGGAGAGAATAAAACTTCAGACACATTTTACATAAAAGAAATGAGAGACCCTTCTCCAACACTAAGACTGAGCTCAAGATCTGAGGTGTTCACAATCAATGAAAAGGTTGAGATTCAGGCCATAATTCCTTTGAGAAGTATTCATTGACATCCATAAAACAAGACTTACTGTATTCCTTCTTAAAGCATGATCATATAGTGATTATCAGTGAGCAAACTGAAGCTGAGAATCTGTGTAAAAGCACAAGCACAATGGTGTTTTTTCAAATCTAAAGTCTGTACTTCAGTTTGCGCATAAAGAGAGTCTGCCCATTATATATATTGTATAATGTTTGATTCAGGATCCTGCATCAGCTTGCTGGTCTCATTGTAGAGAGTGAATGTGTCTGCAAAGTATTTCAAAAGCAGCTGTTTGTGCAGTTGTAGATCATGAGAACATGAATGTCTGTGCAAAATGCATTAACAGAACACCCCATAGTAATTCATATATTTCAGCTGGTTTAAGGCAGAAGATGGTCCTATTTGACACCTTTATAGAAGTGCTACTACTGCAGGATGGCTGAATAAACAGCACTTGTGCAATGCCTGTATGTGCATTTGGCAATTAAAAAAAAAAAAAGAACAAAAAAAGAACAAAACTGAATAAAAGCTGTTTGTGCACATGAATAGGTTCCAACATCTGGATAGCCAGAAGCCAACTTAAAGAAGGCATTTGTTAATGAGGACATTCCCAATTAGGTGAGCAGTACTGAGAAGCAGCTGAATCCCACTGAGAATATTCTGGTTGTTTTTTAACAATCACATGACGAAAACAATGACATTCATTCATATGTTAAAATGTGCACACTTATAAAGACATGCGGTGGGGATGTAATGTCTGCTATGCCATAGTTTCTTTCAAAAATACTCAACTTTCACCATCTGACAGTCATTTGTCACTTTCACTGTCCAGTCCTGCATATACTGCTGCACACACACGCACACACACACACATACACACACACACATAAAGGCCGTCTCCTGAGATTCAGCTTTGACATTTATTCCAGACAATCAATATTTCCCTCCAGTCTTCGATCGATAGTTCCATCATTTGCCAGGAGCTGTGTGTCTCTTGAACATCATGCAGCCTTATCATGCATTTCATATCTCTTGCTGACAGACAGGCCATCAGCTAGTTTCTGTAAATAGTGGGACACAATTTACAGATATACAGAAAGTCCAATTTAATATGACTCATAACCTTTTTAAAGCTATGATAAAAAATGAATTTTAGAAGATTTGCAGTACAATTCCAACTGAATATAAATGAAAGAAGATTATGTCTATCTGTGGACCTTTTCCATAAGCATTAAGCTGAATTAAGCATTCAGAGTCACTGTTTTGATGCCTGTTTGCTTTGTGGTATGTTATAAATTTGTGGTTGTGCTGCCTTCTTGGCCAGGTCACTCTTAGAAAAGAGATTTCTAATCTCAATGAGGTTTTTATCTGGTTAAATAAAGGAGGAATGATTGTACCATGAATATGAGAAAAAAAGGATAGATTACTCATCTTTGTCTGGTTTGTACAGCTTCCCAAAAATGTCAAGACATCAGCAAAATGAGACACAAAACCAAGATGTTCCTCTCAAGTCTGACAACTTCTAGACAAATTAAACATTTTTATTGTAAAGAAAGAAATGCATTAAACGATACAAAACATGTAATCAAACAATGCAATTTAACCATAGTGAGAAAATACGGCCAAATAAGATGATAAAAAATTGTTTATTCCAGTGGACTTTGCAGGGTTTATTTATTCATCAAACACTAAATATAAATTTAAAAAAAAAACAGTTCTCCTAATTAATAGTTTTAATTCATACTACCGGTTGAATGGTGACCTCAGATATTAACCAAGCTTTCTGCCAAGATAAATCATTTTAAAGTGAACTCATTGTGTAGCTATACTATGGAGACCATGACACACACATACACCTTCCACCCCCACCAGCTCTTCTGTGAGCCTCAAGGCTGCATTTAAGAAGCCCCGTGTTTGTATGACAACCAACTTCAGAGGAGACCCTCATTGCTGCTGCAGTATTCAGCCCAACAGTGGACCCAAATGAAGAGCACTTGTACAGTAAAGTGAAATACCTCTGATACCATCATCTAGTCATGAAGAGCAGGACCAGGCGGCTATGAGATCGTCTATGATGGAAAATAAAACCTGAGGTGAAACAAACCAACCAGGAGTAAAAGACTTCCCACTTAAATCCCTTTCAGGCTTGCGAGTTGGAATGTGCAGCTAATACAAATACTGTACAAATTGCGTATCACAAGGAGGAGCTGTGTAGTTTTACCAAATATTTGCAGTAAAAAGCAATTAAACGGAATAGATTTGCAGAAACCCGAACCTCCACAAATAATTACGGAGGGAAGACAGGGGTCTAGTTTTCTTGGAGAGCATTGGCTTCCTTCACCAACAGAGAGGACAGACATGAGGCCGGGAGGCAGCGTGTATTTATTCAGGTATTAAAGGACCCCAGCACAACAACAAACACTCCATGGGCACATGTGGGGTAAGGAAAACATTCAGTTTTATACAACAATAAAACAGCAAGTGATTTGGCTGGAGCAGTGACTGCTGGCCATGCTGCAGTCATGTAAGGTAACAATGAATAAAAAGTTATGATTAGGCTATTGTGCCTGAAAAACAATATTTGTTTGCCCTACTAATTTGTGTCCCCTTACTTATGCAACACCCAAGGTAACACAAGGGGAAATTATGTCAATACACCATCCTTTATTCCTAGAAATTTAAAATTCATCGCCATGCATGTATTTGTTTAATGTAGGCTCAGTGTGGAAACGGACTGAATAACATTCAAAGGGAACTCAAAATGTTTGAGGATGTGCAGAAAATGGTCGACTTGGATTGCAGACTTACAGAGTGGTTCAGTAAAACACTGAAAGGTAACTAAATCCGCTCGGTTAGAGTATTTTGTTGAGCTTGTGGCTAACTTGAAATGCTGATATTGGATTCTAAATGCTCAACAGTTCTGGGTCTTTTGACATATTTTGTGTTTTGTGATGTTAGTCTGACATATTTTCAGTAGACTAATTTTCTGGACTTCAAGCAGGTCAGTCCAGCACCTAGATTCTTCTATGAAGCCATTCTGGTGTAACAGATGCAGTGTGTAGTTTAGTATTGTCTTGCTGAAGTAAGCAAGGCCTCCCCTGATAAGGACTTGTCTAAAGAGGAGAAAATGTTGCTCTAAAACCTGTATATACCTTTCAGCATTGATGGAGCCTTTCCAGATGTGCAATTTTCCGGTTCAATGGGCAGTAACGCACCCCCATACCTTCAGAAATACAAGCTTTTGAACTGAGGGCATTCAACAAATCATCCCTCTCCTCTTTAGTATGGATGATGCAGCTGCCCCTGATTTTTAAAACCAATTAAATATCCCACTATGCCGGAGTCCATTTTCAATGAGCTTTGACCTAAAAGAAAATATCAGTGTTTCTGGACCATGTTCACAAATGGCTTCTTCTTTCCATGATGTGTGGATGCTCCAATGAACTGTGTTTACAGGTTTTCATTTCTGGAAATGTTCCTGAGCTCATGTAGGGATTTCCAGCACAGAACTATGTCCGTCTTTAATGCAGTGCTGTCTGAAAGCCGACATCCAATACTGATACTCAGCTCTGTCCCCTGCGCACCGAGATTTCTTCGGATTCTCAGAATCTTTATATGATATTATGTACTTTTGATGAAGGAAGATGAAAAATGTTTTTTTTAAAAGCAGGTTTTTTGCAGGTTGATGAACCTTTGCCCATCTTTACTTCTGAGACTCTACCTCCTTAAGGTGCTCTTTTTATGCCTAATCATGTTACTGACATGTTGCCAATTTTTGTACCAGTTACTTTTCCAGCCTTTTGTTGCCCCATGACAACATCTTGAGGCATGTTGCTTCCAAAAAAAATCAACCAATTTATTGTATGATTTTCCTTTTTCAAGTGCCTGTTAGCTTTTAGTAGAATTGATATCATCGTGTTCTTGTCTGTTTGATTGTGTTTGCGTGTATCTGAATGACTGTGCATTTTCGGATCTTTGCAGGTAGATAAGGAATGCAGGCCAGTAAGGACATGTCTCAGGTGCCGATACACGCCGTGTACTGTACAGAACTCCGACCACATGCTATCCACAGAAGCACACGGAACCACATGCACACTGATGTAACCTACAGAAGCTTGCAAGAGTAGAAAATGCAGTTAATGAGTGTTAATTACCACACAGAAACAGAGGCATACAGATATCCTACAGGAAGATCTAACCTCCGATGTGCAACCTCCTCATCAAACATCTGGAAACTGTTAAGAAAATGTCTATAGTCTCTCTTTCACCCAGTTGTCAGCATGAAAACCCGTAATGAAACGCCTCCTCAGGTTGGTGCGTCTGTCATCATGAGAGGCTGAACTGCCTTGTCTGTCAGCGCAGATGAAAGGGCGTTTATCACGCTGGTGGGTTTTTAACATGCCCTGCATAGTTTATATTGAAATGATTATGATAGACAGGCACGACAGGGCACATCCCATTGGTTTTTCAGCAAAGTAAATGAACACAGATAGACAGAGGAGAGGTGAGAGAGCTGTCTGTCACTACAAAGCATTTCAGTGGCACATTAGATGAGACCACCTCAGAGGGTGGCACTTATCTTGCCACAAACCACCGTGTCTCATAAAGCCCTAAATGTGAGAAATTATACCTCTGTATATGCACTATAAAACATGGCTAACACAACTGTGATTACGACTGCCACTGAAGATAAAACATACCGCCGCATGCACATATCCAAACAGAGTTCAGCACCACGTATTGATTAGTTCACTTTAAGCCATCATAACTCTTCATGCTGGTCAGGGTTACAGTTGTACGAACTAACAAATCCTGTAAATATTCCTGACAATAATGAATGGACTAAAGTGCATTTGAGTTGGGTCAGAAGTTCAAGAAATGTGATGCAGCTTTGAGTAAAATGGGAGGAAAAAGCCTTTTGTACTATTATTGTCCTAAAGACAAATAAATAAATGTCAGGGCTATGAACAACAGACTCTGGACCCTCCACAGACCCGAGCAGAATAATCTTACTGATTCCACAACTTTTTATTTCTCATTTCCTTTAACTTTCTTTATGCTTAGAATATTTGAATACAGGCTAGGCAGAAGAAAAAAAACAGCAGATGGATTTGCTGGACTAGTTCTGGAAGCAAATGTGAAACTACCTCAAAGTCAAAGTAAAGTTGAAATACATCTATATTCTGAGTTTTTCACATCACAGACAAATGTGCTGTTAATCACTTAGTCAAACATGAATGATTAAAACGAGGAGGTAAAGAAAATTAGGTCTTCATGTGATGGAGAAATAAGTAGTGCTCTCAGATCCTATAGGGACAGATCTGAGATCAGATATGAGATCTGTGAACCGGAGTGATGGCATAACAGCTAAGATGAAACACAATGTGCTGCTCATTTCAACCTGAGCAAACTGCTTCGATGTGAAATCCTAAACATACCCAACAAATATGAAACATTTCAATCACTTTCCAGTTGTGGATTTAATTATCAACAATGTTCAATTGTGAAACTTACACTCTCGTGGAAGGTATGAACTGTGAGGATTTTTTCTCAGTAACTTTACATTGCTGGTTGGATGAGTACAACATCGGAGAGAAACTGGTTGGATTCTTACATATAGCTACATCTCAGGTGTCAGCGATCTAGCTTAAGTCTCTCATTAACTCAGAATGAGGTGTGATCTTGATGGATTGAATTCTGGATCAGTTGCTTAACTTTCATTGGCTGGCACCAATGAAATTGCCCGACTAATAGAGTGTGATATTGTGATTGATCGTCTCTATAACTCCAAGCATCAGGTCTTACAGCATCACATCCATGTAAATTCTGCTGCCCTCGGACCCTATGGCTCTGCTGGTGGCTTTTCAGTGACACCCTTTGAAAATGAATCCAGTTTTTCCTTGTCCTCATTATTTCTTCATCATTTAAAAAGACAACCCAAGTTCTGCTAATTCTGGTGACCAGGAAAGATGCATTTCCATGATGAAGGCAGAACAGTTAGCTCACTAGTTGCTAATCTGAGGCTAACAGATTGTAGCCATGGAGTTTTTGTCACATCAGGAGTTTTTTAGGTGTAGCTGAAATGAAATAGGACAGATGGTAGACAGAATTACAGGAAAAAATAATTTTATGAATCTATGCGAGCTGAACCTTTAACATAAACTGGTAGCTTCAAAGGCAGGGATACATAAATAAAATGTACTTAGTCAGGTCTATCAGCCTTGGAGCTAATACCCACTTGTTGCCCTTTGATTACTGTCTCACTACTAGTAGGCTAATTTAAAGTAAGCACTCTTAAAGGTTACTAAAATGTCTCATTCAAAATTCAAACTGTCCTTTTTCTCTACGTAGTTTTGATTTGACACGATATGTAAATCTATAACACTTATAGGAGTCCTGAATCTCCTTGTATGGGCTTTGTTGAGCTTTGTTTTTGCATCAGAGTGAACTTCTTCAGTATTATGCACAGGTAGATGTGTGCTGCTTGCGTGGTGTCTCTAAGCTCCCTTCGGTGCTAGATTTATGAAGCCTGGGGGGTAATACGCAGCCAAATTATGTGGGCGTGGGACAGCTAGCCTGCACCCCAATCCATCTTCCCCACTCAACTCAGGCCCAGAAAACAGAGGGGAACATTTCATTTTTCCACCAACATAAATGCTGGGTTCTGTTAGGACCGCAAATTACCTAAAAAGACAGAGAGGAAGTGTTCATACAAGCTGCTGGGCTTTAGCCTGACAACAGAAGAGATGTTCTTCCAGTTTTTGCATATCTTTCATCAGTTGATTCTGTGAGAGAGGTTGCCAAATCCTTTTCACTTCCAGTACATGCAGCAAACCCAACAATGTTTTCAGATATTTTTATTTGATAAAAACATCAGCGCTTTCAGCAACACATGTTTATGGTGAAGTAAGAGAGCCTCCTTGTAATTGTAGTGAGAACAAAGGTGGAAGTTAGGTTAGGTAAGAGTAGGGTGGAAGGATGGATCTACAAATACATGCTAACTATTCTCAGAAAAGCTTGGACATTAGTTGAATAGTTCAATAATATCAAATAAATGGATTAAATGGTTTTATTTTATTATTTTTTTTTTTCCTGGTTAATAATCAGTAGACTATACTGAATGAAAACAATCTAATGCAGAGGAAAATATGCTTCTGTCCCAACTTGTTAAATGTCCCTGGCATCAAATTCTGGTGATTGTATATATTTTCGAATTACAATGGATTTTATCAGTGAACACGAAGATATTTTCATTTGTACCTGTAACTGTTAAGAAAATGTTTAAAGGTATTTTGCTGCATCTTAGAAAAACTGTGTTTTGTTTTTTACAGGCTAAATAAAAGAGGACAGAAGTTGGTTGTGACACAGGTTAAGGTTTCTGTTTGAACATCACATCCAATGGAAATGGGATTTACATCAAGAACATATATATACATACATAACATATGTATACATATGTTAACATATATATACATATATAGGCTTCATTAAAGAGATGAAACAAAAACTTGTTTTGTGCATCCTCAATAAAACATAGTGATGGCCGCCTGAATAAAAGAAAACTTCCTACATTCATCAAAGATGTCAGGTAAAGGAGCAGGAGAAATCCCGGGTAGTAAAAAAATGTTCAGCCCAAATTTGGCCTTGACTGACGGCGTTGACCAAATGTGAGTGTAGCTGCCAAAACTTAGTCACATGACCATCACGTGTGGTCCACAAGGAAATTGCCATAAGGAAGGCTTCCTGTATTAGAACCACTTCTGGCCATAACTGAGCCATAAATGCCAAAAGTAGCTTAGATTTAGCCTAAACATGTCTGCTCTCCAGGATGGAACATCACACTGAAATTTGATCATCCCAATGATCAGAAGGAGGTTTGGTGATGCTGAGGTTATTTTTCAGCATTAAAACGTTTAATTAACAAATACATTTTAATTACACAACGAGGAAACAGAGAAGCTGTCAATCTGAGTTCAAATCTATGGAGAAAGGTGGAGCCTGATTGGTTAAGAGTTAAGTTTTAATGAGTAAAACTTGTAATTTCTCACAGTTTTATTCATTTTTTTAAAGGTATGTTTCAGGAAGCCAGAATGTTCAGCTTTTAAATAGTCCTGTGTCATTTGAGTGATATTTTTTTTTCTTTTTAATTAAATTAAAATAAAATAAAACAAATCTACCAACAGTGGCGATTCCATTATTTTTGCCAGGGGGTTGTATTTACTGCATCTGCAGCTGGATGGTGCTGTCTGTATGACTGTGGTTACGTCAGGGGAGGGAGAGTGGGAGAGACCGAGGGACAGGGGCCAGCGTGGGCCTCACTGTTCAAACATCTCAAAGTTTGCCGACGCGTCGTCTGCCTGGCAGCCCTGAGACAGCTCCGGCTCCAAGATTTCACACACCTACATGCCACATTCTCAGACTGCCTAACACTCATTTTGCAAACACACATTCTCAGGAACACACACACACACACACGTACACAGATTATAAAATCTGTAAGAGTGCGCTCACATCACATGGGGTGCCCAGGTTCTGATTAGCAAACAGCAATCTAGCAATCACATGACTGACATGCCATGTTGCTATGACAGCTCCAATCTATCTCCAAGAGCATGGCTGTGACATTTTGGGTTTAGCTGGGCAGAGAAGCGTCCTACAGCTCCCTTTCACCATCCAAGCTAAGAAGACGAGCAGACAGAAGCAGTTTCAACCATCAACCAAAAGAAATCTGGAACCACAGATTGATCTACCCATCAAACATGACTCACACTATATCTCTTGTATACTATAATTAAAAAGATAATACACCAACTTCACCATCCAACAAAAAAGAGACAATGCAGGATGCACAGTATTAGTTCCAAGTAAATATTCTCTCTAAAGTGCTGATGAAGAGTATTAAGAGATAATTCCTGCATGGAAGGAGTTGACATCAATCAAATATGCACGGGTGGAATGCTAACATCTACTTATTTCTGATTGGTTGGTGCACAATCTGATTTTAAATCAAGAAGAGAATGATGCAAAATCTAACTTCACAAGCCAATAGCCTTACATAACAGCTGAATTCAGAAAAATAAACTTCACCCTACCATATTTACGGTTTCTTCTGCCCCTCCGGGTCACTGCAGGGCCGTAGACTGTTCATACTGGACTGTGATGGGAGTGGCATTAAATTATGATGTGGCATCAAATTATGATGTGCATCACATGAATTGGAATTTGATCTCAGCAAAAAAATCGGAATTGAGCACGAAGACCTGCAGCGTGAACGTAGCCTCACACCTGGATTCAGTTAGCCATTCACCACACATGCTCTTTGGTTGTCAGTACCTCCATTTGTTTAAATATTCAGTGATAATCATGTCATGGTTCAGTTATATCTCATATCTAGTTTTTGAAGAGTCTGCTTCGTGTTTAGCCTTACCTGCATATGCAGCGCTTTTCTTTTTCTTTTTTCACCCGTCTACCTCTCAACATTTGAGTCCACCCTTCGGTATGGCTATGACAACATTAAAAGTTAGAATATGTTCCTGCTTATTCATTTTCATGTCTAAACAGACCCTCACATCACAGCCCCCATACAAACCACATCACATGGAAAATTTGTTTATGGATATCAAAGCCTTTACCATCACTTAGGTTCAATCGTTTTGTCAAATTTCTGTCTTTAACTTGTTTATCCATCTCCTCTTATGCATATGTTTTGAAATGACAAACTTAAATGTTTTTAAAAGAAGTAAGACCATTTTCTTTTGACTTTGCACCAAAGAAACGGTTTCCAAACTGTTCCAAACAACGCTGTCTCTGAGCTGGAGACTAAATGCTCCCAAGCTTGGAAACAAAAAGCCTCCTCACATCCCAGCCTGCTGCTTTGTCCAGCCCTCAGCAGAATAAAGCCTCTATAAAGACCAGTGTGTGACTCAACTTTGAGCCCACAGGTTAGCCTCTTTCAGATGTTTGTTTAGAGTAACGGCAAAATGCTTTAGCAATCTGTTTGGGACGTTGAGGCCTACGCTGCGGCATCTTCTCCACGGACCATCGTCATTGACGTCACTGTCGGAAATGGAGAAATGCTCAATTGCAATAGGCAACAACAACAAGCGGTACCAGCGCCAAGTGACCGCAACAGGAGCCCAGTGCAGCTGAAAGTTAGGCGGATGGTGGGCTCAGGCTTTGGCTCTACATCACTCAAATGCAAGTCATAGCAGGCTGAGGGTGAACTGCCCTCCTCTTCGCACACAGAGCGCTCAGTCAATAGCAGCCAGGCACCACTGACCCTTCCACACATGTATGCACACATGCTTTCATGTCTTTACTAACCTTTGCAGGTTTTGCCATCAGGCTGCAGCGTGAATCCCACAGGGCAGCTGCAGCGCACCCCTGTGGCCGTGTCCTTACATGTCCTGTCGCAGCCGCCATTGTTAACGGCGCAGGTCTCTACACATGTAGGAGAAATTGAAAAAGAGAGAGAAGAAGTGGTTCATATTTGAGGGAAGCTTAGAGAAAGGAAGAACAAAAAAAACAAAAAAACACCATGAAACTACAGACACTGGAGGTGACATGGGTTGAAACAAAGCTTCATGTTGGAGAAGAATACACAGACAGCACAGTGGGGTATAATGTATTCTTGGGTTTTTCTCATGTAGCTTTGTCAAAGCACGGATGAAGAAATAATGTCAAAAACGTCCCAATTCTGATGAATGGAGACATTTTGTAGATTTCGTAGAGATAAACACAATGTCCATACACAGAAAGTCAGATCAGGAGTTACAGAGTATTGTTATAACAAGACATGACATTGTGCTGACAACGGAGGGTGGAGGAATCTTTGGCCCAAAGGTTGGTCCTGTTTCCAAAAGTGTCAAGAAATCAGTTAACCCAAATAAAAAAAAAAGGTAAAGCTAAGGTGAGTAGATGGAAAAATAAAGTTAGTACATTGAGTTGGGAAAGTCTAGAACACACTGTGCAGAGCCAGGGTGTATATTTTCCTCCTGAAAAATGTTCTTGTACGTGGTACAGATAAGGTTTGCCGGGACTTGTGAATATTGCCTGAGCTGATCCTAAAACAAACACAAGCTCACGGTAACTCTAGCTCACCTGCTAAGCTACTGTTGCTTTTAGCAAAGCACAGCACACCCTTGCCCAATGGGCCTCAAGAAGTGCTGAGGATGCTGGAATTTGACATTTACTCATATTTATTGAAACAGATTAATTAAAGCTGCACTTGAGTCATTTCTCTTAGTAACCGCTCTGTTTTTGGTGGGTTTGACCTCACCTGTTCAAGAGAAGCTTCCAGTTCTGCAGAAGTTTGGATTTATCACATTCAATATATTTTAAAAAGTGTCACAATTATTTAAAATGACCTTTACGGATTCAAAAGAGAAGCAGAGGCATGTTAATGAAGGATATGTGGCTTTATTCAGTTAAAATACCGGGCGTATGTGTGACTAAACTGGAGAACACGTCTCTTTTTAGAGAACATTGAATGTGGCATCACAATGGAAATCTGAGCCAAGATGGCGGATGCTCTCTATTAAGAAACAGGAAGGCATTCAAAGATTTGTTTGTGTTCCCTCATGCAACTCTAAATAACATCTGTCTCACTGCTTTCTCCCTTTATCTCGGTTTTCTAGCTTGCATTTGTCTCTCACTGTGTTTATCATTTGCAATCCTTTTCATGTCCATCCAGAATAAAGGTCTGCAAGGGGAGCATTCCATCATTTAGGCAGTGTGACTGATAAGTGCTGCAAGGTAAAAACAGACCCCAATCACCTCTCCACTTCCCAGCTCAGGCCTCTGTCAGGTGTGTCGGAATAAGCGTTGTGTTTAGTCGTACGTGCCCACACAGGTGTACACAATCAATAAGATGTTTTTGCGTGAGTGTAAAGGTGAACGTGCACAGACTTCATGAATGTGTGGAGGTGGTGTTTATGGGTCACAGTGATTTATACCGAGTACAGTGGGCCCTATCATTAGCTGAGGTGAGCTCAGTCCTGCAGAGCCCCTCTCTTTAGGCCACGCCCAGTCAAGCCCGAGGGCCAGGCTGAGCACAGGAACAGAGACAAACCGCCTGGCCTGATTGATGTGCTGGACAAACCCCTCATACCATCCTCAGCCCCCTTCTCCAAGCTTCTAGAACACTGTATTTCCTTCATAGTTTGGCTTTGCTTGAGTTTGAAGAGGGGTGTATTTCTTCATGTGGCTTCTCTTTGGTGACCTGGTTGCTAATAAATGCTTCTGATTAAACAGCTTTTTGTTCAAAATAATTTTTTCAAAGGAAAAAATTTGATAAACTTTTTTTACATTAAACCTTTCAACACTTTGAAAAATGATGACTAAGCTGCTGAAAAGTTGACTGTGTCCTTGATCTTTTTATTCAAATAATGCAGAGGAAGCATAGTTGTGTAGCTAAGGCAAGCTACATGCTACATGCATGCGTGGCCATGCTTACAGCTTGAAATAAAAATAGATAATGATATAAATAAGATTTGATTTGTATACATTTATGGTAAATTTTGTTTGTGGGTGCAAATGAAATATAAACCTAGCTGAACAAGCTAGCATAGCTTGACCACTAGCAATGGGAATTTTTTGCCAATAACTAAAACATGCAAAACAAAATCATATTTGTATAAAATTTAAAAAAAAAAGATACTGCATAAATGGTGGAAAACCAAACCAAAAGATGTGCTAGCATATTGCCAGTGTCCTCTCTGGAAACGATAGTCTTACAGACTTTATATTTAGCGCTGTTGACATTTTGGGCTGATTCTTTTGCTGCACGATACCTCCTCCATCACTGGGATTTCACAGGTTGGTTTAGACATCTTTAGGTCAACAAGCTCATTAAGTCATATCAGTAATTAATGTGAACATTAAGCACATTTCATATGACGTGTTCATAAATCATTTTCTGCTAAATATGACTGAACTTTGTTGTTTATGCTCCGATCACATCCGTCTCTGTGAACACATTTTCTCAATTTGTTATGAATAAAATTTGGTCCTAGAGGCTACAGGAAGATGCTGGGCAGTGTGGTCAGATGCACGATAATCATTGTATTTGTACGATAATTTAGCCTTTTGAACGATATACGATCAATAATTCCAAAAATCCCACAATGTATGATAATTTGACCCCTTTATTTTCTGTGGCTGCACGCAGCATCCAGCCCAATCAATGCTCAATGTATCCCGGTTCGGTCCGGCCCATGGGAAGAGCAGGACCATTCCCGATGGCCCTGGCCATAAGGTGGTCTGGCTGGCCTGCTTGTCAAAAAAAAAAGTCACAGTGCTATACATCGGTGCAGTGGATTAACCTGCCTGAAACTGGCATGCACACCCATAGATAAAAACAACTTGTGCTTGTTAGTTGTTACTAATAACAATTGGTCAAAATGGCAGTAATAAAGTTTTTATTTTTTGAATAATCAACAACACGACAAAGCGCACGGAGGTTGGAACAGCCGAGGGACGAAGGAACGTTGTGGCACATATGGACTTAGAGAGAAAAAGAAGAAGAAAGGGGGAGCATAGAGGGACCCTATAAAAAGAAAAAGGTACTCGAGGAGGAGGAGGCATATGTCTGAAAATCTCCACCAGCAGAAGCAGTCTGGTGAATTCACCGTTTAATAAATGAGTGATAGAAGAGAGGCGGCTGGTGTGTTAAAAGCAGGAAACTTTTATCTAAACATGATCTCCAGTTGAGATTCTTTTTGGATATTTTCACGAAGCTGTAATAATGATTCTACCTAAAAGCTACTGGATATTCCAACCTGGTTTATACAGGAGGACCTAGTTGACATTTCCAGGTAGAAAACATAAGTTAATACAATGTGCTGTGTTAAACTGACAGGTGGATATTTTCATTCTTAGGCTACTTGGCTATACTAGTCTGTACACATACTATACACAACCGTCCTCATCCAAGTCAGAAACAGCTGTAAAACTGTGCCAATGAGGAACCTTTTATTAACCCAGATTAAATACTGATGAGGGAACCTTTAAATCGTTTGACTTAATCAGATTGTCAGTGTGTTTATCTGGTTGTAAATAATGTGATTACAGCTTTTTAGCTTACTATTGTCCTGTACACCAGATAAAGTCATTGTACTTGGGGATTTTAATGTTCACGCTGACAATGAAAATGACAGTTTAAATATTGCTTTTAATTCTATTTTAAATTCAATTGGTTTCTCACAAAAAATCCACAAACCTACCCATTCTTTTAATCATACGCT
>JBBBVU010000025.1:6225614-6241653 GCA_037177055.1 Atherinosoma microstoma
AGAAAGAAAGAAAGAAAGAAAGAAAGAAAGAAAGAAAGAAAGAAAGAAAGAAAGAAAGAAAGAAAAAGAAAGAAAGAGGAAAGTTTGAAGGAAAAAAAGACAGTCAATCCCATTATGGGTCACAATGGGAAGAGTATATGAGGGGAGGACAGTTGCACACACTGAGATATGAGCTTTGAAGGGAGAGTGTGGGGAGGACATGCATAGAGATTTAAGTAAAAAGGAAGAGCGGGTAGTCTGGGGGCAGCGCTGGTTGCCTGTTTGTCTATGGAACACATCACAATTGGCTTTAACAGTCAACGCTGGAAAAACCACATTCCCAAAAAGCTGGGCAACGGGTTGGGGGTAAAGGGAGAATGATGGGAAGAGAAATGGAGGCAGTTTGCACTGTTTGTAGGGTGTCACGCGGCTGTTAATGCGGCATGCATGTCCTGCTTTGGATGGCGGTTTTGATGATGGGGCTGAGAAAGGGAGTCAGCCTTTCACTGGGCCTTAGTCATTAAGGCCTGAATGAGCATCTTTCTATGAATGGACGCCGTTTGCTGCAAAAGGACAGGCCTTTGATGTCTTATGGGGTGGTGGGAAGGGCAGATAGGGGGCACAATTAATGTCCCTTCCATTCCCCCCAACTGCCCCACCTCGCTACCATTTTTTTCTGTCTTCTCTGGATGATGGACAAAGTGAAGGACTCTGTGAAGCACACTCGGGGATGAATGGGAGCTTTCTGGTGCTGAGCTAACAGGGTAAAATGTGCTTGTGTGAATGTGCGATTGTTGAATCAAAAAGCTCGCGCATACCAGTGCGTGCACTTTTGAGTGTGTGAAAAAAAATAAAAAATCTGCCAGAGTGGGAGATAAAAAATGTAAGTGTGTGCGAGGGGTGGAGGCGTAGGCCAGGTTTGAGAAGAGGTGGGAAGAGAGAAGTCCCAGCCACTCATTCCTAAAGAGTCTATGGGACTATAGCGAAGGCCTATGCAGGACAAGGAAGGGGAGGGGGAGGGAGGGGGAGTTAAATCACTACATTACTACAGCTAGGAGGAGAATGGTAAAAAAAACCAATGCACTGAAAGGAAACAGAAAGGCTGGGGTCAATAAAAAAAACAACACCACAATAAAAAGTATACTTCAATTCAACAAGAGAAAATGAAATAAAAAAGGAGAAGGAGAAAAAGAGAGACCATACAAATGCAGTGCAGCCGGTTAACAAGACAAACAACAAACGGAGGGATTAGTGAAAGAAAGAGGCAAATACATGATGTGACACATGTGAGTGGAGACATGCGGTAGAAAAAGGCACGTTGTGAGAGTAAAGAAGGGTGGACAGTGCAAGACCCTGAGCGGCAATGGACGCTGATGGATTTAGGGTGAGGCATGGAGGTCATCTTTGTGCCGGCTGGGTTTTTATTTTTTCTGTTTTATTTCTTATTTTCTTTTTGTTCCAGTATTTGTTCGGGGCTTGTGCGGCGGCGGTGAATGAGGAAGTAGTTAGAGGACCGGAGGGGGAGGTTAGGTTTGCATTTGTCAGAGCTTTATCTAAGATCAGGCTGCAATTGAGATGTCCGTTTAACCACAGAGTCTAACACAAGGCCCCTGACCCCCACCCCCAACCCCCCCCTGCCCAAACCCAAAGTTACTCTTCCCTCTTGGAGTAATCCTTATTCCACCTGATTTGGTTTTAACATGGATGCTCAGACAAGACAGGCAATCAGGTACTTTCACCAGAAAGCAGGAGGAGGTGGGAGAAAGAAGGAACAGAGGGACGGTGCTATATAGAAAAAGGGGGGGGAAAAGAGGGCTGGGGTTAAAGGTAGACCCAAAAAGCAGTGGGGGACCCCAAACAGAGAGGTCCTTTCTCGCATCAAAGTATGAAGAGAAACAGACACAGAGAGAGAAAAAAGACACGAGACACTGGGAAAAGACGGAGAGGAGAGTTCCCGCTCTCGTTCTGCTTGCACGCGGCGGCCTTTTCCTCCACGCTTCTTCGAAGTAGCTGCAAAGAAAACGGGGTTAACAGCAGTCAAAACCTGGCACCACGCTGCCATCGGTTTCATCGGTGAGGAACAGAGAGAGACAGTAGTCAGAAGGACGTGTGTGTGCGTTCCAGTGTTCAAACAAAGCAACACAGACAAAAAAACATGGACATCATCTGCAGATGATGAAAAACCCTCTTCTTGTCGGGCAGGTGGCTACATGTGATGGTTTGAAACATACACAAAGGTCCGTTTATTTTTTGGGGTTAATTAAAGTTGCCGCCCAATTACAAGTTAGCCAGAACTTGTAAACAAAACTCCCAAACAGCATAATCCGAAAAGAGATTTTAAGAGCTGTAATGCTGCCAGCTTAGAGAGACCGGCTGCAGGGAAGTAAGACCTGAACTTTAGAGATCACTGCTGCAGGGAATCATAAGAACCACTGTGAACATCTCTGGAGTGTTTCAATTAGGAATATGTGAGGAATGTAAGAGAAACCACATGGCAGATTCCCCAAGAAAGGAAACAGACCTTCTTCTTCGTGATGTGCATTGTTTTACCTGAATTTAAAAGGTCATTGCTCTCAGTAGTTTGCCTTTCTTTACAAATTCATCTTTTACTGCCAACAAGGCTACTTACTCCTAGCTTCACTATATGTAAGAAGTAAATCTTTTATACATGTTTAATTAATTGTTCTGTTAAAATAAATGATTCATGATAAATGACAACCTGTCAGTGTATTCAACAGCCAAAATATTAAATATACAGTGCTGTTTCTGCACACTGCAATCCAAAACCAACATACAGAGCTCTGTTAAGTCCATGACCTGGCAACTTTATTTATTTTGTACAGCGGTGCACAAGAACAGTTGTACAGCAGTCAACCAAAGACATCAAATCATTTTTTAAAAAAGGGGCTGAATCAATGTTTCATTTTTGAATAAAAAGCCAGTTACTGGGACTGACGACAACTTTCAGGCTCTGCAAGCTTAAATCTGCAGAGAGAATGTGAAGAAAAGAAAAAGAAACGAGCAGCTTCACTTACCTGGAACGCCTTATTTATCCTCTACTGATTAGAAAACAAAAAAAGGCAAGACGTAAATGAACATCCATATCCAAGATGCAGAGGCACATTTCTGCACAGATCAGCTGGTTGCTGACCGAATCAGCTGAGTTTTGAAATGATGGATGTATTTTTCAGTGTCTGTCTCCACCAGACACTTCTGTAATTATCCTTATAATATTCTCTCCAGTGCATACAATGAGTTATTTGTGCTTGTGTCTATAAGATTTACACTTAATCTGGCAAAAAATGGCAATACGATCATCATATCATTGAAAAGAAAAGGCAAGATTTCTTTCTCAGGTACTGGATATTAAAGAAGAAGCTAAGGCAACATTTGTGTGTGTATAGATGTGGGAATAAGATGTGCATGGTCCTCAAATGTGGTTCCTAAAATCATATGTACACCAGAAATCATTTAAATCTCAAAGGCTCAACTTACTCCTTAAACTAGCTGCTAGATTTCAAATTATAAAAAGGCTAGCGTACATGGCTTCATTTAAAATGTAGCAATAGCAAATAAATAAGTGAAATGTGAGCAGTAATGGAGTAGGCTGCAAACTAAGTCATTCATGTTGGACTTTTCAAAGCCTCCCATCATGCAACAGATGATACAGTCGACCAGCTTCAGGGAATGTGATTGCATAACTTTGGACGGCGTCATTATTGTCACTTACCGATGCAGGTCTTGCTGTCTGAGTGCAGGGCGTACTTTTGGTGGCAGCCACACACCGGCCCTGTGTCTGTGTCATCACATGTGTGCTGGCAGCCGCCGTTTCCATAGTTACATGTCACTAAAGATAACACGACACAAATAACACGTTTTTTTGGTACAGTCTTTGTGACAATAGGCTCAAAAGTTTTTGTTTTTTATTCATCTAAATAAGGAATCTGCATTCATTTATCATACTTGATGATATAAACTACAAATAAATTCTACACAAACAGAATGAGAAGGGGAAATTAATTTATTGCATGACTGTAGATAGTAATCAATCCTAATATAAGCACAGTTGTAATTACTTTGGTTCTATTTAAAAATATTTTTCCAAAGCAGTAAAGAAAAAAAAAGACTCAGCAGAACGTTTCCAGCATCATCTGGAGTAATGACGATAATCATTAATAGTAGCAATGAAAGGAGCTTTCATTGGCGTGTTAAACAGCAGTTCTAACCCAACCAATTCATTCATTAACACTGTTTGTCTGGATTGGACCGCTTCCTCTCATTTCTACATGGCATACTGGTTTGCAGGCTGCATGGTGTTGTGGTGGTTGGCACTTGTCATCTCACAGGAAAAGGTTGCTGGTTTCAAATTTCCGCTGGGACCTTTCTGTGTGGACGATGGATGTTCTGTTTGGGCACATGTGGGTTCTTTTTTTTTCCCCTCCCTCCTTCTCTAACCCCATAAGGGTTTTCTAGCACTTGCTACACCAACATTGAAAATAAAAATCTGTTCTTAATGTTTTGCCTGTTAAAATACAGGTTGAATAAGTAAAAATAAAATCTCCTCTGAATCATGCCTTGCTCAAATATAACCCACCTTTAGAACACAAATGGTTTCGTGGTAATGCTAATGTCAAGTATTCTGCTTGCATTTACACTCAACGGTCACTTTATTAGTTCCACCTTGTAGTACCGGGTTGGACGCGCCTTTACTTTCACAACTGCCTTAATTCTTCATGGCATAGATTCAACAAGGTGATGGAGACATTCCTCAGAGATTTTGACATGATAGCAGCACACAGTTGCTGCACATCCATGATGAGAATCTCCTGTTCCACCACATCCCAAAGGGGAAATTTTAGATTGGAATTTGACAGTGGAGACCGTTGAAGTTCAGGAATTTATTGTCATGTTCAAGAAACCAGATGGAGATGATCTGAGCTTTATGACATGGTGCATTATCCTGCTGGAAGTCGCCATCAGAAGATGCTCTTGTGCCCTTAAAGGGATGGACATGGTCGGCAACAATACTCAGGAAGGCTGTGGTGTTTAAATGATGCTCAATTGGTACTAATGGGTCCAAGAAAATATCCCCCAGATTATTACCATCAAACTATGACCATTTCTGTATCACCTTCAGTAAAAGTGACTGGAGAAACAACGCAGTAACCCCACCACCAACTCTGCCTGAATGCTCACACCTTCAAAGCTCATTTATTTAGGCTCTACAGTCGGACTTTACACTGACCTGACAAAACAAAAACTGCGTTTTAAAAGAAAAACGAAGGTTAAGAAATTGAAAACATAGAGGGCAGGAGTGGCGAAGCAAAGGAGGATGCGTGCGGAGCTGATCAAGACATAACTTCCGTTTCATTCATCGCTTGTTTACTACTGTCCTGCGCCATCATGCTTAACAGGCTGGCACAGCTCTGGGCCTCTGCTGCTAATGAAATATTACCACAGCAGGGGTGCATTACAGCCTTTCAGAGGCTTTCACAATCCTTAAACTCTGTCTGAGAGGAGAACAAGATATGATGCCAAAAAACGTGTAACTAAAAGCTTACTTTTTCCCCTCAACAACATCAGTCCTAAATTCCATGGCTGCAGGCATTCGAGGAGAAGAGTGAGAAACAGGGACTGAGCTGTAAAGGGGTGTTTAGACTCATGAATTCTCTCTACTGAATCCTTCAGCACCTTCAGCTCGGGTTGACATGCTTAACTGATTTTGGTATTAAATGTCCACCCTCATATTTTACCACTGAAGGCCGACTGGAATTTGTCCATCATTGCTATTGCAGATGCTTATTACACGAATAGTTTGATTTATCATTGCAACAGTATGTAACCGCAATAAAACCTTGTCTAGGAAGAATTAGAAAAAAGTGTTACAACATTACTGCTTTAGAAACACAATGAAAAGTCAACTGGCAAGGGATTCAATTACAAAATAAGCAACACAAACACGGATCCAGGATCTCAAGGTGCATTTCAAGGTATTTGTGAACTGTGAAACAAAAGAAAGCTTAATCATTCACTTTGTGGAGTGTGTGTATATTTGTGTGTCTCAAAATGGGGGATATGGGAGTCCGGTGTGATACATACGTGTGCAGTCTTTCTGGTTTTTGGCTAGCTCAAAGCCAGGACGGCACTCGCACGACACCCCGCCTTTGCCTGGAGCCTCTCTGCAGATATGAGCGCAGCCGTGGTCCTTGTTCATACAGTTCATTCCATCTGTGGAAAGGAAGGAAACATAGAGACACGGAGGTTGTCATACGGGCAGGAAACTCTCTAACGCATTGTAAATTTGGTTGAAAACATACAAAAACTTGCATAGAAACTATTAAATGTCTGATAATGTAAAGACTAAACCTGACTCTTTTCTTTAAGACTGATTCAGACTTAGTTGCTCATGTGGAGCAGCAGTGGCTCAGGTGTTAGAGCAATATTCCATCAAACAGCATTGGCCGTTCAGTCCCCAGGCCTGCATGTAAAGCACTGCATGTATAGATGTCTAGATTCATAAAGAGGAGCAAAATAGTGCAACTGGTTATAGAGAAAGAGAGAAAGTCATTACTGGATCACTGCAACACTGTTGGTAGACACGCACAATTGAAAGACTTGGAGTCAGAGATGGTTGACTGGCACCCGATTGGCACCTAATTGATAAGACAGACATATATGAATGAGATTCTGGAGCCAGTGGTGATCCATATCTCCAAGATGATCCTTACAAGTTATACCTTGTTGTAAAGGTGACTAATCAGGCTTTCCAATTATGTATAATACAACACAAGTTGGTATTCCAAACACCAATTTCTGTACTTTTTATGCTAACTTTATGTGGTTTTGGAATGCAAATAGTTTTAGCTTGGAAAAAGCTCTTGACCTATTTTTTTCTGCTTCCTGTCCGTAATGACATACCCAAAGTAAATCGGGTATATCTTTACAACTACATAGGCTTTAGGTGCAATCTTGGTCTCAAAAGAAAGCTGATCAGAATCGAGATGTGAGCCACTGAGTCAGAATAAATCCCCCTGGGACACAATAGAAATTATAAATGGCTATTCTCTCCTAAAAGAAAACCACATTACTTACAGTGAAAACCTGAGGATAGCAGCTCAGTTCGTCTAGGAATGAGTAAAGTAATGTCTGAGGAGTAGCTGTGCAAAATGATATGCTGAAAAAGTGAACCTGAGCAGTTTCAAAGATGTTATAATAGAGGCGTTGCACAGGTAAGCATGTCAGGAACTGCACATATGTCATGCTGTCTAGTCAATAAGAGGTAAAGTCACTTTTAAAATGGGGTTCAGTGCCAGGACTAAATAAAAGGTAATGCAAGGAAAAGCATACATGTAATGATAAGAAATAGCAGGAACCAAAATTAAATGAAAAGCTCAGTAGAAGACATGCTAAGAAAAAAACCTGAATCACCTTTTGGGATCATTTTACTGTGATTTTTCTGACTCCGGTGCTGACAGCCTACGTCCGCTGCATCATTATAAGCCCAGAATCTCACCCAAGAACACCCTCTAGGGTGCAGTTATCTCTAATCATGAGCCAGCTGACAGCTCGGGGAGTTACAGCAGAAGAGTTGTGTTTTCCTTTGTTCTGTGACAAGGAGCCCAATCCTCAGACTGGGTTGAACAGCCAGGGGTCACATCAAACTGTTATTTTCCTATTTGCTTAAAAAATGCTTCTGAAATTCCTACTTTCCCACAATCTAAAATCCAGGCAATTCCTCATCAGCTACAGTTAAATACTATAAAAGTCCATGCTGTAGTCATCTGCTACCACCTTTTTATCCTTTCTCCTATTTCCTTGATCAGTTCATTCCTTTAGACCGGTTTAATTTGTCTGAATTATTTGCAAAAAGCGCTGTGGCAGTTGCATGAGAGACATGAGTGCTAGGATCCTGATCAGTGTACAGATTAGCTGATGGATAAAGTGGACAGCCTATCTTTTCCAGAGAGTTGAGGAGGGAGGATGAAGCCAGTCAAAGATATCACTGGGAAGAACTGAAAGTCAGCACACATAATGATGTTTTCTTATCATACCTCAATTACATGTCCTCACTCCCAAAAGATGCATATCCCATGCCATTTTTAAAGTCCGAGCTAATGAAAGTTTCAGCTTTGTTTTCTTTGGGTTTTCATGAAGGAACCGTCTGCTTCACACTCACATAAGATGCCAGAAAGACATAATTAAGAAGGGAGGGAGCAGGGAGTGTTTCTCCCAAGGCAGCTTTTGGTAGCTAGCAACTTCTCATTTCTCTGTGCACTTTCTCGTGAGAATGGGCTAGACCAGCACACTTCTTCATGACTTTTCATCGGGCTCAAAGAGCTGTCCTTTCAACAACAAAAGGTCCCTTAAGAGGACATTCTCGTAACAGTGACTTCATAATTAGTTCAGTCCATCATCTTTTGTTCCCGGATGCTCAAGGGACTGGAAGGAGGGAAAATCTGTTATATAAATGTCAACTGCAATAACAGCACAACATTTTATTGACTTTGTACTGGCTCGAACTGGTTTTCATCAACTAAGTTCCCAGGCAGATGAAACCCAGCATGGAAGAGCAAGAAGAGGACCCATCATGGATGGATAAACCTCTGTGTGATATGTACCAACAGCTTAAAGAAGTTGTGGCAAGCTGGTCTAACACACCTGATTCAAATGAAATGAATCTCCAAGTTCTGCACAATGGCCCATCACTTTGAATCAGGTGTGTTGAAACAGGAAAACATTTGAAACTTGTCCGACGGCGGCTCTCGAGGACTGGAGTTGGCCACCCCCGGCATAGAGGCACCGATCATTGATGGAGCCTGAACCCCACCAGACAGGAACCCAGGTGCAGTGGCCTCTGAGACAGTCCAGCCCATAGTAGCAGGGTGTAAGATGCAGGCAGGTATGGCATACATGGAGCACAATTACCAACTCAACTCAACTTTATTTGTCAAGCCCTTTAAAACCAGCCACAGCTGAAACAAAGTGCTATACATAAATAAACCAGATTACTAAAAGTTTGAGATGGGAGATGCTGATAAACTGGTGATGGCTAACCAACCAGACATCGATGTGGTCTATAAAGTACAGAAGAAAGTGGTATGATGTAGAAATCCTAAACCACAACTCAATCAAGAAGAAGGAACATGAGAAGCTTAAAAAACATCCATCAAAAGAAAGATGTTGAAAAGATGCAGAAGGTGAATGTAATAGTGGTGCCAGTGCTTCCTGGGGTTCAACAGATTCCATTAGAGATCTCCATCCTGAAGTCTGAGGAAATGCTAAGGTACTGCAATGATCCCTCAAGCTCTCAGATTTCTGGTAGAGAACCCAAGCTTGAGAGATCACTCATTTGGGTTTTATCAAAGCAAAAGAAAATCATTGTGTGTAGATGCCATTTCAATTTATCTAATGACAAATGCCCCCTTGGCTTTTTGATTGTGATGGATGGTAGCCAGAGGCGGCCGATACTGAAACTCAGAGACAAGTTTCCAAACATTGAAGTAACATATTTGAAACCAAAAACATTTTGCACATTAGCTTAAACTTTGTCTTTTAATCTAACTAAAAAAGAAAAAGAATTATCAAGGTATTGGCTTCCATTTAAGAAATAAGCATCCCAAGAAGAGGCACAGCACTCAGACTCCACATGCATAAAACCCTTTCCAGGTTCCCACAGCAAATCATGCCTCTCCATGTAGCCCAAAAGCACTTCAGAGGCTTCATTATGGTGCAATTTCTTTTTTTTTTTTGCAAGCCCCATTCAAGAACAAAAACTTCTTTCTTAAACACTGCCAATTGAGTTGTCCACTCCAAGCAGACCCTTTACATCAAAGTTTGAAATTAAAGTTGTAAAGTGCTAATTAAAACAGCGATTCCTTTATTTACTTTTAATTTCATTTGGTTTCAGACAAGAGGAATCTAAGGAACACATCTTAGATTCTAAGGAATCTAAGATCTAAGATCTAAGGTTTTGTCTCTTTGCACTTAATGTCCTTCATTAATAGCCTACTTATATTTCCTTTTTCAGTTTATTAAAAAAGAAAGTTGGGTTGGAACAATTTCGCATTAATAAGGAAATAAAAAGAAAAAATAATGATCTTTTTAACAGGGAATATTAGCATTTGGTGTTCTCATGATTCGGTCCAAAAGCTGTACCCATAACAGGTTGAGTCTTTGAGGAACATTTTAATTACTATAATATTGTTGTAATATCCACTTAAATGATAACATTGTTATTTCTAAGGGCTGTAGGAATGACCTACTGCACCGTTCCATGTTACAATAAATCTGACAAAGCCTCTCACTGAACACACGCATTTGTTTCCTCACTGCACTGTGTTGTGTAAAAACTGAAAGGGAGTCACAAATGTCTTCTTCTACAGTTCAGATTATCAAATGATAAAAAAAAAACTGATGAAATTTTAGAGGGTAAAGAGCAAAGAAACAACATAAAGGAAGAAACTATTGCTTTTAAATCTTGTCGGCAACCGGTTCAGTTGTAAGTGTAATTGTTCACAGCTTGTGAACTACAATTGTTACTGGAGAATTCCACAAGGGGCACATTCAAGAACTCACAAGGAGGTTAGAATTTGGCTAATTTGGTTAACCCCTTGACACCGGATGTCGCAAATTTAAGACAAAATACTTCTGGTCCTTGTTCATTTAAACTATTTTTATCCAATCAATTTATTCTATTAATTTATTTTCTTTTAATCTATGTTATTTATTTATTCATTCCAAATTATCCATCCATCTTCTGCCACTTATCCGGGATATCCGGGATTATTCCAAATTATTTATCTTTATTAACTAATTGTTATTAATTCATTCAATATCTAATTGTAGTAGTTTATTCCAGTCTTTTTCTTTTTATGTTCTTTCAAATCTTTTTCCCGTATTTGATTTGTTTTATTCTATATGAATTCAGGCATTAAGGGGTTAAATTTGAAGATCACAGCAGAGAAAACGACAGCGATATCACAGATTTCAAACTTGGTCAACAAGCTTGTCTTTGTCAAATCCTTTACCCGGTCAAATTGCTCTCTACACTACGCCAACCGGTTACTCGCATATTGCAGCTTGCAAACGCGTAGCATTCATTTCTGAGGGCGTGCACAAATGACATTTCAAGATACACAAGGCAGCCATGAAAAAATTATACTTGTAGCCGGTTCTCAGACACCTCTGGGTCAAGTACTGTCATTGATCAGCAGCTTATATGGATAATAGATTACTTTAAGAAGTCTTGTCAAGTGCTATGATACATAATTAAGTTCATTAATGTCACTTAAAACTTTTCTGTACAAAAAGTAAGTCTCGTGTCAACTCTGTTTGGAGGCAGCAGCACCTTGTATGGAGGCATCTGGGACCAAAGACGAAAAGAACCATCAGGACTAATGTCAGCAACAAGTCCAGAGACGAGGCTGTGTGATGGTGGGGTTGTATCAGAGCCTTTAGCGAAGTTCATTTATACTTCAGCAATGGCAGCATTAATGCATAATAGTTCATTAAGAGTTTACAGCCACATACAGGGTGCTGCCTTCAAGAAAACTCGTTTTCCAGGGACATCAAATGCAAAACATGACCTCATCCTGCTGCATGCATTAAAACATGTTTGCATAAAGAATATTTCATCAGTGTCAGAGCATCTTTAAAGTGTTGTGAGAAGAATTGGGAACATTAAAAAGTGGTAAAGTCAGAGGAAAGAATAATTTATTTCTGCATATGTCATTCTATTCCATTTTTTTCTCTTTTGAGGACATAAATCTACAAAACATAGAGCCAAATCTTCCCCATGCATAATATATATTAGCAAATGTAAACAGTATACAGGGGCTGTTTAACAACCAGATCTGAACTCTGAACAACTTATAAAATTAGGAAAGCAATGAATCCAAGGGGTGAAAAAAAAAAAAAAAACTTTGAACAGTGGCCAATACACGCTTTGGCCGTGTTTGAAAACTAAACTCATAAGAAAGCAATGTTACTATAATCAATTTAAACCTGGAAGAAGTCAAATAAACAGAGGCAGAAGGAGAAGGCGGACACAGACCCGTCACTCAGCACAACTGAGCCTAAAACAGCAAACAGAGCTCGGGGTGCAAACCATGGCCTCTCAGTGCGTCTGCGACCAGGCAGAGCCTGCATCATCACTGACATATTGACACTGTAGGTCTATATTCAATAAGATTTGTTGAGCTCAGTGTCTGCACTGACCTGCTGATATACAGACAGGTGAAATATTTGACAATAAATAAACAATTTTTCTCTAATTTCATTTATATTTATAAAGATGTTCATCAGCAAATGAGGGCATTTTACGTATGCATTTTGATGATGAGGCACTGAAACCTGGCTTTAGTTGCCAGATTTCTTTTTTCATGTTTTGCTAAATGTTTTTCTACTGGTGAAAGGTCTGGACTGCAGCCAGGGGAGTTCAGCAACCAGACTCTTCTCTTACGAAGCTATGCTGTTGTAATGGATGCAGTATGTGGTTTAACATTGTCTTGCTGAAATCTGCAAAGCCTTCTCTAAAAGAGATGTCTGGATTAGAGCAGTTGCTCTAAGACTTTGCTGTACTTTTCAGCATTGATGGAGCCTTCACAGATGTGGAAGCCGCCCACGCCATAGGCACTAATGCAACCTCATACCATCAGAGATGCAGGCATCTGATCTATGGAGGGTGCCATCACTAGAGAAAAAATTAACCGATGGCCATTTGTTACTGATGCATGGCCACAAGATGTTATCCAATGTCCACAGATGACTAACGCATGGAAACAAAATCCATAAACCGGGGTAGCGGATTACTACTGCAACTTAATTTATAATGCACTTTAAAAACAACCAAGTTGCCCAAAGTGCTACAAAATGCAACATGACATGAAAATAAAAACAACAAAAATAAAGAGCATGTGAAGCACATTAAAAATCTAAAATAAAATAAAATCATGAAATCAACTAAATTCAGATTAAAATGGGTTTTAAGCAGGGATTTAAAAACAGATACTAATGCGAGGGGACAGGATAAATAACTTGTAGCCAGGTGTATGATGAAAATGCTGTATGTTGAAAGACATGACTAATGTAAAATGAAGTTCAGTGAATACTGATTGAAAGCTGACCTCCAATAAAGCAACCACATGCTAGCACCATTATACTCTCCCTGACTAAAACCCAAACCTTCCCAATTTCACAACTGCATTCAACAGCACGTAGCCTCCTTTTTTTTAAAAAGGCATTCAAAAATTTCCAGAAAAGTCCTTCCAACGAGGCCATGTAAACTCTACCTATTGTCCGAATTTGTATGAGCTTGCACATTTTCAACACGTCTCCTTTGAAGGCTTCTATGTAAAGATTTTAAACATGTTGGAGCGCATGCTGTGAACTCTCTGCGAATATAATCTCAAGTAAGTAGCTGCCTCTGCCGTTCAGAAGGTAAAAAAAAAGAAAATACTTTTTCTCCAATACATAAAAAGTAGTGTCTAAACCACTTCTGCCTGCAGTTAGGATGAAAATGTACAAAAAAGGTTTTGTCCTTCCAGCTCAAGTGTGCAGCTTTGTTTAGACTGCGGAGGTCAGCAAGTTTACAACGACTGAAGTTCCTCACGGGGAGCCCCAGCATGTCCAGATAAAACACCGAAGCTTCATGGCCCTTGTCTTCATGGCCCAGTAATAGCCCCCTGGATAGAATCGGTCTCACACACAGTCTCTCCTCTGTCTCTTTTATTATCCTCTGTCTGTCTTTCTCTTTCACTCTCCCGGCCTTTCTTTATCTACCTCTCCACACATCTCTTTTGCTCTCTGAGGAGCTCCAACTCCAGATGAGGTCCAAGCATATCACAGCCGTGTTATTACAACCTGACTCTTGCAGCGATACACCCCAAAGCCCCATAAGTCTGGCTGGCAGAGAGCAGTGTGAGACAGAGAAAAAAGGAGGAATCTGGTGAAAGACAGACAGATAGAGAGGGCAGAACCGACGGAGGAGGACAAGAATGTGGAAAAGGATGGTTTACAGAAAGAAAAAGAGAGATGGAGAAAGAGGAGAGTAATGTAGAGCCTCACATTTGCTCTCCTCCCAGTTCCTCTGAGGCTGATGAGGAATGAGGTGATGCGGAGCGCCAGCCGCACAACCCGATCGCCTCACCGGGGACAAAGGGAGATTTCAGAGCTCCATTCAGCTGCAGAGCGAATGTGACGGTAACTTTTGACAACAATTAAAATGCCAACAATGTGAAACACCTACACAAATATTCCATAACTATATAAACAAAGGTCCATGATACTCTTAAAGCACAAATCCCAAAAGGCCCGAACGTTGACCTGAGACTGTGAAATGTCCAAGTAAAGTTTGAGAAATTACTAATAACCTACTGACTTGCACTAAGGAGGTATTTAGATATTTTAAACATTCAGAATAATGTCCATATTAATGCTGATGAGTGTTTAATTTGCTATCTTAACACCTTTATGGTCAACATGATCTTATGACAGATTATTATAAAGATAGGAAAAGAGGCGACATTTTCCCTCCTCAGTTCTCTACTGCAATACAGCTCCATTCTTGTGGTTATTGCTGGAGAGCATGAGGAAAAGAAAGAGAGAAAGGGACAGAACAAGAGATAAGACAAGAGTAAAGAGCTTTTACTGGCCAGAAAGCTCGGAGGAGAGACGGGATGCAAGACAGGTGGCGAATTAGCTTTCGTTAGGGGGCACCAAAGTGTAAAAAAATCTAGCAAAGTTCAGTGGTGCAGCTTTAACCTGTGAGGGCTTAGCGGTCACGTACGTCTAAACTGCTACACATTTACTATTGGTAATGAAGTTGCATTTATTTAAACCCTTACATGGTTAAAGTTACAGGGTGTAAAGCATGCTGCTTATTGGTTGCGGCTGCTATCACATTACGTGGCACTACCTACCACAAAAAAAAATTGCCCAAATAAATGTCATCTCCCAATTCTGAACCCAGGATTGTGAAAATACTAATTATTGTACATGTAGGCTGGTAAAAATGTAAATAGATAGGTTTAGATGTTCAAAAATACAAAGTTTAGATTAGAAAACTGTAAATTGGCATGAAAAAATTTGGTTGCAGTTCCCATCGTGTGACGACTGCATATCAAAACGTTCAGCCTACTTAGCATCACATGTAAACAAACTTGATCCATTTTAGAAACAATTTCTAAAAAAACACCTCTGTTTTTTTTAACTGTTACAGGTTGGAGTCCATCAGTCATGTTTCGGGTTTATGGTGAGCAGCCAAGCGAAACATCTTATTGGTGTAGGGAAGAATGAGTTCAATTAGATGCCATCAAATTCTTTAGGAAAACATCTCACTTACTGCAAAAACACTTCAGATGAAAAGCAGAAAACAGATAATGATCCTGAACATACATTAAGAGCAATAATGAAATACCTCAAGAGGTATAAGTAAAATGTGTCGTGGTAATGCAATCCCCCGGACCTGTACGATAGAAATATGTGGAAATACCTCAAAGAGCAGCTCATGCAAGTCAGCCAAAGAATATATGAACTCAAAGCTTTTTGAAAAAGAATGAGCCCGCTCTCCCCCGGCTGACAGCTCTTCTTAATGGCTGGGGCTTATGAATGAGAGGTGCTGCCTGTCAGTGTTGTTACGAAATGTCTGACAGCAGCGCCGGCTTTAGAAAAAAGGAAATCGTTGAAAGCTTAAGAGGCAGCGAGGTCACACCAGGTATTTCCTGGAGTGATACGGTACGTCTTATCATATTGAGAGAAACTACTAAATACTTTACACTAAGAAGAAGCTAAAGTAAAGTTACCTCAGACAGAACACTGTTGCATGTTCAGTCGCCAATCAACACAAATGGCAAATAGTTGGAAGCATCTTAACACATTTAATAATGTAGACATGGTCAAGACGACTTGCTGAAGTTCAAACTGAGCATCAGAATGAGGAAGAAAGGGGATTTAAGTGACTTTGAACGTGGCATGGTTGAGTTCATTGTACTCCAACAGCCTCCACAGTCACCACATCTCAATCCAATATTCCACCTTTGGGATGTGGTGGAACGGGAGATTC
>JBBBVU010000025.1:6247572-6260920 GCA_037177055.1 Atherinosoma microstoma
CGCCTGATACTTGCTGGGATAGGCTCCAGCCCACCCGCGACCCTGCGTGGATTAAGCGGTACAGAAAATGGATGGATTATAACTTGATGTTTTATTAGTTTGGTCACATAAAGTTCATTTTGCACAGATCTCAACTAGTGGAATGACCTGATGAGCATCTACTGGATGAAGTGGAGTTGGTTTAAACTCTGATCTGTGCACGTAGATGCCACTCAAGACCAGACATGTACCACACTGAACAAACATGCATGTGTTGGCTGGTTGTTATAGATCCTCTTCAACTGTCATAGCAGGATAAAACAATAAAATGATATGTTGATTTTCAAGCTCATCATCATCACCATCTTGTGATCTCAAGGAAACAAAAGACTCATTTCATGAGATAAGAACATTTGTCATCAGCCAAATACGAGCTTTGTTATGTTGATGTAACTAAATAATTACAATTAACTCATGATCTTGAGAAAACAACATCAACATAAATCATTGAAGCCAAAGCTGTTTTCAGCTCCTATGTTATTAATTACATTTTTCAATGAAGAAATAAACTGAAAAGCATAAAAAAGGAAAAAATATGTGAAAGATTTTTCATCTCACATCTCTGTACACTGAAAAGCAAAAATCCCATTGGACAACCAGCTTTCTACTTACAGCGGTTATATTACAGTAAGTGCATAAATCACCCTCTTTTGCCTCCAGAACTGTCTTAATTCTTGGTGTCATAGATCCAACAAGGTGTTGGAAACATTCCTCAGAGATTCTGCTCCATATTGACATGATAGCATCACACAGTTGCTGCACATCCATGATGAGAATCTCCCCTTTCACCACATCCTAAATTTGCTCTATTGGATTGAGATCTGGTGACTGTGGAAGCAATCGGAGTACAGTGAACTTATTATCATGTTTAAAAAACCAGTTGGAAGTAGCCATCGGAAGATGGTACACTGGTCATAAAGGGATGGACACGGTCAGCAACAACGCTCAGGTAGGCTGCAGCATTGAAACAGCTGGTACTAAGGGGCCCAAAGTGTGCCAAAAAATATTTAATTTGGTGGTTTCCACCAAATTCTGACCCCAATCTGAATGTGGCAGCTGAAATGAAGACTCATCAGACCAGGCAACGTTTGTCCATTCTTGTATTCCTCAATTTTGGTGAGTCTGTGTGAATTGTAGCCTCTGTTTTCTGTTCTTAGCTGACAGGAGTGGCACCCGGTGTGGTCTTCTGCTGCTGCTCATCTGCTTGAAGCTTTAACATGTTGACCATTTAGATCCCTATCTTTCAATATACGTACCTGGAGCATTCTATTATTGCTATATTCTGACTCTGTACCAATAAATAAGACATCTGATCAGCAAAAGTCACTTATTTTTTATACTTAAGCTAAACTACTACTGTGTATGCTTACACCCATGAAATTGTTGTTAATTGAACTGTATATAAAGTGTGTATGTGCATGACAAATGAAGTTTTTCTAAATTTTGATCTTTGCATTGCAGAGCTCCCGACACTTTAGGGTTCCCACGTGCCCCATGCCTGTCATTTAAAAGTTCCCCTTACCTCCAATTTCCTGCTTTAGTTTGTTTAAAGTGAGAATTCCTTCATCACAAAGACCATATGCATGTGTCATTGTGTGAACGCGTGTGTGCGTGTGCATAAATGTCTATGCATCTGTCTTTAGGTGTGTGTGAATGTGTGTGTTTGAGTGCAGCAGCCTCAGCCTGCTTCCTCTACTTGCACAGCTCCAAATAAACACCTCCAGCCCAATCCACCATGTTTGTCTCCGTGTTTATTTTTTCTCTTTTTCTCCTCGAGCACTCACACCTCCCCCATCCCCTGTTCCCACAATCCACTTCTCTCTCTGCCTCTCTCTCCCTCTTTCAGCACATGGCATGCTGAATATACATATCATGTGCAAAACTAGCATAATCATTTAAATAATAGCAGCCTTTAACTTTACTCCACCAGTTAGTGGAGTAAGGAGTCCATAAGGAGTGTCCTGTCATGACATAGATTGTGAACTGTGGTTCTCAACAACTCAAGCTCCTCCAGGTACAAACACATTGGATGGAAGCTTCTGAATAAACATTTATTAATTGACAGTATTGTACAAAATTGTCATTATGATATAGCATATGCTACCATAGCTACCAAACTGTAACGCACCTTATATATTCTAACAATTTCATGATCATGTGTTAAACTACTGATAATATATATATATATTGCATGGTACCTATAAATGCTAAATAGATCAAACTTACACCAAATAATAAAAGCAGTGGAATAACTTATTTTTCAAATATTGTATATATGATTTATAACATTTATCCAAAGTGACTGAAACCTTTGCAATGATACGTTTGCACCTATTAATGAAAATTCTGCCAATCTTTGTGAATTCTGCACAATTTTATCTAATCTATCTAATTCCAATGCAACTTTCCCAACTCTTCCATGTTACCTGATTTACATACGTATGTTGTCAGCTTTACTTTTGTGTTTCTGATTATGAACAGGCAGGGATGGTGAAACTGAAGCCTTGTGAAGCACTAGCTACGTTTACATGGAGCCAAAATACCGATTGCAATCGGTTTGAAAGCTCTCGGAATGAAAACGATCCATGTAGACGCCTCATTCTGAATGAAAAGTGCCAAACCCAAAGGATTTTCAATCGGTTTCACAGGGGTAGAATATTTCTTTTCCCAAACCGATCGTGGCATCGTGTAAACGTTGAATCAGAAAGTTGTCAGGTTGCGTACTTACAGCGCATGCTAGACGTAAACACGCAACGAGTGACGTTTCCTCACTTAGGAAGATGGCGGCGAACAAACAAATTAACTGGACAGCAACAGAGAGATCGTGTTGAATTCAAACTCTGTCTACGCCTTTTCCACTTAGTTGTTGGCTACGTTAATTTGCTAATTTGCTTCACCTGCTCCTTGTTTAGTTAGTTTAACTCGAGTATAAATACCCACTGGTTTCTTTTGTTCTCTGTCAGACCATCGTCGTGGTGCAGTGTCGTCCTTGTAAGTCTGCGTCTGCTTCAGCTTTCATTCCTTGTAACCAGCACTTCTTTTTATTAAACCTTTATTCCTGCACCCTCCTACCTCCTTGCCTTGCATTTGTTGTACCTGTTGCAATGACAAACAAAGTTCTATTCTATTCTATTTAGGTCCTCCTAACCCATGCACCATGACATATACTTTATAACATAGCATGAGGATAAAATATTTTAATTGTTCACTTTCACATAATATTTTAGTTTCTACAATGGGAGGATTTTATTGCAATAAAATCATATTGAGAGTAGCAACAATGAATGTCATTCAAACGGCTTGATTCTGTACAAATAGCAATGCTCGGTGATGGGGGGTGCCACTTTCCAACAACATTGTCTGAATGCAAACATAACATAGGCAGTAAAGCACATAACTCTATTTATAGGGTAGCAATCACAAAAGGTTAAAATCCTGCTGAATATACATGTTTTTGCATAATTGGTACTAAATGATTTGAGTATGCCGGACTGTTGTGCTCGTAACACATCGGCTTCATAAGGTCGATACAGAGCTGAGGAGAGTCATGACCACAAAGAGGACCATGAATGACACTTTCCCAGAAATCTGCATGAAAGTACCACATTCCAAACTGTGGTGGAAGATAAGTCTTTTTTTTTTACAGCTAAACACAACCAGGGAATGTCTAAAATGTGCAGCCAGACCAGACAAATTCCCATGGTTTTAGTCTACAACATCCGATTCTGCTGCAAACGCTGAAAGAATCAGAATAGTTGATTCCTTTTCCTCTCCTGCTTGTGTTTGAACAATAATTTGTGCCTTCAAGATATTCTGCTGAACGGTTAAAGACTCCAACATTTTAAAGTATATTTAAAATAAATATCAGGTTCTTTTTTACTTAAAAAACCCACTAAATATTATATACCATATTTTTAAAAACACATTTTTGGCAACTTTTCACAAAAGCTGTCACAAAATCAGACATCTTAGGTCGCAACAATCATTTTAAAAAAATGCGAAGAAATCCTGAAGGGACTGATTAAACTACCAATGAATCTCGACACAGAAACATAACATCTTTCTCGTCATTTCAGACATTTTTCAAGCCCAAAAAAACATCTCTGATTCCAGTTAAAAACTTGCTTTGCTTGAAAATGTGATATAAACTAAATACTTTCTGCTCCGAGTAAATAAAACAAAGCCTTTGAAAAAAAGTGTGTTTCACTCCTAACATTTTTGATATTCTTATACAAAGTAGAGGAATACTTACAAAAAATAATTACATAAAAAAAACAAAAAAACAAATCAAGTTATCATATTACTCTGAGAAGGATGTGTAAGAGTTCATCACTGTAACACTTCCTCGAGTGTCATGTAAGGTCCCTGCATATTGGTGTGTTAGTTACTTTCTCGCTGTTGATTGTAATAAATGATAAAGTGAAAATACACTCATTTCTAATCCTAATCCGTATTACAACCTGTCATCTAATAAAAACTAAGCTAAAATGTAGAAGCAGTGTGTGATAAACTAAATGCTTCCCACGATTCAATAACTTTAGCAGAAATAACTTTTGTAGACGTTATCAGCCTCTCACATCAATGTGGAGTCATTTTGCTTTAGTTTACTCTTAATATGACGCCACAGACATGTAAACAGACTGAAGTCCAAACTTTGACAATTGTGACACTTAGATTATTTTCATTTTCGGACATTCCGTTTGGATTTACTGCCGTGTTTGGGACCATTGACCTGTTCCATGATCCATTTTCAGCCAAGTTTTATCTATCAGGCAAAACATTTGACTCAAATAGCAGTCGAGGTGCCAGTCATTAAATCATAACCCCTCCACCGCGCTTGACAGCTTCTATGAGGTGTCTATGCTGGTATGCTGTGTTCAGATTTTGCCAAACATGCTACATCCTCGCAATGTCCGAAGGGTATTGCTGCAGATCTGGTTTCTGAGGATGAAAATTTGTCTTTGTGCCATTGTACTTTTCAGAGAGAAGTCTTTCTCCTGACAAGCCATGCTTATTCAATCTTTTCTAAATTTTAACATTTAAAATGCTAACTGAGGCCTTTACAGTCTCAGACGTATTGTTTGGGCTTTTTTTTAAAGTTTCTCTGAACATTGCATGGACTCACATTGAGGTCAATTTCCTGGGAACCTTCCACTTGTGGATAATCCTTCTCACTCCAACTTGTTTGGAAATAGCCTTTCCCAGACTGATGGGCAGCAGCAGTTGCTTCTCAAAGATCCCTGCTGATGTCTTTCCTCCTTGGCACTGTGTTAACACACACCTGAATACTCCAGACCAGCAATCTCAGGTGTTCCCACTTGTCAATGATCAGTTAATCAAATGCATTTGGCTGCTACTTCCCCTCTTAATAAAGAAGCAGTAAGACACATTATTTCTTCATTTTGGCAAAGTTTTTGTTATATAAATAATGATGTGGTGTAAAATATCCTGTCAGTTATATGATCTCAACATCCAGAGTTTTAAAGCCTGGGTCGCTAGGTGTTACTTTTATGACTCTGTGCTCAACAGCCAGCAAATCATGTTTCATACAGAGAAACAAACACTAAAGAGTTTTAATAAAACTTAACCTAGCAACGACCATCAGGCCTCTAGCCTTTTATGTTTGCATCTTTCTTGCCCATCATTTTCCAAAAGTAAGATTTATATAGTCACAAAACGCTCCTGCAACCAAGCATGCTCCAGGATCACCAGGCGTGGTGAGACATGTTTAAAGTTTCCTACCGACTGCCAACTCCCACTTTTCCGGAGATTTTTGATGTTGAGCTTACAGTAGAATTTACAAGCATATTGTTTTCACTCTGTTTTGGCAGAAGCTGCATTATCCAAGGGCACAATTAATAAATCAGACAAAGAGAAAGATCCAGTCGACTCAGGGACATCAGAGTGGAACATTACGCCGTCATCAATCTCCGTGCTGCTGCTGCGGCAAATTAGACGCATCGTGTGAAACGGTGCACAGTCGAGAGAAACTAAAGGTTTATTAGATTAAGCTTTTGGCATTTTACTTAAAGGGCATCTGCACAGCTGATGGCAAAATTCAATATGAAAATACTCCAACTTCCCCTCATGTTTTATTAGAAGAAAAAATAAGAGGACAGATGTTGCAAAACTTTATCATCCCCCAGGTGTAAGTAAGGGGAAAATAAATGAGCCGTAAGCTGAAACTTACCATAATATAACACAAACTGTCTCTCCTTTTCAAACACATAACATGGTACCTTGCACACGTACACACACACACCAAAGAGTGGTGTGTATGATGGGTTTTCCCTACTGAAGCATAATTTAAGGAGCAATAGCTAAAGCCCAGAACTGCCCAATGGGGCTATGATGAATATGTCAAATCATGATTTAATTCCCAGCAGACATATAAACATGCAGGTGTCAAACATGTCTGCATTTTAAACCCAAACACTTCCAGCAGACTGGCTGTCAACTCATGAATGCAGGTGATGAGAAGCGCAGCCGCAGGTTGGGTCAAATACTCAAATCATGCCTGCGGTTTAAGTTCAGTCAGGAAAACTGTTTCATTTTACCTCCTCTTGGCCTTTTCTCAGGCTGCTCACTTCCATTTCTCCCACTCTAACTCATCTCATCCTTAATGTCGCGACTCTGATCCAAAGATCTTCTGGCCTGTGTTGTCTGAGCCGAACAACCTGTTCTTTAAATCTCATCCCCCTCAGACTGTTTTTGTGCAGCCGTCCTCCACATCTCCACCTCTTCATGATGTCTGAACAGTTTAAATCAAAAGTCTCAGCCCACTGCTAACTCTGCAGATAAACCATCGACAATTAGACTCCGGGACATTCATGCACAGGCTCTACGCAACACAGTGATTAAAACGACTGAGTGGGTTCAGTCAGAGGCTTCTTCAGATTTACCACAACAACAAGAAAAAAGCCACAAGAGCTCGTTCCTGCTCACAGTAACGAAAATACACACTGACTGTTTTAAAACGACAATTTTGGCAATTACTCTGTAAACATTAGATCTTTCTTGTCTGATAGCTAAAAGCATCTTGTGTCATAATGAGGTTCCTCGTGCCTTAATATGTCCTTAAAGTGCTTTTAAATCTGGCATTTAAGTTATCATTTTTAAATTATTTGGTGGTTCTAAAAGAAAAAGAAAAGCTTTTGCAACATTGCAGGACAAGAAGGTAGAATTGTTTGTCATTTTATGAGAATAATTATCACTCTCTGAAAGCATCATGGACAACAGTCACAGTGGGTGTTTTGAAGAGTCAGGTATTGTGTCGATGAACCTCGTTGTCTTATTTTGTCTTAAGAATTGGTCTTTTATCATTGAGAGGCCAAAAAAATGTGCTTTGGAAAATATGACAGTGTATTTGTACTTTCAGAGGGTGCTGTACTTTGGATTGGAAGAACTCAAGTAAGTCTATATTTTTACTTACAAATATTATATATGATGGAAAAAACGGTGTCATAATGCAGATTAAATCACCAATAGCAACGGTAATGTTTTCATACTTGTCGCTGGTGTTTTCCTACAGACGCCATAATATGTTCCTGTTAAGTTTCTTTACAGGTGTTGCAGCTGGTTGTTCGGTTTCTCTCTTTCAATTTTTCTTGTAGAATTGTAGCTGTTGTTTTCTAACTTTTGTATATTAGTCTCCTTTTTATCCCCCTCTTTTTTCCTCACTCTCCCCCACTAACCCCCCCCCCCGGATGCTGGATAGGGAAAAAAAAATCGGAAAATATCCAAAATTTCAATGAAATAAAAGCATCACAAGCAACATGAAATCCGACACATGCAGCATGAGCGAGTGTTTAGAAAACATTTGAGAGGGCTTTGAATGTGGAAAGAAGTGGAAATAACCAGGCTTTTGAGACGTGGAGAAACTCTTGCCATGACAGGGAAGAGGAAAACAAAATGCGTAAAAAGATTCCTGTGGGACACAGGGATGCTGCTGCTATTCCTGTCCAGGAGAAGGACAGACGACAAGTGTCTTATTGTGGATGTTGCACAAGGTAGAGGGCTGTTTGGTTGTAATTAAATACTCTGGACCTGCAGCCAAAGCGGGGCCACAGACTCATACCACAAGCATCTTCCCTACTTGTTTACTGTGAACATCTCTCTGAAAGTGGTACAAATTACACATGTTAACAGAAATTGTTCTCACTGGAAAAATAAATCCAGGATAAACAGATAAAGGCAAGTGGGGGGGTGGGGGGGGGGGACAAATAGACTCAATTTGCTGATGAAAAAACTGCAAAGATTGTCTTTACAAAACTTGCAGCCTTAGAATATTAATTCATAAGGGCTTAAAAATGAAAATGAATCCATTGCACTGTTTATGTGGCTACATAAAAAAGTAAAAAAGAACTGTCACCGACAGTGTTTCCCCTTGTCCGAGTCTGAAATAGTTTGGAAGAAGAGGAGAAGCTATGGGGGAAAAGAAAGATAAGTACATCCTTGTTTACGGGGTTTCCAGTAAGCAAACACACATCTATTTCTGCACCTATTTCATTCCCCTCTCTGACGTCTCCACAAAGATTCCTCTAACATCCTGAAACCGGTTCCTGACATGCCTTCGCGATGACCACACCGACACTGCGAGCGCCTCAGTAATGAGCGACAGGATAACGGAGAGGTCGCGCTCTGTCATCGCCTCCTCCTTTACTTGACCCCTCTCTTCTCGCCCTCAGCCTCTACCACTCACCACATTCCTCTTTTTGTGCCCATGAGGAGATGACAGATGACTGTCCTCTCATCTGTCTTTGAACTTGCGTGACACACTGTCCCCATTCACAGCGGCGTGCATGTCACTATTGTGTTCGGAGAATTTGTGTGTGAGTGGAGGGACGGGAGAAAGCAACCCCTGCTCGCGTCAGGATCACCGCCGCCGCTGATTGAACCCATAAACTAGATGTGACTGACATAATGGGTCCGAGATGCCAGGGTAGCAGGGTCAGAGGATTTTAAGAAACCCAGCCAACATGAAATGGATTCCAAACATGCATGTCATAATGGTCATCACGCCCAATGTTTGTCACTGTCAGGCCGGGTGAAAGAGGGGGATGAATGACCGGGCTAGAGGTCTGATGTCAGTGCCCTCGATTCTCCCTGTGATCACACAAGAACCCTATTGAGACATTACAGCTAAACCTTTGACATTCGGTCAAGACAAGAGCAGGTATGTTTAAAAAGTGGAAATCCAGTTTAAAATGAGACCAAAGAACAGAAATGACAGCGAGAAAAGACAAAAAAAGGCAGAAAAGGCTCTAAAACAGCAGTAATATTTAAACAGAAAGCATGAAAACCAGGACTGATGCGACTTGTTGCATCACTTCTTGTTGCATCAAACAGAAGAAGCTCAACCAAACTCCCAAGGAAAAAAGCAAAAGACATGATGCCCCTTACAGTCATTATAACAAAAATAATACTTCTATAATAGTTTTTGCCTTATCACCAAGCCTTACATCTACCCTGTATTTTACCGAAAGATTTCGAGATTCCACACACATCTTTGTACGTCAGACTGAAAAGCTGTTTCACACTTTAACCCTTGTGGGTCAGTTCAGTTTACAATCCTTTCAGGTCATTTGAGGATTAAAAAGTCCCCCTCCTAAGAACTCTGTAAAAACAATACAGATTTATATTTCTCCCATTCAAATCGCTAAGTTAACTTCAGTCCTAATCCGAATCAAATATGTAATTATTCTAATTATTCTAACCCTTTAAATGCCAGTTTAATCAAACAATGTCATGTTTTTTGTTGTTAAGACATCAAAAAGTAATTTCTTATCAAATACATGTTTGGGAGCTAGGGGATTTTATTCAAAAATCAATTTTAAACATTGATTTAGATCTTGAAATAAAATCCCTCTAACTTGTATTATATGGAAAATAACACATTTATAATTTCAATGCGCCCATGTGCACACTGAGCTTGGGGAAAAGAGCATTTAGTTTTGCCGCCCCATCGTGGAACAGACCACAAAATAACTTGGAGTTGTCTGAACTGATTTCCCTTAAAGCTTTCAGCTTAAATCTCAAATGACAAACACTCGTCAAGCATTTGGCAGTGCTTGTGTGATTAACTTGTTATTTTTCTTACTCTTATCTGCTAGTTGTTAACGTCGCTGCATCAAATAAAAATTTAGTTCATTGTTTTATGTTGATGTGTGTTGCTGACCTCTTGGCCAGGTCACCCTTGTGAAAGAGAGGAGGATCTCAACAGATTTCATATGGTTAAATAAAGGTTATAATAACAAATGTGATGTTTTTTGTATGAAACAGTGAAATAATTTAATCAAATGGGAATTTAAAGGGTTAGAATAATTTGAATAGTTACATGTTTGGTTGTTTTGATTAGAGTGAAGTTGATTGAATGATTAAGCAAAAAAAAAGTGGCCAAGAATATTATTTTCTTTATGTTTTTATAGCAGTTTTTGAGAGAGGACTTTTTTGTCCTCTAATGACCGAAAAAGGAAGTAAATTTCCTGAAAAAGTAACCTATAAAGAAGCAACGCGAAGGAAGGAGGGAACGACAGTCATGTCTCCATCACGGTCTTACCATCAGAGCGGTGGATGCAGGTATGCTGGTTGTCACTCAGGAAGAAGCCCTCCGTGCACTGACACTCGTAGCTTCCCATAGTGTTCACACACACTTGCTGGCATCCACCATTGTTGTCCAGACACTCGTCCTCATCTATTTGGATGGACAGACGTATTGACAGACAGATAAAAGAGAGTGAAGGAGATAAAATTAGCCACAGTTACATAGTGGAATAACAGCCCATTAGGGCTTCATAAATAAGTACATGTCAGTGAGGATTTATGTGCCTAGCAATATCTGATGAAAGGGGATAACACCAGAGTCAGGAATGTTATGGCCACACACACACACACACACACACACATACAGATATGATGTCCTCACTGGCTAACATGCTCATTCTGCTACAGTAGATGAGTGAATCAAAAGTTTGGCACAAAGTGGTAACAGGGGTCTGTCAATGTAACTGCACACAGTGTGTGAATGTGTGTGAATGTGTTATGTGCAAATACTGGTGCACAAGTGTGTTTATAGGGCCCTACTGTGCTGCTGAAAGGCCAGTAAATTTCCAATAGGGCATTTTGATGGGACTGAAGCGAAGTGGAAACATGTTACACCCTCGACTGACTTTAATAGGGATCAAACAGGACCGCCCCTGTTTGTGTGTGTGGTGTGTGTGTGTGTGTGTGTGAGGTGTGTGTGGAAAGCTAGCCCCTGACCGGAGTGACTTTGCATTGTGTTTAGCCTGAAGTACAGAGGCTGACCTGCGATTGCACAGGCAGGTTACACAAGCAGAATAGGTGCTGCGAAGAAGAAAAAGGAAGTGTGGATGGAACGAAAGTACAAATACACTACCAGTCAAAGTTTGGACACACTTTCCCATTGGATTTGAATGGGAAAGTATGTCCAATATGGTGCATATTGGACATAATGTCAATTTCCAAAAAGTTGCATCACTGAGTAAAATATTTTTTTTTAAAGTCTCCTCACTTTCTAAACATTTCTAGAAAGGTCTTAAAAGAAAGGGGTATGCTACACAATGGTACACATCAACTTGTTCCAATTTTAGGGAGGAATCTCTAGAAGGGCTCCCACACAAAATATCCCATCTGCTCAAACTGATCCACTGGATGAGGTTGCTCTTGATTCTTTAGTCTTTTTCACTAATTAGTTGCACCTTATGGACAAAAGGAGAAAAAAAAACACTACTGTTTGATAATTTACACATACACGCTGTTTTTTTTGTCGATACGGCACCACTTCTCTGCAAAAAGGGCTTATGACTGTCCTGAATGAAAGTAAACCTTCAGGTTCAGTAAAAATATGCAAGTTAACCTAAACTATTTAAATTATTTTATTTAAGGATAATCGTAAAAATGATTTACATGAATAGAAAAATGAAGTAACTAAAGGTCCTAAATTTACTAATACAACTAGCCCCAAATCTCAGCTGTGCTATTTCTCAGCTGTCGCACAACTTAAGTGAATGTAAGCTATTCTGGAAGGTGCATGGACGCCTAATCCACCACGACCCTGAATTAATTCTGTTGTGGAAACATACGGCCATAAAGTTCCAGTCGATGTGTAAATACAGCGGGGTCGGCTCTGCATTGGTCTGATGTTGAATCATAAATCGTGTCCTCGCTGAACTCTCAGCTTTGTTTTTGTTGCACTTCCTAAGACTATTTCAAACACATCTCATGCTTTAACGGATGCCATTAATGTGACTGATAGATTTAATCATCAGGCTGCAGGAGGAGAAACAGAGAAGAAATGTAATCGCTGACTTATTTCTGCCAACATTTCTATGTAAGTACAGGCCACGAGGCCCTTCTGTAAATTTCAGTCAGAGGCCTGCAATAGCGTTTGGTTGAACTTGTGTAAAATTTAGTGTAAATGCAGTGAAAGCGCTTGACGAAGTTGTAGGGTAGCTAAAAGTCTGGGGGTAGGCAAGATAACCAGTTGCAAGAAAAACCAAACAGTTGCGTATAAAGATGAAGATGTTACTTCCAATATGCATCTATTTTTGCAACAATCATGCTGCATTCACTGCACCTTGAAATTAGGATGTTCACACACCTTTGCTCTTTTTTCTGCTTTGCTATTAAAAATGATTCTCAAAAGCAGCCAATAATTCACATAACTTAAAGAAGTGAGGTTATAATACATTACCAGTGGTTTCTTTAATGCTTTATATCCAAGTTAAAACAAAAAAGAATAGACCGACGGTAAAGCCCAAGGTTTATGTGACGTAGGAATTACAATAGACTTATGAATGGAGCCCTATGTGACTTCATCTTTCTTCTACGCGGTGCAGTGTTTTAACAATCTTGGCCAGTTAACACATGACAACGAGAGGCTAACAAAGTGATCATTACCAGCTGTCTGCGACCAAACTGCGGACGAAGGAAATTTAAGCATTTGAGAATAAAACTGCCAGTCATTTATTATTTTATCATTATGGTGAGTGCAGTATAAGCTCCGTTTGTTATTTGTGATAGTATTAGCTTTCAGGCTGGGGACTTAAAGACCTCAGCGAAGAGTGTCAGCTTGTGAGAAAAGGACACGATGTGTCTCCTTTAAGGTGCAATACCGCAAAAAGCTATTAAAATGCCCACAATCCCTGAAGACAGTGAATTTAAATACTTAATTTCACTTCAACAGAAAACAGATCTTATTCCACTTATTTCACTGGATTCAACAAGGTGTTGGAAACATTCCTCAGAGATTTTGCTCCATATTGACATGATAGCATCACACAGTTGCTGC
>JBBBVU010000025.1:6266744-6282894 GCA_037177055.1 Atherinosoma microstoma
GAAATTCTATCCATAAATGTTATGAACAGAATCGGTGACAAAGGGCAGCCTTGGCGGAGTCCAACCCTCACCGGAAAAGACTTATTGCCGGAAATGCAGAACTCTGACACCGGTCGTACAGGGACTGGAAAGCCCTTTCTAGGGAGTCCGGCACTCCATACTCCCGGAGCACCCCCCACAGGAGTCCCCAGGGGACAGAGTCGAAGGCCTTCTCCAAGTCCACAAAGCACATGTAGACTGGATGGGCGAAGTCCCATGCCCCCTCCAAGATGAAGAGGGTATAGAGCTGGTCCACTGTTCCACGACCAGGACAAAAACCACACTGCTCCTCCTCAAGCCGAGACTGGACTATCCAACAGACCCTCCTCTTCAGGACCCCTGAATAGACCTTACCAGAGACGCTGAGGAGTGTGATCCCCCTGTAGTTGGAGCACACCCTCTGGTCCCCCTTCTTAAAGAGAGGAACCATCACCCCAGTTTGCCAATCCAGAGGCACTGTCCCCGATGTCTACGCGATGCTGTGTCAACCAAGACAGCGCCACAGCATCCAGAGCCTTAAGAAATCCATGACGGATCTGTCCACCCCCGTGGCCTTACCACATATGAGCTTTTTAACCACTTCAGCAACCACCTCTCTGGCTCCTTCCCCGCCAGAGAGGTGACGTTCCACGTCCCTAGAGCTTGCTTCTGCAGTCGCTGATCAGACCACCAGGGTCCCCGCCTTTGGCTGCTGCCCAGCTCACTTTGCACCCAACCGCTACTGGCCCTCCCGTCTCATGTTTCCTCTTCGAGCTGAGCCCGACCGGGGCACCAGGCGCTCGCCCCATTGCCCCAACCCCAGACCTGGCTCCAGAAGGGGGCCCCGGTGACCCGCAAGGGAAACTTAGATCCACTGTTCGTATTCATCATAGGGGTCTTTGGGCTGTGCTTTGTCTGGTTCCTCCCTTAGACACTTATTTGCCATGGGTGACCCTACCAGGAGCATAAAGCCCCCGACAACATAGCTGCTAGGATCAACAGAACGCTCAAACCCCTCCACCATGATAATTACATTTCAAATGTATATTTCAAGGATTTTATTCCAAAGTGAAACCAACTCCCTTTTGCATTAGGGTGGTATACTGAGCCAGATCCAGTCTTATATTTCTTATGTAGTAAAGTGGCAACATGACCAGAGAAGGACCCAGTCATCACACACAGATGTCTAACAAACTTTGCCGGGGAGATTTATGAGGAGGCAATTCTTATGTTGATATTACCAATATATTCATCAGTTTTACAGAGATTTAATTAATGGTGGCGTTCCTTCATCCATGTGGATGTGAGTCTTGATTAAACAGTTGTCAGGTGAGAATGATGGGTACAGTTGGGTATCATCTGCATAACAGCAATATAACAGTGGGCCTTTTGACCCAAGGAGGTGGTGTGTAATGCAAAGATGTATGGTTGTAGCTCTTAGCATTGGATCACCTATGTAAGTAAGTAATGCCAGTAAATTTTATTTATATAGCACCTTTAAAATGCAGCCAGAAAGAGCTGCAACATTTGAAGCAAAAGCATTAAAGGCCTAAAACTGTAAGTCACTGAGTTGAGACTTTAAACAATCAGCTTGGAGTTGTGAGCTCCAGAGGAAGACTGTTCCACAGTCCGGTTCCCATTGATTTTCCCATTGTTAGGTATATGGAGATAGGATGTCTAAACAACATTAAAGTCATTGTGATACAAAACTTTTAGCTGATGCTTTGACTTGCAGGCAAGATGCCAAAATAAGGAGGGCATATTCAAAAAAGTAATTAGCAGTAGAAATGGAAAAATGAAAATGGAAAAAATGATAAGAAATAATTTAAATTAATGTAGAAGGAGAAAGCAAAGGGGGATAATCAAATTAAAAGAATAGAAGGGAACAAAGTAAGAGAAGGGTAGGCAGAGATGTATTGCTAGACAAATAAAAGAGGAATGATAAAAAAATAAATAGGAAAAAGCACAGAATTAATAATTAAATAGAAGAAGAATCAGCACATATCCGTGTTGGCTCTGTGATCATAGAGATTGTGCATCTGATTTTACACTTTACTGCCTCGTTTGAACTCAGTAACCCGGATCTAATTAGCAGCAGTTCATTACGGCTGCATCCAGTCGACATCAAATAAAGCAAGTCTCAAGGTTAAAGACAGACTCATGCTGGTTTCCCCTTGCCGGGCCATAAATCCCAGTTATTGTTAGAATTAGCGGCACAAACACATGTGGTGAATCCCACTAACCTTACGCCCCTTTTCTTTACTTAACCACAACACACAGAACACCACAACAACACAACGGGCAAGTTAACTACACAGAATTAAAGTGGCAATTTCCCATCAGCACACAGCTCCCATGTGGAAAACTAGATTGTCGTCAGGGAAAATTCTTCCTGGGACAACTGAGTTTTACACGCCAGCTACAATGAAAGAGATGCATACTGAAGGAATCACTGCAATTCATTTAATGACCACCAGAGGCTGACTTTAAGGACTAAAACCACCTTTTTTTTAAAAAAGTAAATACAAATGCTCACAACTTATTTGTGTGTATTATACTTCAATGTATCTAGATTAAATGTTAATCAAACAGTCCCTTAAGCCCGGGACTATTTTTTCTTGACCTTTACCTGAGAAACAACCTGAAAATCAGCCATTAATATTTTCTCAACATCATGACCAAACTGAATAGTCAGGATCTGATTGTGAAAAACTTGGGGGATTTTTTAAAAGATGGTGATTGGCCGAATCTTTGTCCGTCTGAAAAACGTGGTCGAGAATAGACACTTCTAACCTCATAACTCTGAGTCAGTGATGCTACCGAACCTGCTCATGTCAAATTTGTAGCAACACAAGTGAAGCACAACTTATCCTACATTTATTTTTTGCTGTTTTCACACATGAGAAAATAAAGTCAGAGAAATGTGGGATATTACTGGCAGTGTAGGGCAAATGGGAGGCAGTGTATAATGCAGAAAATAATTGAAAAATCACTGTTTTCTTTACAAAAAGCTGACAAAGCAAATGAGGCTGCATTTTGTTCATGCACATCCATAACAGTGAAAGAGCAAACAAAAAGCAGCATATGTCAGCAGAAAAGACTAAATCTAACCAGAACACACACACACACACACACACACACACACACACACACGTTTATTCATCCGGCGACAGCAGACACATTCAAACATTGTCTCATCAGCTGATGTTCCAGATATTTTATATAGGGGGCCAGGCTGGAAATTCTCTGCAAGAAGTTCTGAGCAAATATTGCAGACATTTGTGTTCTCACATGCCACTGCTCCAGAACAACTCTAGAACATTTCAGGACTCCAGTGCATGTGTGAAAGCAGATTTAGCCACAGCACAAGGCAGCCTCCTCAGGGAGCGTCTCATGCTTGGAAATTCTCCAAAAAAAAAGGTTGTACTCACTAGGACTGTACAGTATAGAAAAAACAATTGATGAAATAAAAATTGACAATGATGGCAATTAAATGTGCAATATGCAATATTACTATGGCAAAGAATTTTTTGCATTGCAACAAATGGCAAATGGCCAGCATGCACTGGATTATATGTTCCAAATCTTATCCTTGTTGCAATATCCAACAAAGATATGACACATTGACTTTCAGTAGGAAATAAATATGAAAATTCTACATGCATCATTTAGTTCTGTGATTGCACTGCCTTGCACATGTATAAGAATGTCTCAACTCTTTGTGCTTCTGTATCAATACATCAATTTTTCATGAAGAGTGAATGCGGAAATGTGTAAACAGAAACACAAACAAATGATGAACATATTAAAAACAAAGACCAGCCATACCTAAACAGTTGTGTCCATCATCGGCCAGCATGAATCCGTCGTAGCACATGCACCTATAGTTGCCTGGTATGTTGATGCATTCATGGACGCAGCCCCCATTGTAGTCGTTCTCACATTCGTCCATATCTGAAATAGAAAGATTATTATGTTATCCAAACTTTAGGAAAGCAAGCATCTGTGTAAATGTATGCATGCATTACCATGCATTATTTCAATATGTTGTAATTCTGCATGTTATCTAGCATACAAATGTATTGTGAAGAAAGTTACAGAGAAAAGAATGCTATCGATATAACCATTCTGAGCCCTGTGCCATTTTTTTAGGCCTCTGCTCAGAAACTCCACACACATAATGAAATTATTAAATCTCTGCAACCACAAGGCCTATTTTAATACTAGTAAACAGAACACTTGTGAGATTTGATAAGATGTGTAAATATCGGTATTTGTATAAGAATAAATGAAGACGGCACACAGCACAAGTGAAAATGTTTCAGGCTCCCCTAAAAATCACAAAATAGCAAAAACACTTTCAGGATGATTTTTAATATTTCTTTGAAATGATTCAGACGTAACTGTAAACCTCTATCTATAATGCAATGTGTGAACATTATCTCTGCAAAGGCCAACTCTTATAAAGTGAAGCGGAACAAAATTGGAGAGGTTTAGATGGTTTGGCATCATCTGTTCTCAAAGTCCCCCGATTGAGGGACCTCCAAAATTTTAAGATGAATCAAGAACCTCAATATATTTACCTTAAAACAATAAATGCAATAAATAAAAAAGAATAAATAGTTGACTATCATTAGATCTGAAAGCTAGTACCTCAGATTTGCACATGATACTTTATAACTAAGTTTTGAACAAAACCAGAATGTCAGGATCAGTCTCCGATTCCAGCCTTTAGTTGTTTGGAGTGCAGAACTTTCTCAGAAGGATACTGTCTGTGACTCAAGTAGTCAGGTTTGATCGATGGGGCAAATGGTACAAAGCAGGAATGCAAAGTTGGTACACAGCAGCCATGGGCAACAAGCACACAGAAACAGTGGCATGGCTCCATATCCTGTTTGTGGACATTACCCAGGCCTGGACACTGAGCAGATGCAAACGCTTTCTGACATAAAACAGTTGCACAGCATTCACAGGTACCAGCAACATATTTCATGTAAATTCAATCTCATATAGCAAACAACTCAAGTTCAGGAAGACTAACATACGGCAAGTATACAGCAGAAATACAGATTTTAAAAATAATAAAACATGATATATATGCATGAGTCAATTATGGAACACAGCAAAACAGCATGTTTACATTTTGTTTGATTTCTAACAAAAAAATTGCTATTGGCCTTGAAGGGAATGGGGTAGGTTAATATCTTCCCCATTACCTTCATGGCTGTAACAAAAGAATAGTACCCATAGCCACATCAAATAGCTTTAAATTAACCAGACAACTTTAATCCTACATGGTATTTTCAACCAGTTCTAATGAGCCTAAATGTAGGACTTTTGGACACTTGCAACCAATGATGATGGCTTACAGTAATGGCACATAAAAGAAAAGGATGCTCACCACTGAAGGGACTGGAAAGCTAAGTATTTGAAACACATTAACAGCCAGAGTGGGAATACATTTGTGTGTTGATTGGATCTAGACTGACGTTATTTATAACACCGTTCCTTGGAAATTGAAAATATGACATGACTTATTTGCACGAAGTAGGAGCCCAGTTGAACTCATCGGTGATCTGAGCACCAACAGATTCAATCATTTTGATTGGAAGTCGCTTTATTGAGTCTACTTGGGCCCAAACAGATCCAATTCTCCTCACATGGTGTATTTCCACTTGTCTTTTAGATCTATATCTTATATATAAGTTTATAGTGTAGTCCTTTAACCTGTAATGAACTATTTCAACCCTTGAAAACCCCTGAAAACAGCAGCATCCAGATATGTGAAACCTTGATCACTGTCAGACAGAACTCCGCTCTGGCTGAGTTCAGATACATGTTTACCTGCAACTTTGACTGAAAACTTCTTGTTTCTGTCAACCTTCTGTCAAACATGATACCAACTGTTATAGGAAGAGCCTGCAGTCTTCAGATCAGACCAATGTGACAGGGATGGGACGTTTAGAGTCCTAGACCCAACTTAAATACCTGTCTTTGTCAAGGGAAAGAGAAGACTAGAAAAGGAAAACAAATATATAGTTTGGAGGGAGATGGTGCACATGTACAAACACAGATAAACAGTAAACACACAAATGTACATAACGTATGTGGAAAAACAAAACCCTCAGCTCAACTTGAACCCCAAAAGCCCCAATTCATAAACATAATTCCTGAAGTGTCCACTGCACTGGTCATGCATTTGTGGCACTTTGTCCATTTAGGTACCAGATATTTCCAAACACACTCAGTGTTTGAACAGTAAGCACCAAAGAACGAGCAAGTAGCACACCTGGCACGCAGCACTCCACACAGTATCCACGGTGTGTTACGGTAAAACTTTGACATAATAAAGACTTTATCTGCTGTAATCCTTTGACAGGGAGGCTAACATGCTTAACTTAGCACGTTAGCAGAGGCTAACAGTAACGTTACCTTCTCAACTTACAAAAAGTGCATAGAATAAAGCAACATGAACCGAAAGATACCACATAGACATCTTAGATAATAGAAAACTCATTCCAAATCATTTATCTTGATTGTATTTTAGCTTGCCCCACAGTTTCCAAGCTTCACACACACACCTAGCACCCAGGTCTTCATCTTTAGTTTGGAAAATGTAGCATTGAACTCTAACATGTAATACCTTGTATTTAGCTAGCTTTGCTGTTACCATAGTGACAACCATGTGAATCAGTCGGTCTCCTTTCTTTTGTTCTTTTTTCCTTTTTTTAATTCTTGCATTTGTCCATTGCATGGAGATGCTATCAAATGTGGTTTATATACTAGGTGTACAGCTTTGGCCTAGTAATTAAGAATATTAAAAGTTAAGAGTTTGGGGGAAAAGTACAACTACACCATCTTGCAGCTTACCCCAAAGTCTGCATAGGTCTCTATTTTAATTCTGAGCACAGACAAAAATATTCATTATACTGTATGTTGAAGATAGAATTATGCAATATGAAATCAAATATAGATATGGGCTACTGTGCTACACATAATAATGGTATGTAGGCTATCATCTTTCCACAGATTTTATCTATTAGTTTTAAATCTGTCTCTAGATTTAGATTATGCCAATTATACTACTAAACGGAAGGGAATTTCTTTCCTTCCTTAGAGGCTTTCCTGAGATATTTCCACCAAGCAGCAGCACTTATCTGTCAAAAATCTATGAGGATAATGGTTTGAGATGCTGGCATGAGGTCTCTGTATCTATATATAAAACGTGTGCTTCAGTGAATTTGACCTTCTCCACTGAGTGTGAGAGGCAGACAGAGAGAGAAGTCAGGGAAGGATGTGTATGGGTAGAAACTGTGTTGGGTGGGATTAATTTCTGAGTGTCTGAACTGAGTTATGTAACTGTGTCTGAAGGTAGCCAGTAAGAACAGTGGCTGACTGATGACGAAGGTGCAGACACCAGGCAGACAATGGCCTAGTAATTGTCTGACACTTCTCGTCTCACTCTCCCAACCGTGCTGTGTCCCTCGCCATCCACTGCTCCCATGCGACGCCCTTTTCCGTCTGTCTCTGTTAAACAGGCTAGGTGTGTGTTGCAGTGGCACTCAGTGAGGGAAGAGCTCAGAGCTGCTCAAGCTTGTTTTATGATATTTTACAAACTAAAAACATAAATATATGTATGAATTTACCTGGCGATATTGATACTGACCAGATATTCCTCACAAAATGGAAATGACTGAGCCATTCCAAAACATAAAGTTATTCTTCTTTAATTATTCTTCAATATATCCTGTTTTGTTAATGACTGTTGGCCCACAAAGGCATGCATTTTAATATAAAAAGGGCCCAATCACACCTGATTATCATTGTACTGATTGAAAACACCATCTTCAAGTCAGCCGCTAATCCTGCAGAACCATCCATCAAGGCTCTCCAACTGCTTTATCCCATTCAGGTGCACAGTATGAAGCAATCTGAAGATGATGCCTGTTTATTACATGTAAACTCCACAAAGAAAAACCCCAGCCAGGCTTGGTCTGAGCTGAAATCAAGTATTCACAAGCTTAACCACCATTATATTTATTATTATGATTGACTTCCACTTGAGAAGGTTGAGTCTGAACTTTCCTTTAAGTCACAAATTGATGATAAAACATATGTTCTCATTTTATCGGTTGATTGTTTTACCTCTCAAGTTACAGAGAAAATTATCTCTCATTTGGTGTTGCCTATATATATTTATTCATTGTTTCATGTATTATTCCCTTGCTCTGGAGCAGGTTTGGATCTAGGACGCATTGCTATGGTGATACACCCCAGTACTCCAGTTACAGGTAAACCAGCTTTGTAATACTGAAAATATAGTGTTAAACCCAAAGTTACCTCTAAGCCACTAATCCTGGGTATTCTATAAAAGTCGTTCAATAAAGAGAGACTCACTCAAATTAGCACCATCTCCAAATTAAGCTTCAAGTCATTCCACAATCGTCAGCTCAGCCTTATTTAATCTAGACTGATTCAAGACAGACTTGCATAGTCTCACTTAGCGCACACACCTGGGATATCTAACAAGCCTAAATGAATGGATGAATGAAAAGTTGATGAAATGAGTGAGAAGGCGAAATAGGGGCACCATTCTTCTCATCAGCGGATGAAACAATGTTTAGTCTTCAGGTTTATTTCACTTAATAAAGTCCATGGGGAGGAGTAGTGAACTACCGGGTAGAGAGATTGATTTGAGCCCAGAAAATCCAGGTTCAAGCCCCCGGACTGGCAACAACGGTTGACCACTTTAGGACTGGCACCGTAATATGGCAGCCCACTGTACCTATGTGCAACTAGGAAGGGTTAAAAGCAGAGAAAGGATTTCCAAATTGGGATTAAGAAAAGTATTAATTATCATTCTGTGTTCTTTCATCCTCCGTAAGGTTCTTTAAATTCTATATAAATAACCTTATCTTGTCTTTCCATTTTACTGATGAATATAAAAGTCTCCATGTGACTATATTATCAGTCTAATATCAGAAATTAGTCTGACCACATAACTACAATATATGTTGATATAACAACACATAAGAAATATGGAAAAGATGGTGCCCACTACTTTCCCTCAAGGTGTCAGTTTCTCAAATGATTTTGATGATATACGGATGTCTTCAGTGAGAAGAATACAGTGTCTGCCTGCAGAGGAATCAGTGAAATGTTTGCAGTCTGCAGTCTTTATTTATTGTTTAATTGTTTTATTAATTGTTAAACCAATTATTACTGTTCTATTTTCTGTTCTCTCGCAACAGGTTCAAACTACAGAAAAATAAAGTTTAATAGATGAGTATGGGTGTGGCTGTTTGAGGAATTAATAGTAAATGCAGTTAGGTGGGTTTCTTTTCTTTAATATAAAATATATAAAATGTTTGACTTTTGCAATATTAAGGCGCTTATTTATTTCAAACTGTGAAAATACTGTAATGTGATTTTAATAGATTTTAATATAATCGTATTACATGACGTGAGTGCGCTTGATAGTTAGCCTTGACATGTCCGCCAACAGTTACCATGGTAACTCAGCTGGGACACTTAAAGCCACACTGATGTTTTGTCTGCATCCTGCTATTCATCACCTGTTAACTGTTTTCTAATTAACTGTATCTACTCACCTTATCATCCTGAGCATTACATATTCTTTTCACTTTTTCCAAACTATCTGCAGGTTGTCTGCTCTGTCTTCAAAGGACTGGCTTTGGCTGCTTGTACTTTTGCTTTTGGACTTTATTGTGGCACCCTGCAACGCCTTAAGTTTCTAAGCTTATTAAAGCATCTTTCATTTCCTCCTCTACCTGCCATCTGTGTATCTGCATTTGGGTCAGTCTGTTGGAAGATACATAATCAGTTACATCATATAAACAGCACATTTCTCCAACCAGAAAACCTGGATGTACAGAAAGACGAGGGTTTTTGTCAAGAGCTGAAAAGCTACCTTTTGGACAATAAGGAAGCATACAACACTCCCAACACAAGCCTGCAAGCTGGTATCAAGAAGGCATCAGCAGAGACTGGAGAAAGAATAACCATGGCCATGAAAATCTACACACGAGCAGCTATTAAGATTTGGAGATATTAATTGTTTTAGATTATGTCCAGTGCCAACTGGTAATAATTTAATTCAATTTTACTTACTTTGTTTAGCCAGGAAAGTCCCACTGAGATACAACTTCTCCTCTTTCAGATATTCAAGGTCAAGATGGCAGCATATAAGAAAACTTTACATAAAATGTTCTCCATAAAATGTAAGAAATTCATGGAATTTTAAAGCAGCAATGCATAAAAATGACTGACATCTAGTGGTCAAGATGGGCATAAGAATTACGGTGGCTGCCAATGGCCAAAATTCTTCCAGACATAAACATGTTTTCATCTGCGAGTGGATCCGGTGGCCTCAGGTGCAGCAATGACTGCACAACAGGTATCTACTCAAAAATTGTGGACTGTCTTCTTCTATGTGCCTTTTTGAGGTGTTACTTATCCCGAACGGTGTTCTAGCACCTACCAAAGAAAGCTAGTATTGCAGTTTTTACTTCACACACACAGTTGTTTGTCCATTCAGTGACACCGTAGAAAAAATGGTGGCACAAGTATAGCAGCTGTCATGAATGAGGACCCACAACATATAAATGGCTCATTCTAAAAGAATAAAAACATCAAGTAAAGTGATAAAATACCAATAAAAACACAGTTTTTAATGATATAGCCTATTGACCTTTGATTTTGCTACACGCTGCATCTTTAAATGTTGGTACAATAAAAATGGCTTTGGGTACAAACAACCAACTAAATCCAACATATTTCTCTTCTTGTTATTAAATATATTTTTAAAAAAAGCAACATTTCATCCGGAGCATTTCTTAAAATATGTTTAAAAGTATGTAGCAGAGACAACTTGAGGAAAAAAAGAAGATTAATGGGCTATGCTCATCCACTGCTGCTTCTACTTTACATCTACTTAGATAGGATTATTATAATCTCTTAGACACTATAGGGAGTCTGTATTTCTAATGTATTCTGTGTTCACAGAGTTTTTGTTGGTCTGGTTAGTTTGTTGTTCTTTAGTGCCTGATATAAACTGATCCTTGCTCTGAACCGGCAAGCACTGCCGCCAACACCAGCTTTCCTGTCCTTGTGGTCAGTTTCCGAGTGGGAGTAGGAAAGAGGAGCTGCAGTCATTCCAAACATTTGCATGACATAAACTAAAAGTTTAATTCTTCTTCTGGTGAAGCCGCTGAAAAACGGTTTGAAAAGTTGGAAGTGAAGCTGAGAGGAAGAAAAAGGGTGATGCGGTTTTAAATCCGGAGATTCAGGTCCAGCTTTTGAAGCCTGATCAGAGGTGATGATATGACAAGCAGCAGCAGCAGCTGACGAGCTATGAGATACGCTCTTTTATTGGAACATCTTCAGGATTAGACCATCACTCCTCCTACAAAGAAAAACGCAACATGGGAAACTCTCCTGAATCCATTTATCTGTCCATCCATCCATTTTTCATACCCACTTCTTCTATTTCAAGGTTACAGGAAAGCTGGAGTCAATCCCAGCTGTTACCAGGTGAGAGGCAAGGTCTACTTTAAGGTAATGTACAAAAGCAAAATTCCCAAGAGAAATTCTTTCTTGCAAACTCATGACAAACAAGTTGGTTTTTTTTAAAATAACACCAACCGTTTTATTTGTTTGTGTTTATGTATAATAGCAATATTTTTTAACCGATCCCTCCCACTGTGATATGATTTACACAAAATGTTTTACCCATTTAGGGTCACTGGAAAGTCAACTGCATAAGGCGGGGTACGCACTGGACGGGTCGCCAGTCCATCACAGAGGCAAACAAGACCATTTAGTACCAGTTAAAATAACATGATTGTGTTTCCTCCCACAAGAATGCACCTACTCCACATAGAAAGGCCCCGGCCAAGGTTCAATCCAGGAACCTCAATGCTGCAAGGTGACCGTGCTAACCACCACACCGCTATGCGACCACGTGTTTTTGACAAGCTCATGAATTATGGCAATATGATATGCTGCTCTAGGAAAAACATGACGGATTTTATGCTTATGCCGTGTATGCGTGGGTTCTCACCGGGTACTCCGGCTTCCTCCCACTGTCCAAAGACATGCATGTTAGGTTAATTGGTCACTCTAAATTCTCCCTAGGAATGAGTGTGTGCGTCAATGGTTGTCTGTCTCTCTGTGTTGGCCCTGTGATGGACTGGCAACCTGTCCAGGGTGTACCCTGCCTCTCGCCTGATACTTGCTGGGATAGGCTCCAGCCCACCCGCGACCCTGAATTGGACTAAGCAGTACAGAAAATGAACGAATGAATGAATGAATGAATGAATGAATGATTTTGCCCCTCAGCTATCAGGCCCCTCTCTTATGGAACCAGCTCCCAGCTTTGGTTCGGGGGGCAGACACTCTCTCTACCTTCAAGATCAGGCTTAAAACCTTCCTTTTTGATAAATCCTATAGTTAGGGGTGATTATCCATCCCTTAGACTGCTGAGGGACATCCTAGGATGCACTGGGCTTTTCATCCTCATCTCCCTGCTACTTATCTCCCATGTATAAACCTATGACATCACTGCCATCATTAACATATTTCTCCTCTCTCAACAGATCTCTTGCCGTGAATTGGCGCTATACAAGTAAAGCTGAATTGAATTGAATTTTGGCGCTATACCTCACCTTGATTTACTGCCCACTCTGGCTTATATCTGACATTTAAAAAGAGTATTTAGAGTTAGTGAAACGAGATTTAAAGGCTTGCTAATACATATTATTACAATTTATTACCACATATGCTATGTTTATCTCCCAAAGCCTTCATCTTCACAGCTAAACATTGTCGATTTTAAATGAATAATCTCATCATGACCCTTTTGAATTTTCAACCCTCAGCTTATTAAGTAAGTGCACAACATTTAAGTAGTTATTATTTCACTAACTTTCTTTATAAACATGGAGACACCTCTGGCACTGGTTGCACGAATGCACACACACGAGCCCACGTCCACTACAGCAGCCTTGAGTGATGCACAGCTCCTCCCACATACTCTTCATTTGACAGCATAGGGATAAAAGTTCACATTTTTCCATAACAAGCCGGCAGTATCAGCTTGTGGAAAAGTCTGCAGAGAGGACAGCATTCATAATCACCAGATCAGATTTCAGTGGAGAGCAGAATCGGTGAAACACACTCGAGTGAGAAAATGACTCGTGTGCATACACGGCACTGATGTGAGGACAAGTCGGAAGTTGGTAAATAAGAAGGGAGGCATCTGAGTGAAACTGGCTTGTATCTGGGATGTGATCCTGCTGGAGTGTTGGGTCAGGACAATGTGGCCCAGAAGCTGCTAATTTGTAGTGCACAAGTGTAGCAGAGAGACTGAAAGCACAGGTTGTATCCCTTGGTCACCAGAGCTTGAATCCCAAGTATCACAAAAGCTTGTCAAAAGTCAGGTCAGAGCTTTCTAGCTGCGGCACCGCACAGACCAGATCATCCCATAAACTTTTAATCCTCACAAACTTCCTTTACAGGTCCATTGTTACCAAATGTTCATGCTATTTTGACCTCACAGACTTTTCTGGGGCAGCTTCCTAACATTTAGCATTTGTTTTGCAAGTGAAAAAGCCAATCACTTGACATCTTTGTTTACGTTTGACTTTGTTTACTGCTGCACTCGCATTTCTGTGGCATATCTTGTTCCAAACTGGAGGATTTTCCAGGAAATCCTCTGCAAGTGTGTCAGTAAGAGAACATCAAAGCTTTCGAGAACTAAACATAAGGTCGATCTCTATTGTGTTTACGGCCCCAAGTGAGTCTTCAACGGCCTGACCCTGATCCAAGTCTTTTAATAGGGAATATTTCCCAATAGCATTTCATCAGCTCTGAGTCTGAGGACTTTCTTAAAGCGTTTCAATGGACCATTGTGTTGTCAATCATCAAACATAACTGTGCAACGACTCAGTTATGCAAATACAACATCTTCCAGGGAAGCGCTGTGACGACCAAACTGATATGTGAAAGCACAGACTGTTGGTAACTGTCTCGTCTACACATCAACACAGAAAATGATGATGCCGATTACAAAGCAGTAGATTTTTATTGTATATAAATATAAATATATAACCCACTTCACTGCTTTTGCTTCTGTACAACATGTACAGCACCTGTCAAAGTTTGGGCACATATTTTTCTCAATACCGTATCTCATTAAGTGTGAACTGTATTCTACATCTGTAACCCTTTTCTTATGTAAAGGTTAAATACATTTTGGTTTTATTCTGCTGAGCCAAAGGCAATAAAATAAATAAATAAAGGAGAACTTTTTCTCATTGGAACATGGCCTTCATTAATACATCTGTGCTTGTTCTATTTGTGATATTTCAGCTGTCTTTGCAATAACAATACATTTTCTGTACTTATTGCAACACAATATAGCAGAATAGGATACAAACATGGAACCGTTAAGGCCCGATCAAAGTTGCAAGATTTTAGGAGCGCCACACAAATTAGGTTTTTCCTCAGGTGAGTAAATAAGCAGGCTGGTGTGGGTAAAATAAATAAAATATTCATAATCTGGACATTTAATACAGCTTCATGTTTTATCAGACTGTAGAGTGATTGTATATCTGGAGTGATGCTGATAATAAAGAGGCAGGGATGACCTGAGGGATTCAGAGTGTGTGTAGACGCTCTGCTTCCAGGTGCTTCCAGGAATAGCTGAGCTGCTAATGGTGCTGGCTAGCAAAGTGGCCAATAATGCCTGTTGATGGAAAACACAGCCAGCCAATTATAGAGTCCATATCTAATCACCAGGGTCAGGGGTGACCTCTCATCCGCCATCTGCCTTCATTTGGAGTCCCTGTCACAAGCTTTTGCTCTATCACGGGGATGAGGAGGTGGGTTACATAGAGCGCATATTGAAGCGCGTCCCATGGACATGCTGAAGATCAAAATTTTGGACGTGAAACAATGATGTGATTAAGGGCGGTTGACATTCAAGCAGAGTGTAAGTCTCTCACACACAAAAAGAAACACACATACACTCATTCAAATGCATGCCTGGGTGAAGTGATGTCATATAAAATGTCTGGCAGCTCAGGTCTGCTCGGACACCGAGTTTATGTGAGGATCATATTCCTGAACAGCCCTAAAACCTCCTACTGTCTCTGCACAGAGGACAGAAAAGATATTGTTATTCAGAATGTGTCATTCAGGCCACGCAGGAGTGTTTGTATGTATGTCTACGCCCGTGTGTGACTGCAGAGAATACATGATCATGGGCCACTTTTAGAAAAATGAGGTTGAATTGAAGTAAAGATTTGATTTGATCCAGCGAGTTTGGGTTTGTTTTTTTTAGTTTAGCGAATTGGAATCTTATAAAAATTACATTGAATTAGACTGTATTGAAATGAAACTAACATAAACTGGACTTAATTAAATCATCATTTGATTCAATTCAACTTTATTCATGACAAAGTTATCTCAAGGCAGTATTGAAAATATATTCCAATTTAATCCAATTCTTTGCCATTTACTTATAATCCAATTAAAATAAATCCATTATGTGATTAATCTCATATAAAACTGTGTTAATTCAAACCAATTCATAAAAGATCATTTCCGAGCTACGGATATACGCATCAGATTTTGGCACAATTAGCGGATGTTCCATCATTCCAATGGAGCAATTCAATATCTCTTCATAAGGTTCAACTTCTCGTCTCTATTCATATTTCCAATTCCTTCCTTCTCCACCAGATTTCCTCGTTATTAGCCAACCAAAATAAAGACAAAGCATGAAACAACGATTAGAAATGGAGGTAACAGATGGTGCTCCCATCCCACAATGCAACACGGTGTGGTGTACGCTACCTTCACATTTAATACATGAATTGAATTGAATTTCATGTTGACTCGATTAGAGGCTATGTGATGTCTGTACTGCCTCATTTTGGTAGCAAGCTAGCAGAAGAGACAGGAGTTTTGCTGTCATATAGTAAGAATACTGCTTTGTACAAAATCCCAAATTATATATTGGGATCAATAAAGTTTCTATCTATCTATCTATCTATCTATCTATCTATCTATCTATCTATCTATCTATCTATCTATCTATCTATCTATC
>JBBBVU010000025.1:6287675-6298634 GCA_037177055.1 Atherinosoma microstoma
ATATTATTTCTTGGGTCAGGTGTTAAAGGTTTAACTAGTAACTGTCACAATTAGTATTGATAACAGTGAGTTAAGGCAGGTGGTACTTCCTGGCAAGACATCTTTGTTTTATCATTATTTGTTTTTTCAAATAAACCATTATCTTGAGAAAACAATCTCAAACAATGATGATAAAAAATGTCAATCATGGCTGCTCTCAGCTTCCGTATGCACACTGATACATAATAAATCAACAAGAGCAACTTCAAATATGACCAAAGTCAGACAGTTTCCAAGAGGTTTGTTTTTTGTCTTTTCACTTATAATTCTTAAATAAAAAAGGGGTAAATAATGCTTTTGACCTTGTGATCCAGTCATATCTGAAGTCAAACTGTTGACCAAATGGCCAAGCCTGAAAGTCAATAGAAGGTTTAAACACTCAATGTGCAACATGATGAAGAAAACTGATATTTCTTTTACTTTATTTCTTTAAGGGGCTTCAAAAATGGTCTTCAGTGAGCATCCACCAACTCTATTTTTCTCTTAAGGTTCATTTAAGGAGCTGCATCATTCAGCATTTCTTTTCCTTCATTTGCACCTTCAAATCAATCAAATCCCAGGGCATCTTCGCTAAGTGTGTTCAATAAATTACTTGCAGATTTTGCACATTGATAAAAAGCTTTAAAGCCGGGGACATGCAGAGAACAGACGGCCTGAGGGCTTCTCAACTGATCAGGTTATTGATAGAAGAGCTGGTCACATCTGGGTTTTAATCCAAGGATGAAGGGGCAGCTCATTACACACAAACACACAGGAAGGGGGGATGCTGAGAACACAGACGTCGTTTGGTTCCTCCTGTCAAACCTTTGCATCACAGCAGAGCTGCTCTCTGCATCCTCTGCTTCATTCCAAGTATAAATAGCCTCTGCCTGCATACATTAGGCAACGTGGCTGGAGGAAGCTTGTGGTGCTGCTCCTGCACACTGTCTGGCCCTCAGCCCGGCTCAGTCGTAGAAAGGCAATAAATGAGCGATAAAACGGGATTTACGATCAATATTTTTGCTGTTAAAAGAGTCAATAAGTGAGAAAGTGGTGGGGGTGGGAGCCCGGGGAGAAGAGCAAGGCGGCAACAAGTTTACATCTCCTGTGATATGTGCAAGAGGGGACGTTTTTCCTCTTTATTTAAGTTTCTTTGCTCCTCCTGAGAGCCGTCCTCGTGCGGTGGCTGACAGGCTCAATAATGACTCCTCACCCGGTGGTGGGAGGCAGAACAATGTGCTTCTCCTGCTGCTGCAGGGTCGATATTGGGCCCCCTGCTACCTCCTTCTCCTCCTCCTGGGACTTCTGACGGCCCCCTATTTCCAACCCCCCCACCTCCTCACCACCACCACCCCCAAAACCAACATTTACATACATACTAACATACGGTCCCCCACCTCCCTTCCCCTTATCTAGCCACCAAAACCCGAAGCAGAGATGCTCTCTGGCGGAAAAAAAAAAAAACCGGTTAATCATTTTACGCGGATTCTTCCCCCCCTCCCCTTCTTAAAGGTGATATATGAAAACAGGCAACCTTCTGAGTCTAAAATCAAAGCAAATGAGTGCTTAACCCAGGGATCAAGCTGCGGTTTCCGATTGAAACTGGCGAAGAGGCGCAGCAAACAGAAGTTCCAGTGAAGTCTGGGAGACTAATGTAACCGAGCGGTTTTACGCGTCACAAATGCCGTTCGGAGGAGGGGAGGGGGGGGCGCGCGACGGTGATGTAAAGCTGAATTTCTCCCGGAAAATCTGTCATTTACACTGATAAACTATGATTTACTGAATGACCAAGTTAATTCAGAAATATAAGCCATGTCTAATGTCACACAGTTAATCCCGCCGGTGGGGAGAATGTGCGCAAACGCTACTGTGTGAGTGTCATTTAGTTTTCTTTTGCATCATTTCTGCTATCATACACACACTTTCACACACATGCCATTTTGATATCATCACAATATGATCACGTTGGGCTTCTAGGCTGGAAACTTTAAAGAGGTCTGGGCTCTCATCTGGATATTTTGACGCATGTTTCCATCGTTTCCTCCTTTTAAAAAAAACCGGTAAGACCGAAACCAAAAAATAATAATTATAATGATAAAATGAAATAAAAGTAAGGGTTACTACATGTAACGGTTAACAATGAAACGAGACTCAGAGGAGGGGAGGGGGGGGGAGAAGAAAAAAGCAGAGTCCGATCCTTACCTGCGAGTCCGACATTCCCCATCACCCTGCAAGTATTTATGAGGAGGATAAACAAACAAACGTCCCGGGAAAAACAAGCGCTCCCCATGCTGACAGACGATGTGAGGATCCAGCAGGGCTTTTCTGGGGGTTTGGACTGGGACTGAGTATGTGTGTGTGTGTGTGTGTGTGTGTGTGTGTGTGTGTGTGTGTGTGAATGTGTGTGTCAATGTGTGTGTGCGTGTGTGTGTGTGTGTGTTTGTGAGTGTATGGGGTGCATGTGTGAATGTGCGTCTCTGATAGGAGAGGAGGAGGACCGTTTTTGGTGGACTGGCAGCGGTGAGGGGGAGCGGTGGGCAGTGGAGTGAGGTGGGGGGGCCTAGACAGAGAGGAAGCAATCGGAGCCCTCTGATTGGCTCGTTTGGCACCGGTAGGAGAGAGAGGGAGGAAGAGGGAGAGAAGACGGCTGAGTGGCGAGGAGCGCAGCGGGTGGTGCCGGTGGGGTTTTCAGGGTGCCCCTTAAACTTGATCAATTAAGTATAATCGTGGAAAAAATAATAATATATTTATCTTATATCAATCAGGAAGAAATGGTTCATTTCATTCATTTGGTTCACAAGAGGGGCAGGAAGCCTCAAGATAAAAGTGCGGTGTCTGGAGGAAAAAGATAGGAACATTTCTTTCTTCTTCCCCCCCTCTACTTCTCCCTCTCTTGGCTTCTCATATAACTTCTACCTTCACCTCTACAAATCTGTATCTTAAAAGAAAAAAAGGTTCCTTGAACCAGTTTGCACAAAAGCATCGAAAAGATGTGATTTCGCAGCTGCCATATGTCAAAACCTCGAGGAGCCAAAGTTGGATCTTTGACTTCTGTGTCCTCTTCGGGGTGCCTCCAACTGTTTTTTTGGTTCATGAACCAAAATATGAATTTTTTCCACCAAAGGAAAGAAGTTCAGACGTCAGCATGGAACAACAACAGCTGGACACTGTGCTAGTCATGGTTCAGCCGCAGCCAAAATGTCTTAAAGCATAGCAGTGATATGGTCTCCCATATATGTCCACCTCTGAGAGAAAAACTCGTTATTTGTCTTGTAACCCTTTAAATCTGCAGATCATAAAAATGTGCTTACGCACATTTTACGCAGATGGAGCGTAAAGAAGAGATTTGCACTTGCCTCATTTGGTTTGATGAGTGAAATATTTGGAAAGTCGCTGAGCTGTCATGACTCTTATGTGAAGAATTTGGGAGCAGGTTGAAGGCGGTATTATGCAAACGTGTTTGATGTGTTATTAGGTTCCACAAAATCCCAGCTCATACTGTCATAATATATATATATTTCTACTCTTAGCACGCTACTGTTGCGTTAAACCATTTGCACGGTGTGGATGACATTTTGGCCTTTGTTTCTGCTGCAAACACAAGGATGCTAATAGTTTTTCTCCTATAGCTTCATGTTCCCTTCACTGTTTGTGTCAACAAGACTTGTGGGAGTGTCTTATGCAAAATGAAATATATTTTATATATATATATATAAAAAAGTTTACAAGTTATTTAGGTACATTTTGAAAATTCAAACTTTCCTTGCACTGCCTACTGGGGTTTTTTTCTGAATCATAACAGGCTTTGAACATAAAAGGAGGTTATAAGGATTAAGAGGACACCTAGTGGCCCCCCACACAAATGACAAATTTAAGTATGAGGTTCTTAATGGCACCCTTACATTCTCATCTGTTGAATAGAGCAGCATTTTATTGCCTAACTTTATTCGTGACAGTTTAAGAATCCTTTTACAAAATAAATAAGTGCGTGAGACGAGGAAATTGTAACTGGTTTACTTTCTATATCTCATTTATTTCCCATCAAAGTTGATTCAGTCCTCGTTTTTCAATGGGGCAACGTCACTATAGGGCAAATCCAGCTATGTTATCAGGTCACAAATTCTTTTCCATGATTAAAACCAGTCGAAACCAGGAATGCTTTGCAAAATTCCTTTTTCAAAAGACAAATATTAAGATAATAAGATACTACAGGTTGTTGTGACATGAGCCAAACCAAGAACCACAGTTTAGCTCAGTTTAGTCCCAAAAAGTAGTCAGTAATATTAAACTGTATCTATAATAACCTTAGGAACTTATAACTTTAATAAAATGAGCTGGTCTGCTTATTTTGTTAAATGGCAACAATAGTAAACTCATCTAGCAATGGATGCAAAACTAGCCTGAAAACAACCAAACATCAGGTCAAAAGTAATACAAAGCAAACAAGAAAGAAAAAAGTATATTACCTTTTTTCACTTATAGGTAAGCTATGTATATATTTACACACACATGCTTACTGGTGTGTAAACAAACAAATGCATTTGTAATGTGAACATTTAATAGAATCCATTGCAAAAAAAGGAAAAAAAAGACAAAAAGTAATTCAGTCATAAAATATGTCAAGAACGGGATTAGTTTTTACGACCGTCTTATTTCTAAAGTCTGTTGTTTTGCAATGTTAAATACAGACTAAAACATGCATACATTCTGGTTTGGACAGTCACTTCTTTTTGTTCATTTCCCAGCAGTAACATCAGTGGTACAAAAAAAGAAAGAAAAGAAATGAGTAAAAAAATAAATGAATAAATAACTGCCTAAATTTATTTGTCATAATTATTATTATTACTATTAATAATAATGAGAATAAACTGAATTATTTCTTCTTCAAACTGCCTTCATCTTGAAGTTGCACCATAAAACTGGACCTTCAAAGTATTTTAGTATGCATAAACTGTAAGCAAACGTCAGCTCCACTAAAGGTGCAAATATATTTAATATCAACACCAAATCTCTGTTATGTCTTTAACTGAATAAAATGAAACAATAAAAACACAGAAATATCTTAAGACACCTCTTTGACTTTGCTCTTCACACATTGTCTCTAACAGACCGACTCTTCAGTTCATTTCTTGATAACAAATCTTTAAGGAGATTTTTCTTTTTACTTGTAGTCCAAGTGTTTACATATGTGTCTATTGAAAATGTATCCAGAATAATGTCAGCTGCTTTAATGACTAAACATTAAACGAATAAACTGAATTCTGTATCGAACCTCTAAGCAAATTCAATGTGGACTAATAAACACAAACTAATAAAGTCAGAAGGAAGTCGGCAAAAAGAAGACAAACAGCGCCATCTCCTGGAGAAACTCCATCAATACATTCCCTTTCTATCCAATCAGAGAAAGCATGCGGTGATGCCTTTAAGAGCAGAAAATTGGATAACTCTTCTTTGTTAGCTTCCTTAGTGTTCGTTATGTTGTCTTTTGGCATAAAACTGTTTTACCTTTTTGCAACTGTAATTTGTAAGCTCCGTTTTTAAATGCCCCATGTAGATAAATTGTCATACAACTTTCCTGCCGATTTAAAACGTAATGTTTTACTGTGTTACTTGTTACAGTTACAGTACAATAAATTCATCCTCTGCACCTACCTGCTGTGCTGTTAATTTAAAAAAAATCTCGACAATATATAGCTCCCATTATCAGATAAGAGAAAAACGACCACTAATAATTATTTTGCTGTTTGTGTATCTGCAGTCCCTACCTCGCTACCATCAGAAGGCCGCAGTCAACGTTGGTTTCCGAGGAGTACTTGAACACCCCACCAGCCTTCAGCAACTGTCATGGCGTCTCCCATGAAGGGGGCTTGGTACCTGAGACAGTAACCGCTGTCAGTTCTCACTTACCCCCCTTGTGCAGAGGGCCGAACTCCGTCTAAAAAGGCCTACAGCCGCGGTTATTAAACATGGGCACCGTCCATGCTAAGGTAAACCCCTTTACCTCTTCCACATAGCCTTGGTGCATTTTTGTAGCCTTGACCTCCCTGCCCAGCGAGGACTGAAGGCTGCAGACTCATCTGCATGCGTACTCGATGTTCTGTTACAGCCTGTTAATAAAAGATGAACATTAAAGCAAACAGACGTCTTAATTCAAGTGTAGGTTGCCAAGTTGTTGGGGGTGAAACTATTTAACGGTATCTTCAGCTAATGGAAACACCCCAAAGCTCTGCCGTTACAGTCTGAGAGGCATAAAATATACATTTCAACGTGTTTTTAATTGAAAGCCAACATATAAATGAACTTTCTTTTAAATGCCTTTTTTTAGAGGATATTAATAGTATTTGAATTAATTGTATTTGCCCCAAACACAACAAAAGAAAAGCTTAAAATGATTGCCTTGTGTGTCAATGATAGTGTTATAGTTGAAAAGATACCTCTTATGCCTTAATATCAATAGTACTTTTTATTCCCCAAATTGAGTTTCTCCTCAAGTCCTATAGCTACAGTGACTTTCAGTGGTTAAAGTATATGAGACCCTCCTCCAGGGGCCCCACCCATTGACCTTCTTGCCTTCTTCCATAACAGCTGCCCTTTAAAGAAGCCATGCAGTTTCATCTTTTTAGTTGACCCTTTTTTGTTTGGGGGCACCGTCTCCTCCTTTTCTTTTTTACTAAGGCTACGCAATGTATAGAAGATATATGTGTTATGGTAATATTAGCATGTGAGGTATCACATAACGCTACAAACTGCTGCTTAAAGCTTTATTTACTGCAGGACTGTGTTGGACAATGTGAACAGAATTCTTTGCTTGTCCTTGCTGCAGAGTCTGGATCCTCTCCCGATGCACGGCCGGGATCTGGGTGTCCACCCCGATGACCTGATTGAGCCTCCAGAACAGGAGCAGGACTCCAAGCAGGAGATCTTGGAAAACAAAGATGTGAGTTGTGTCTACGCACGGATGTAAAATGTACTGATTAGAAGTCTTTGAAATGATTTAATATTTCTTTACCCAATAATAACAGTATAAAGTCTGAAAAATAAATAGGAAAGTCGTTTTTTATTCATCATAGTAAAAGGGTTCATTCAGTAAGACCGAGCGGTAAAGAAAAAAGTTTCTTGTATGTCTTTGACTGCAGGTTGTCGTCCAGCATGTCAACATCCAGGGTCTGGGGAGAACCAAAGAGGATCTGCTCGGCTATGAGATCTCTGACGTTTTCCACGCCAAAAATCTAGTTGATGTTCGTATTTGTTCCGCTGCTGTAACAATATAATCACTCTGAACTGGTCTGTGTCATGTTAGTAAGGTGAGAGGTCTGTTTCAGGTGATGAAAAAGGCTCACGTCGCCAGACAGAAGCTCCTCCGCCTGGGGATCTTCAAGGACGTGGAGGTGCTCATCGACACATCTGAAGGTAGTGACCTCAGAGCTAAATGTCAGCACCCAGAGCGTATAGTTTAGCTTAATAGTCATCTAACAGTGATTTCTCCTCAGGTACGGATGCTCTACCCAATGGCTTGGATGTCATCTTTGAGGTGACGGAGGTAAAGAGGCTGACGGGAAGCTACAACACTATGGTCGGCAACAATGAAGGAAGCATGGTGAGAAACGACACATTGACCATTTAAGACCTCTCTGGCTGATGAGGACGACTTTGAAGGAAGTTTCTGAACTCTGGATCCTTCGTGTCACCTTCCAGGTTCTGGGTCTGAAGCTGCCCAACGTGTTCGGTCGGGCCGAGAAGCTCACCTTCCAGTTCTCCTACGGGACAAAGGAGACATCGTACGGCTTGTCCTTCTTCAAACCCCAGCCTGGATTCTTTGAACGCAAGTACGTCCTTCAAGAAAGTTCCCCCTCCTTTCTGATGTACATGCACAGTTAAAGTGCAGCTACAGTTAGAGTTCGGTCTATCCATTTAATTGGACCATCTTTGACCCAGTTAAGACGCATGGAAGAGGATTGAAGCTCTGTCCGACACAGCAACACCAGCTACGTTTACGCGGATAAATATTTCATCTATCTGACTGAAATCAATCTGATCAGAGATCCCGGCTGACATGTTTACGTGGATGTTGTGTGTGTTTACATGATGGACAGATTTAATACGACCGTAACGCTTTTGACATGCGCGGTGCGTTCTAGTTCAGAAGAAAAAGGGTTTTCTGTTTTTATTTTGAACCTTTTGACCGTCAAAATGCTCAATAATCCTTCAGTCTTCCAGTTGCTAACAAAAACGTATCCGCCACAGTTGTTACCGCCATTGTTCAAATCTTCCCTGAACTCGTTACGTCACATAACCCCCACGTGCATGCGCAGAAACAACATACACCACCGAAACGATCGGAATGAGTGTTTACACGCTTATATTTTCCTGCTGAGCCGATCGCGAAAAAGTTTAAAGCACCTCTCTCAGTCATCGGCTTAGCTGACAGGTTTAAATGACACATTCTTATTCTGATTGGATCAAAAGTCGACCATCGACATTGTGAAAACAACCGAGATATTCAGCCACTAATAACTTTCTCCCTTGGAGATCATCCAGCGTGCATCTAAAGACACAGAGACCTTTCTGCTAGCTTGCATCTCCTCCCGCCTCCAATTGTCCAACACTTCACTTGAATCAGCATCGGATTGTCCGCCTGGACTTTTAACAAGAACCAAGAAAAGAAAACATATAACTTGTTACACATTGGTCCTTCTGTGTGTTTTAGAACCATTTAAAATATCTTATTACTGATTTTTAAAGCTTTTCACCTCATTTATTTAAGCTTGTAGAGCCATATGAGCCTGTTTATAGACTGAGATCCTCTAGTAGAGGATTTTTACTTGTTCCAGAGCCTAAACTCTAGTCTAGACTGAGCTGCCTGAGGAGAGCAGCTCAGTTTTATTTCCTTATGATTGGCCATCCTTCAATCTGATATTATTTCACATTGTTGTATTTCTGATTCCAGATGTTTTAGTTGGACTTATTTCTGTGTTTCTTTGTGAAGCTCATTTGTTCAAAAAGTTACTGTTTCCTCAAAAGGATGCAGAGATATGAGAGTTTGAGCATGCGTGGCCTCTCCAGATTAATTTGAATCTAGCTGAGCGTATAAATCCAGGAATGGCTTAATTCTCCAGCCATGTTATGCGAGTGTGTTGATCCAGCTTTGAGAACTTTCTGTCGAATTAACATGTTTACATGCATTTTAAAAGTCTTTTTTTTTTTTTTTTTTTTTTTCCCATTTCTTATTTCTGTCTTCCCTTCCAGTCTCTCCCTCAACATGTACAAAGTCACCGGCCAGTTTCCATGGAGCTCCTTAAAAGAGACTGACAGAGGCGTGTCTGCAGAGTTAAATGTAAGCTTTTGTCTGGCTCGGGATGCATATGCTACTTTTGTGTTTGTTTTTTGAGCAACTTCCAGTCAGAAACGCTTCAATCTGACCTCATAGGATTGACACACTGCATGGCCGCTGCACTTTGCATTCACTCCTGACTATCCCTGTGTAGTTTCCTCTCGGGATGACCAACCACACGCTGAAGTGGGAGGGTGTATGGAGAGAGCTGGGCTGCCTGGCACGCAGCGCTTCCTTCGCCGTTCGAGAGGAGAGCGGACACTCGCTAAAATCGGCCCTTTCGGTAGAGCCTGAAGCCACTTTCTAGCTTTTAGCACACTGTTTCCTCCACATTTGCTGTCAATGTTTTGAGGCCTCTAAAAGCATTTTATCTGCAGATGTTTGACAGAGTTCCTGTTGGTTTTGTTTGCAGCACACTGTGTCCGTTGATTCGAGGAATTCTGCCATCTTTCCCAGCAGAGGTGCCTTATTTCGCATCAACCAGGTCAGCGTGAAAGCATGTGTTCACATGCACGGTTTTCAAGAGAATCCTGTAATCCTGGGACTTATTTTGGTGGAAATGGTGGACAAAAGTCCAAAAATGTATAGAGCAAGACGCCCACAATATTCTGAATTTGTTCCAAATAAGACAAAAACATCAGAAAGTGAGAGTAACCGAAATATTCAACAACTCGGCTGTAGGGACGAATGCAAAATAGCACAGCATTGCTGGAGATGGAGGTAATAATATGTGGAATGATTCCTCTGAGGAAGTTAAAAAAAAAGGTAACACAATTGTTTAAAATCATCAAATTAAGTGAACATGTGGAGGATTGTATGCAGACTTCTACCTACTGGACATAAACATCTATCTGCATCAGGGATGTCCAAACCGGTCCTCGAGGACCACGATCCTGCAGGTTTTAGATGGTTCCATGTCCCAACACACCTGATTCAAACGAAATTGCTCAAACAGCTTGTTACACAAGTCTGTTAACGATTTACTTCATATGAATCAGATGTGTTGGATCAGGGAAATATCTCAAACCTGCAGGATCGTGGCCCTCAAGGACAATTCGGATAGATGCATCGGATCTGGTTTGTTTTGTATTTATTTCATTAGTTATAAATGAAGTAAACAAACGTCTCTCTAAGGCAGATCAGGTCAATTTCCCCGTTGACCAGAAGAAGCAAACTGGGTCCCTTTCATTGCACCGTCCAAGTCTTCATGGAAACTCCTCGTTTTGTTCTAGTAGGTTACATTTAGGTGATGATTGCACACTGATGGTGGAAGGAGAGGAGAATACCACTTCTAACGAGTAGCGGGAAGTACCACTGGTCAAACCGTGGTCATCCCTGACTCTTAGACAAATAAATAGCTTTAAAAGTTTGAGAGAGAAAATTCTGACCGGTCACCACCCGGTGCAGATGTGCTGTAACTGAATAAGGTGAAGTTTGAGTACAGTAAACAAAACGGTTGAATAGGTTTTGATGTAAAGGGGACTTTTTGTCTGAATTGTTTAAACATACTGGATCTGTTCTGTCCTGATGTTATTATCTGTGTGTGTGTGTGTGTGTGTGTGTGTGTGTGTGTGTGTGTGTGTGTGTGTGTGTGTGTGTGTGTGTGTGTG
>JBBBVU010000025.1:6317538-6335295 GCA_037177055.1 Atherinosoma microstoma
TTTGCATAGATGACTGGAATAAAACAATGAAAGCAGTGAGACTTTATTGATTATTTCTTCGGACCGGAATTATTCCATCACAATTTATTTAATAGTCCTAAAGTCTTGCTTGCAGTTCTTTTCAACAAGCTGGCCACTATGATGTCTTAGTTTTCTGATTTCCTTGTATGGTCAAATAGTTAAAGTAGCTAATGTCTGCTACATTAACTAAATAGTTGTAGCTAAAGAAGGCTAATGTAGGTAATGTAGCTAAAGTAGTTGATGTAGGTATTGTAGCTATTATGGTTGGGTGAAAAGAGAACTTGGGAATTAGTGTCCCAAATGTGGTTTAGCATTGCTTGCTAAGCCACTAATCTTCCTTCTCCGGCCATCCATCTGGTCTGGTACATGATATAATAATTAGAGAAGTACTGTATTTTGAGTTTACAACATTTTACGGTTAATTTTCAACACAGTAAGCTGATTACGTGTTGTTTTGTTTTAATTGGGGTTAATAGTTTTTCCAGAATTCAAATATCCCCCTCACACTCTTCCCCTCTGACCTCCTCTCTCCAGGGTTGCAGACCTAATGGAGGAACACCAGGAGGAGTTGGCCACCATTGAGTCCATCGACTCGGGAGCAGTGTACACACTCGCCCTCAAGACACACGTAGGCATGTCCATCCAGACCTTCCGCTACTTCGCTGGTTGGTGTGACAAGATCCAGGTAGGATGCTGTTCTTTGGGATTGTTTTATTACAGATTATAGTAAAAAATGTACCATATGAACTCTTGCTCTCCTGCAGGGCAAGACAATCCCCATCAACCAAGCCCGGCCCAACCGCAACCTGACTTTCACTAAGAGGGAGCCTCTGGGGTAAAGCTCTGCACAAGCTAAACAGTGATATCCACCTCTTTCTGTTTAGCCAGCGTGTCTCACTGAGCTTTTTTTTTCTGGGACAGCGTTTGTGCCATCGTCATCCCGTGGAATTACCCTCTCATGATGCTGGCTTGGAAGAGTGCAGCCTGCCTGGCAGCAGGAAACACGCTTGTTCTTAAGCCCGCACAGGTGAGCATATGCACGTTCCTACCCCCCTCATCCCGTCGTGTGTATTCCACCCAGCTGAACATCAACTCATGCTTTCGTTTCAATCATTATTTCTGATATTTACAGGTTACTCCGCTGACCGCTCTGAAGTTCGCTGAGCTTTCCGTGAAAGCCGGTATTCCAAAAGGAGTCATCAATATTTTGCCGGGCTCTGGTAATGAACCTAAAGAAACTTTTTTAGACTCAGAGTATAACATAAGCATTGCTTTGGTTCTGTTCGGCACGTGTTACGCTGACTTTATGCCTTTCGTCTCCTCATCCAGGTGGAATGGTAGGACAACGTCTGTCCGATCACCCTGACATTCGCAAGCTGGGCTTCACCGGCTCCACGCCGATTGGCAAACAGATCATGAAGAGGTAAGAACACACAGACTCTTTGCTTTTTTGATCCGTTGACTGCAGCGAGGTGTTTTATGCGATTTCTCTTTGGTTTCCTCCTCCAGCTGCGCCGTCAGTAACCTGAAGAAAGTCTCTCTGGAGCTGGGAGGGAAATCACCTCTTATCATTTTCAGTGACTGCGACATGGACAAGGCTGTTCGTATGGTGAGAGAACACGTGTCGAGGAAAATAACCCTTTGGTTGAATGTTTTTTTAAATTATTTTTTCATATTTTATGTACCAATAAATTCAAAATATAGTTGTGAAAGATGAAACATAATTAACAGTTAGTTTTGCCCTGTTATGTGGGCCTGAGGAGACCAGGGGGGTTACAAACCAAGGGGTACATATACACTGAGGTGAACTAACGAGGAGCAGCTGAAGCAAATTAGCAAATGAACCCAGGTGTGGTGATGAACAGGAAGTGAACAGAACACGGAAGGAGATAAACCTACAAGCTGGGTGTGTCTCATTTAAGGGTCTGCGCACTACGAAGGCGTTTATACGCTCGTGAAATGAGACGGCCCCCTGTTGTCCCCTGTTGCCTAGCAATTGCAGATATGAAAGTGTTCTCGTTCTTCCCGCTAATTCCTTCAGATAACTGCATTAAAAAAGAAAAATAGAGCTGAAAATTTCCGCTACAAGTCTCATTTTAAAATTTGCTTCATTGGCTGGCTTTTAAAAAATTAAATAGCCGGTAGACACTTCGTTAACCACTTACAAAGCCACAAATATGAAATATTACATGATTTTAATGCTGCAGTTTAACAAACTTCTTTAACCAATTCTTTGATGTTAAATAACAAGTTTACATTTCATTCTTTCTTCATCCATTCTTTGTGTCCTTCTCCACAGGGCATGAGTTCTGTGTTCTTCAACAAGGGCGAGAACTGCATAGCCGCCGGACGTCTGTTCGTGGAAGAGTCCATACACGACGAGTACATCAGCCGAGTGGTGAGTGGACCAGAACACCGGCGCCGTGTCCCTTCCAAACTTCCATATGTGTACCATAAAGAAACTAAAGCAGCTTTAGATGTAAACTGGTAACTGTTTGCCCGCCGTTATTCTTCAAGGTGGAGGAGATCAAGAAGATGAAAATCGGAGACCCTCTGGATCGGTCGACAGACCACGGCCCCCAGAACCACAAAGCCCACCTGGACAAACTGCTGGAGTACTGCGAGACGGGAGTGAAGGAGGGGGCCACGCTGGTGTGTGGAGGCAGACAGGTGGACAGGCCAGGTAGATCACACTCAGGCAACCATCTTTAATCACTACGGTGTATGTCAGGGGGTTTAGGGTTTTATTTGAAGTGTTGTTATTCATTGACCAATCGGACTTTATTTATAGAGTTTTGTACAAAACTGAATGCAAATACAAAAATGAAGTCTTAAAAACTACAGATTTGACCTTGTTCCACTCTAATGTGTGAAATTGACTATTTTAAACCATGTTTAATGGGTCATAAGGGTTAAGAATGCTATCACATTTGAGGGGAAAACAAAAAAAGGTACATTTATGTGAAGAGATCATTAAGTATGACAAAATCTGGAGGGTATTACAGGATTAAATCAAAATGAAATTATTAAATTGGCTAGTTGGTAAACATTTGTTTCCCTTCAGGCTTCTTCATGGAGCCCACTGTTTTCACCGATGTGGAGGACCACATGTTCATCGCCAAAGAGGAGTCGTTTGGCCCCGTCATGGTGGTGTCCAAGTTCAAAAATGGGTGAGTCGATGTAACGAGCGATTTGGCATCAAGCCGCCACATTATTTCTGTCGCTAACCTCCACCCCCTCCTCTGTCCCCCCCCCCCCCTCCAAACCCCAGCGACGTGGACGGCGTGCTTTACAGAGCCAATGACACCGAGTACGGCCTGGCCTCGGGCGTGTTCACCCGCGACATTAACAAAGCCATGTATGTGAGCGAGCGCCTGGAGGCCGGAACCGTCTTCGTAAACACGTACAACAAGACCGACGTCGCCTCACCATTTGGAGGCTTCAAGCAGTCCGGCTTCGGCAAAGACCTCGGTCAGTAGAAATTGATATTTAGTCAGATTTTATGATGTGAAAAAAGAATCTACACTTAAATTTACACTTAAATAGTGCGGAGAGGTTTTTGGAGTGTTCATCAGAAGTCCTACAAGCTCCCAACCGGGTTCATGTTCTCTGTTTCCACCACAGGAGAGGATGCCCTCATGGAATACCTCAAGACCAAAGCAGTCACTGTGGAGTACTGAGGCTCAGGCTCTCCCAGCGAACTCTGACCCCGCATCTGGACAGGAAAAGAACTGGTCAGGTCTGTGCGGGTCAGACATCCAGCGTTCAGTGCATTCAGTGTGCTTCTGCACAGCCATTTTCCAGTCAGCGTGTGTGAGTGCGAGTGTGTGTGTGTGTGTGTGTGTGTGTGCGGACGTGCGTGGTCGTGAGTACTGTACAAACAATCGGAGAGCTTGGTGGTTGGACGATGTGCCTGTCTTTGTTCTCGGGTTTTCTCTGAAAATTCACATGAATCTTGGATAAGGGAAGAGAATTTTATTTTATTTTTTTTTAATTTAAATTCTTCCATCTGGATGGAACTTCAGCCGGGACACCACCCTGCCTAATGTGAGCCGAGCTGTTAATTTTCCAGTTCTTTAGAAAGAAAGCATTAAAGCAACACAGAAGTGGGTTTAACAGAAAATCAAAACATCACTCCTTATTTCTTCCTGAAACCTCTTTTTGTCGAGCTGTTATCTTCGCTGATTCTATCCATACTACATCACCTTTTCCTTATTAACTATTAATGCCCCCTTTAATGTTCTTTAACTCTTTTATTCTCTCATTACTGGACATGCCGTTGTGTACATAAATATCTCAGATGCTGTGTATGTATAGTTGATTTCAGGTCGAGTTCGGGAGTTTGCTTGTATTCACGTGACGTAACATGCACCTTATTAATTATGCGTTGTATGAAGTGGTGGTCAACCTAGCCTAGTGTAGACCGGACTGTATGCCTTTTTTATATTTATTTTTGGTGGTTCCAGTGGTTGAAATTGTGAGGTTACTTCATGGTTCCTCATAAAGTCATGATAAAGGGAGAGCAAGACTAGGATTTTACAAAAAGACATTGGGAAAAGTCTTTAGTTGGGATCAAAGGGAGTTGAGACAAATCATGCCAGACTCTGCAGTCAGTTGCTAAACAGGAATCTTTCATGAGTTGAGCTTATTTTAACCTGAGTTAATGTTTTTCTGCTTCATTCACCAGGATGGTTCTAGCAATCGTTATAATGAAGACGGTATAAATGAAGAAGGCCACGATGTAGCAATGATGCTATAAAAACACCAGAAAGTGTACTAAATGAGCAGAAACAATGTAGGATTTGCTATGCATACCCATATTTTTTTAATGAATATATATCTGCAACCACAATACTTTTGGAGTTGTAGTAAAGGGAACACTTGTGAGATTTGTTAAGATGTGTAAATATCGATATATGTTAGTGGTGAAGACAGCACAAAGGGAAAAAAAATTCAGTCTTGCCTAAAAGGTCAAACTTTTTAAAGCAAAGTAGAACAAAATTAGAGAGGTTTTAATACAGATGCACCAGGAGATGTATCCGAAATGGGCATCTTGCCACATTTTGGCACCAACAGAAACTATAGATAGAGACGCGAGATTAGAATGGAAAAACACAAAATAGCGTACCGACCCAAATGGTAACGCTCAGTGGAAACTAGGGCTGGGTATCATCACTAATTCCCTGAATCGATTCGATTCACAATAGTCTATTTCGATTCGATTTCGATTCATTTACAGCTAATTGTTTAACAACACTTATTTTTCTTTAATCTCAGGTAACTGTTTTTATAAAACACGGAGCATGATAATAAAATTGCTCTAAATTGGGTAACGTCATCAGAAAATATGGACATACCTGCAAAAAAAATAAAATAAATAAAAATTGGAAAATAAAAAAATTGATTCTTATTTTTATGAATCGATATTGAATTAATTTAACTTGAATCGATTTAATCGATTTATAAAAAATTTTTAAACCCACCCCTAGTGGAAACTGGGCTAAAGTCCCCTAATTAGGGGACCTCCAAGCTATAAAAGGTTAAAGGCTTCCAAGCTTTTTCAAGCTTTCATCTGTTTGCCGTGTAGAAACTCATCTGAAGCAGCATAGTTTGAGGAAATCGGGGAACTAAACTGGGAATTTCTTTAATTCAAAGCTTAAAGGTGCAGCGTGTAACAAAATCAAAGGTCCATAACAGTAAAATGTAACATATCATTAAAAACTGCCTTTTTCAAAAAATCTAATTGCTTTATTAAAATAGCTGTTAAGTTTTTATTCTCTTAGAAGGAGCTATTTATATCTACTTGCTGTGGGTCCACATACATAGCAGCTGCCATATTTGTGCCACCATTTTTACTATGGTGTCTCTGAATGGACAAACAACTTTTGAAGTTTCCTATAGAGCAGTCATCGCTGCACCTGAGGAAACTGGATCCACGCGCAGATAAAAACATATTTATGTCTGGACGAATTTTGGACACCGACAGCCACCGTCCATTCACTACTGTGCTTGGCATTTCTATGCCTGTTTTTACCAGCAGATGTCAGTCATTCTTACACAGTGTACCTTTTAAATCTTTCTTAGATGACCATAAGGATGTATAACATCACTTTGCTTAACTTTCTTACAGTCTCTAGTGTGTGCATCTACGTTTAAAACTCGCGACATCTCACACCTTCTTTTGCACGTTAGCCATTTTTGCTTGTTTTGTTTGACCACCACTTCGTTCCCCTGGAACTTGGGCATGCAAAAGCCACGTGAATGAATACAAGCAAACTAAGTCCAGGACTCGACCAGATATCACTAATGAAGTTTTCTTCGCTGGCCAAAACTCAGCAAAAAAAAAAAGCATCAAACTGTGAGAAGAAGCGGAAACACAAATGAAAATTATTTATCAAGTGAGGTCATACTGACGCTGTTTGATTGACTCAAGTCTTAATGAAGTTACAGAAGGCAATTCACATCTAATCACTTTGACATTTTAGTTTTTTTTTTTTTTTTATTCTTTCAATTGTGAATATGCACATTTCATTTTCTAGATTTGGTTGCCCTGTTGTGTCATGTTCACGATATACGAGCATCCATGAACAATTTAGCTAAGAGCTCTTCCCAGCACTGGCTTGTTTTGATCGTATTTGACATTTTAAAAATGTATCAGAAATTTGTAATAATTTAACAACAATTTTTCTTAGAAAAATCTTTTAGAAATGGTTCATTGTATGGGGTCCGAATGTACAGTTTCTCATATTTGAAAGCCTTATTTTTCATATCATTCAAAGATGGTATAAGCACACAACATATTGTAAAAAATGCAGTATTTAATTGTCACTAGAGGAAGCTATCATCAGCTATCTTTATTTTATCTCCATCTGCACGCTTTGGTTGTTTACACCATTTATTTCCAGCATCCTAGATGTTGACGTTCACTCTCTCCTTCCTTTTGTCAAATCTGACTTTCTTTGTAAATATTATTTTTACAAAAAACCAGGATTAAAGGAGTATTTCATATATTTTTGACACTGTATTTGTCATAGAAACAAATGTATATGTTATAACCCTTTATCGACACACCAGCTAAATGTTTTTATGCATCACTAATGTGAAAAAAAAGTTGTGAGATTAGTTTTATATTTGTATCACGTGGTGATTCCAGGCAGCAAGGGCTTACGAAGCGAGTATTCTCTCTCTGACTGAGAGCTGTCCCCCTCAATAAACAGTGTTTTATTCAGCAGTGTCAGTGTCGGGTGTCATCTTTGATTTTATTATATTTGTGTCATGCTGATGATGTAAATTGTGTTCACACACTTCGATATTTAAGTACAACTCTCATTTAAAAAAAAAAAAAAGCAATTTTCTGAGGGTACTGCCAGGTTGGCCAATCAACCGCACTAATGTAATGCACCTGATTTTTATTTATTTATTCATCTATTCTACAAGCAGACCAGTAAGGCTACTGGGGATTTTCCCGTGGGCCAGTCCGGGCCAGGATATAGGATTCTAGCTACTCAACAGTCATTGGCCTTTTTTGCCCTATGTTGCTTTTTATGTTTTAAATTGCGGAAGGATCCGGGTTCAGGACCCAGACTCTTTGATGACAAAGCAGTGCTGTTAGATAGATCTCCGGACCTGGAGATCTATCATCCTGCAGGTTTTAGTGTTTCCTTGATACAACCCACCTGATTAAAATGAAAAGGTTCTCAACAACTTGACAACTTTTGCACCAGCCAGTTAACGAGCCATTGATTCGAGTCAGGTGTGTTGCAGCACTAAAACCTGCAGAATGGCAGATCTTGAGGACGGAAGTTGGTGGCCACTGCAGTGTACAGTTCAGCATCATCTTGCAGAAATATGCAAGGTCTTCCATGATGAAAGCATAGTCTGGATGGGAACATGTTGCTATAAACCTCTGAACTTTCCATGCCATACCATCAGAGATGCAGGCTTTTATTGCAAACTAAATCTCCCTCCAGGTATCAATACAGTTACCTTGTAACCTTTTCAACTGAGCACTTATAACAAGCTGGAAGGTCACTTTAGTCTGAAACACAAATTTGAGCAGATTTTCAGCAAATTTCTGACCACAGAACTGCTTTATGGATCATGCATGTTTACATATTTCTTCTTTGCATGACGGAGCTTTAACAGAAACATGTTTTCAATACAGAGCGACTTGAAGGCCCAAAGATCAACAGCATCCAGTATTAAGTTTCAGCTGTGTCCCTCTGACAGATTCTTTTGAAGTTACGTTATGTAAATTATGGAATATTCAACATTTTCCAATAATACATTGAGCAACATTACACTGAAACTCCTTCAGTGTTTGCAGACGGCTGAACCTCTGCCCATCTTTTCTTACGAGGTACTTTGCCTCTCTATGGTGCTCTCTTTTTTCCTCGTACTTCTGATCATGTAATTGACCTGTTTCTACCAGATACTTCCCCAACCTTTGGTTGCCATCTTTTGCAGTCTAAACTTTTTTTTGAGTTATGCTGCAATCATCAAATCCAGGAAGAGCTAATAGTTCTCATGAAATATAAAAATGTTTCACTTTAGATATTTGAAAAGTGGTTTATGTTCTATTGTAAATATTGTTTTTGAAGTTTTACTATTCATTACATTCTCTTTTATAATTCAGAAAATAATATTTTGGGGGGTTTTTCTTCCATGTGCGGTGCATTTCTCTAGTCAGTGGCACATCTATCCCTCTTCTCTGTTCCATTATTTCATATTAAAGAATCCGAGGCCACAATATTAAAGCAAGTTTCCAACATTAGTCAAAGTTTACAAAGAAAGAACCACTTTTATTGTATAGGAATTGACCTCGGTCATTTATTTCAGAAGTCTTTGCCTTTCTGTGGGATTCATATGAAATTTTATAGATTTACTTTCAGAAATAACTATTTTAACTGTGACATCTGTAAATGCTGCATTTAGTTTATACACTCACTGGCCACATAATTAGGTACACCTGTTAAAATGCTCATTAACACAATCATCCAATCAAATGGCAGCAACACAATGCCTGTTACTGCTGATGAAGGTATTCTGCAGGCTCCAACCTGGTATCAAGAAGATGCACCTAATAAAGTTGGGGATGAGCTTTTAATATTTCTTTTTGTTAGGTTTTTTACTATAAAACACTTTGCGCTACTTTAAGTTTGGATGAAAATTAATATACAAAAAAAATCAGCTTGACTGATTTAAAGGTGAAACCAACATTTCTGAATAGACAATTATTAATGCAGTAAACAAAAACGAATAAATTTTGATTTCACATGTTTCTTCTTAACTCTGTCCCACATTTAAGCGCGTATGGCCGGGGCTTAAACTGATAAAAGACCATGTAAAACAAAACAAGCTGATCCACAGAAGCCTGAACACATACTAACACACGTGCTCAGCTGATGTCCAGACAATATGAGGTTATTACAGTATCTGTTCTTGCTCTTTTATGTATATAAAATAAAAACAAAAAATTATATTTCAAATGTCTTTCCCATAGGGATGAGAAAAGTCTGCAAGTCTCCACGCAGGATCTTTCTGTTCCTCTCAAGGAGATAAAAAAAAATCCCCAGAGGAAGTTTTTCAAATAGCATCTCAAGTGGAGAAGAAACTTTGGGCACGTCTGTCCAGCTAAGTCATCTACTCCCGCTGCTCTTCCACAACCTGGATGTTGACCTTCTTCTTCTTCTTGCCTTCGTGTCCGGGCAGTTTGAGGTTCTGCTCTGTGATCTCGCCGTCATCGTTCTCAGAGTCCGACGTCTCCTCAGAGTCAGACGTATCCTCGCTGCCTTCAGAATCGCTGCCTGACCCGTTGAGCTCCACCAGCGCTACATCCTGGGAGCGATGGGGGGGGAAGGAAGAAATCACACAACTTTATTTACATGTATTTAATTCCATTTCCATGAAATTTTTTCAGCCACTTGTATCCACGATCTCATCTATTCATCTGTGGTTCCATTCTGTTACTTTATTCTTTTGCTCACTAATCTAAAGATTCTTTCAGAGTCATATACGACTATGGAAAGTAACGATGAAACACAGGACGATGGTAGAAAGTTGAGTGAAACCCACCATCTCTATGACCCTTTCTGTCTCCTCCACATTCTCTATGTCAAAGCATCCAGCAGGAGCATCCTCCATCTGCTGCTCCAGCTTCTTGTTAGCTTCGGCCATCTGAGGCAGGAAGTTGTGCAGCCGCTCCAGCACTGATGCACAGACAAATCAAACAAAGCATAAACCATATATAGCATGATTTTTAATTATTTGTTTTCCTGTGAGGAAGTCTCACCGTTGCTTCTTGGGACTCTCTCTGTCTGCAGGGATGTGTCAGCCTTTGGCTTGAGGAGAAGTTTCTCACTGAGACCTGGTGGCGCAGGAAACAAGTTAATGAGGCTTGATAACAGAAAATCTACAAAGAACTGGTGGAGGTTCGAGGAATATAGAGATAAAAAAATGGAAACATAACCGAGAATAACCCTGAAAACTTAAGGAAAAAACATCTGGGACCGTAACAGCCAAACTACATGTTACAAAGACCAGATGTGAATGAGGTGTTTGTACTATTCAAAGGAAATTAACTCGTTTACTTGTCTAAAACCACTGTGGTGCGCAGTTGTTTGACAGTTTTTTTTTTTAGTGTAACATAATTACAACCCGGTCTTCTGTCATTTATTCTCCCTCATTTTCACAGTAAGAAAAAAATGAAACATTCAAACCTGCGCCATTTCCGCATGTCAATAAAGCCCGTGAACTCGTTTTCTTTGTATTTAATTCCATTTTATGAAAAGTGGGACTTTGTTTTCTTCGACATGTGTTACTTATTAGTTCCACATCCGGGACAAAGTTCAGCACTTGATTATTTGACATTTGCTCGAACAGCGCCCTCTAGCGGTCAGGAAGAACCAACACGCTAGATAGCGCTATTGGGCGTAAGAATAAAACTAACAGCACCTTCAAGCCCCGTTTAATTCAACCTATTCAAAGATTTTATCTTAGTTTTTAGTTTTTCATACCCTTTAAAATCATACGGTGTGTTTTTAAAAGCAACTTTTACTCACACTGAGCTTGCGCAGTGCAACCAACATCTCTGAGTGGCACTTTTTGTTCGGTTTTAGAGAGAATATTTGTAGCAAGAGGTCTCACTCATATTTCGATATATGACAATAATTATGCGTTTTATTGCGTTAATCTTCGTCTCATTGAAGTGAAATACTGACTTTCTGTACTTAATCAAGATGATAAATGTATATATAAAATATCAGTCTTTTGTAAGATTGAATGAATTAAGATTGATTAAATATAAAGGAATTTGTTTTTGTTAATGTACTGCATGTGCTGTGGCGTATGCTTTTAACTGCATTACACAAGTATAATTTTATTTATCGAGGTAATCTGTATGAGAAAAAAAAATTAAGAAAAAAAGAAAAGAAGGAATGAATAATTTAACAAAAATGCGCGTGGTATTTTCAAAACGACTCCCTCATCGCTTCTTTATTGACGATCTTTGGTGGCACTTTTCACTGTGACGCGGAGAACGCTGGCAGCCTGTCAAGGCAGACTCGCATCTCTACTCCTGGTTGAAATTCCTCCTTACTAAAGAGGTAACTATTAGAAAGAAGAAATAAGAAGCAAAATATTGAGAATTAATTAAGTATTCCGCTGTTTTCCTATTCACTGGTCAACTCTAGCTAGTTTTCCTACTGGTTCATGCGTAACGTTGAGCGAAACGGGAGCTTACCTGCTTCCTACTGTTTTGATTCCTATACAGCTAGCTAACAGCACCGTGTTATTTAGCTAACATGAAACAAGCCAGTGATTTTTTTTTCTGTAAATGTATCGGTAACTGTTTGGTTCTGCTGTCAAACAGGCCGTTAAACAGAGTCGCTAACATAATGTGATAAATTGAGACTGATGATGTGGAGGCCTGAACAGTGATGAAGAAGACAAAATATGGTCTTCTCTGAGGTTGTGTCTGGTTTAAGTACACAGCAAATAGATGAAAACAAACTATCAGAACATGAACAGATTCCAGTAATGAGTTAAAGTTCAAGTTAAAGATGCAGTTCTGTAGTTTTTGTCAGTCTTTAAGGGTGATTGGAAGTCAGTGTGGAAATAAAGAAAAAGACCAAGTTTCTGGCTATCTGTTGAGTTCTGGTGAAGCACATTGAGGTGTATTTCTGGTCTTGGTTGACATCAAAGCTGCATTTCAAACAATACAAGTCTGCTTTCTGCATCGAGCCCTTATAAATAAATGCTTATGTTATTTGTATTTATTATTGTTCTTTTTTCCCTCATCTGTTTTCATGTTTATTTGCTCTCAGACAGATGCATCCCAAAGACCAGTGGAAGCATGGGTGGTGCGTCTGATCCAGTATAAACCACTTTATGTATTGTTTTAAGCCTGGCATCAGATTGGATCACAAGAGATGAGACATTGCAACATCCCACATCATGAGCATCCAGAATCTGGGAGGAGCTTTAGGGGACTCCCTTGGCTCTAGCCTGACAGTGCGTATGAGTGGGGCAGGTGGCGGGTGGAGTGCTCTCTCCCTGAAACCTGTGCCCTCTGCACGGATCACCTCATTCTTCCAAACCATGGTTCCTACTGGTTATACCAAACTACAGGAGGAGCGGTTGGCCATGGTGGACCTTGGAGCTAAACCTGAGGGTGGCTCACTACAGAATGGCTACAGACCGGAGACATCTCATGTAGAAGGAAGACGGATCCTTGACCGGGCCTCTCGGAACTCTGTGACTTTATCTGATTGTGGAGATGGAGGCTACTCTGAGACAGAGGCCATGCTACCAGAGAGGAGACTCTCTGGTGAGGAGGCAGATGCGGAGGATGAAGAAGATCAGGAGGAAAGGCTGGGAGCAAATGTGTCAAATATGCCCAAGGAATCTCCACTCGCCATGGCATTGCAGATTTTGTTGCCTTTCCTTCTTGCCGGATTTGGAACTGTATCAGCTGGAATGGTGCTGGATATTGTGCAGGTAAGCTGGGCCACAACACTCCTATTATTGAGCAACCTGCATAGTTAAGAGCTCAACACAGATTAAAGCCCATTGCAGTAATCTTGTTAGATTTTGAGTTTTTAGATTGCTGAGGCCATTATTCTGTTAAGACAGTATTTTGCAGAGTGAGGTGAACATTTCAGAACATGCTGTTATTGCCACAACAAAGTCCCGGGTGAAATCGAGATAATGTTGAAGGTCATTCATTTAAGATTACAATTATAGAGTGTTGTCAAGTATAAACATGTCTCCGAAAGGGTATTTTTGTATGATTGTGCTTCATATCAGTGCTATGAAACAGCCACAAATACTTGTGTGGTTGTAATAACAGGCCTATGTATCAACTGATGAAAGGGATCAACTAGAATGAGTATTTACTCCTCACTTACATAATTGTTTCATAACTAAAGTACATGTCAGAGACACCACTTGTAATGAAACAATCACTGATTATTATTGGACCATTTGATTTCACAGAAGTGAGAAAAATAAACTCTTTAATATCTCAGCGGTGAGAAAGAAACTTGAGATGATCTGAGCTTTGTGACATGGTGCATTATCCTGCTGGAAGTAGCCATCAGAAGATGCTCCATTGTGCTCATAAAGGGATGGACATGGTCAGCAACAATACTCAGGAAGGCTGTGGTGTTTAAACCATGCTCAGTTGGTACTAAGGTGTTTAAAGTGGGCTAAGAAAATGTCATCCAAACCATTACACGAACCAGTCTGAACTGTTGATACAAGGCAGGACGGATCCGTGCTTTCATGACTCTACCATCTGAATGCAGCAGCTGAAATGCAGACTCATCAGATTAAGCAACATTTTTTAATCTTCTGTTTCCAAATTCTGGTGAGTCTGTGTAAATTTTAGCCGCAGTTTCCTGTTATTTGCATCCAGTGTGGTTTTCTGCTGCTGTAGCCCCATCTGCTTCAAGGTTGGACATTCAGAGATGGTATTCTTCATACCAGCAGTTGTTTGTGTTATTGTTGGCTTTCTATTATCTCCCATCAGTCTGCTGAGTCTCCTCTGACATCAACAAGGCCTTTCGGTCCAGACAACTGGGTCTTTTATCTTTTTCAGACCGATCTCTGTAAACCCTAATGATGGTTGTGTGTGAAAATCCCACTAGATCAGCAGTTTCTAAAATACTCAGGCCAGTCTGTCGTGCCACGTTCAGTCTCTTAAATCCCCTTTCTTCCTCATATGATGCTCAGTTTGAGCTTCAGCAAGTCTTCTTGACCATGTTTACATGACTCAGGGATCTCAAACTCTGGTCCTCGAGGGCCACTGTCCTGCAGGTTTTTGAAGCTTTCCTTCTCCAACAACTTGTTAAGTTTTGCACGTGACCCATTCATTTGAAATAGGTGTGTTGAAACAAGACGGCATCTAAAACCTGCAGGACAGTGGCCCTCAAGGACCAGAGTTTGAAATCCCTAATATGACTAAATGCATTGTGATTGGCTTATTAGCCGTTTGTGTGAATACACGTTTGAGCAGGTGTACCTAATAACGTGCACAGTGAGTGTATATTTTTCTTGTCATGCACCGTATACTTCTTCATTGTAGTCTTCCCTTTTCTTTCCTCTGCTTACTCATTGCTTCTGTTTTTCTCTTTTTTTCTTGTGATCCCAGCAAGTGTCAGTGTGCTGGTAGACAGGATGTCCACGAATTCTTTCTGTATCTCAGACGGTGCTTTCCAAAAGTTTAACCAAAAGGATGCCACATGTCCAGCTGGAAGCACTGTATGGGTCATAGCGCCGAATAGTTTCAACAGTCCTTCCCCATCTGTGTTTCTCTTTTTGTGGAGGGACTTCTGGGTCTAACTGACTTCACATCTATTTAGTTTTACTTGTAAAGCACCAGTTCACAGCAAAAATAAACCAAATAATCTAACAATTTAATCTAATTAAGCATGTTGGTAATAGTGGGAATTAAAAATTCCCCCCAAAAGTATGAGGATGAGACACTAAGCTGAGGATTTGCACCAATGGTTCACAAATGCAAAGAAAAGAGAGAGTAGAGGGCTGAAGGAGAAAAAGCCAAAGAGGAGAAATATGACCTGCCTTGTTGCTTCCTGTAAGAATATTTTGGATCAGTCTGAAGCTATTTAGGGAACTTGTTGGGCATGTTATCAGGAATGACTGTAGTCCAATGTTGAAATAAGCTAAACTAGTTTGTCTGCATCAATCTGAGACAGGATGGCCCTAGATTATTTCCCATTACACAGGTGAATGGAGGAAGTCATAGTGACTTGTTTAAAAAACATAAATCCAATTTAATTTCACCACAAAGCAGACTTTGGACCAAAGATGCCATTGCTGGAGTATATAAAAGCCTCATTGTTTACATGAACAAACAGGATTCTATTGTGTAACTAGGACATACATCCGCTTACTTTGGTTTCTTTATCGACATGACATATTCAAACCGGTCTAAATGCCACAATAATGAGATCTAACAGGAAAAGTTCACAATCTGAAGCCATAAGGAAATCTTTGGATCCTCATGTATAAAGAAGATGAGTAATAGTTGGTTTTAGTTAGCTGAAGTGATCCATGTTCTACATTTATGAAGCTTTTATTGACTTTAACTATCAGATATTTTACGAGAGCAAGTGATAAGTCTGTGCCCGGTCTTAAATGACCAGGTAGCATTGGAATTTAAATGTCAAATGAAGCCGAGTGATAGCCAAGGGGAAAAAAGGAGGTCAGCCATGTTTTTTTAAGAATGATTTATTTTGTGTCCACAGCATTGGGAAGCATTCCAGTACATCACTGAGATCTTCATCCTGGTTCCTGCTCTGCTCGGCCTGAAGGGAAACCTGGAGATGACTCTGGCCTCGAGGCTGTCCACAGCAGTAAGACAGGGACACACACACACACACATACAGACGTTGCACACGGCAATATTTGTACAAGCTGTGTAAACAAAAGTATGCAGGAACTAAATTTTTTAGTTTAATACAGAATATGTAGTTTCAGTTTCTGATGACCCCCCCATTGCTATATTAGGGAGATTTTTAGGCATTTTGCCACCTTGGAAAGAACACAATTAGTGTAATGGCATAATTTCTGTGTCCATTAATGCCTCGTTTTCCCAGCCTCACATTATAAACGTTGAACAGATTGCTGATTACAAAGCACTTTATCACTCAAAGCCACATACGCACACATAGTCAGGACTCAGAGCTTTGATGATACGGACTGGTGAATCCAGATCAACGACCTTCTGATTGTTATTCCAAACTGTCCAACCTGTTGGGTCTATGATTAGAGCCCTGGTGCATTCTGCAGAGGCAGATTAGCCAGCTTTACAGAGTGAAAGCTGTAAAGACCGGGAAGTGGTGAAGTGTGAAGAGATTTATTTCTTATTGAACCATGTCTGCATACATTTGCAGAATGTGTCGGCCCATAAAAGTTCTTCACAAGCAACTTATTCAGCAGATATTTCTCCAACCGCGTTTGTCTGCGCTCCCGAAACTTTGCGAGGTGGAAGAAAGTGTAAATGTGACTGAGCAGGATCCTCTCTTTGTTTGGATTTTTCTTCCTGTCGGCCCCCAGCTCCCCCTGCACACAAGCTCCACATTCACAGCGCTGTGTCAACATGAACAGTGGGAGTGAATTTTCCTCAGCAGTTTCCCTAAAAACAGTCTGTCCTCATGCTGCAGAGGTCGTCCTCGGCAGGGAAATACAGGGTGAGGCCTACAATAGTTAGACAAGTAGCAGGGCATTTCCCATCATATGACTTTATTAACCCGTAAAACTCCAGCTGTTTATTGCTGTTTCTTTCCTTTAAAAAAAAATACATGTAGAAGCTCAACCTTTTAGTCCTAAACAACATACAGATATTAGTTGACACCCTCAGTTGTCAGATTATGAGGCTAAAATGAAATTATCAATACAAATAGAACCATAAAGGTCAACCAAAAACAGCAAAACAGAATTTATTGCTAACAATGCTTTTTGGAAATAACCCACGGATCAACAGTGACCAAGCCTTTTCTCATCTGCATGTCGTTCTTTCAAGTCTTGTCTTTCAGGAGGAAGAATATTGGCATTGAAACAAACACACGACAGAAAGCATTTACATGTTTACACTTTTTCCTCCGGCTGTTTTTCGCCATTTACAATGATTCATGCCAGTATTTATAATGACTATCCTCACAAAATAACTCTAACTAAGCTCGTTTCTTCATTCCAGCCATAGAGGACCATTATTCAGACGGACAAATAACTTTCTGCTCACTTGTTGGTCTTTGGATGCTCCTGATTGGACAATACCGTCAATTTAAGCGATCTAATTGGTCTAGAGTTTAACAGAAAGTGGCTTCATTGTAATTTCAGGGTCAAAATGGAAGTTTCCTAGCAACATAGATAGATAGATAGATAGATAGATAGATAGATAGATAGATAGATAGATAGATAGATAGATACTTGTAGTGATCTTTTTCTTATTATGCAAAATGTGATAAATAACGGTGTTATCATGCATCCCTCATTGCGCATTTACCATACAAAATCTCTGAATAAACACTACATTTTGCGGCTGGATGGTAAACCACCCGGACGGGATATAAATGCCTGGAAAACTTCCATAGCTCACATAAAGGATAAGCTATCCATCACCATTTACCCCACTGAGACCGTCGTCTCTAGCTGCTCAGGATGGGGATTGGATCGAAGACTAGATTCCATCCAGTCTGTTGGTTTCCTTAGCTA
>JBBBVU010000025.1:6335395-6351940 GCA_037177055.1 Atherinosoma microstoma
CAAACTGATTGTCTGTGAAGCGCCCTGAGATGACATTGTCGTGAATTGGCGCTATACAAATAAAGATGAATTGAATTTAATTGAGTTACACAGTACTGTTCCTGAGAAACTGTTAACAATATAAGCGATGGTGCGTGGGGGCGCTAGCGATATTCTGGAGCTTTAAGGGTTACACTTGGAATAAAATCAATTGATTTACAATTCTTCTGATTATTTGTCAAAGAAAGCAGCATACAATGGTACTTTCCAGTGACTGTAGAGGTTCTGTCTGAATTCTGAGAGCTGATTTCATCATGCTTCATCTCCATGGTTACAGGATGTTTGGGTGGTTGAGATGACTTCATGAAAAATGCTGTTTGGCTGCAAGTTTTATTTGATCTTCGCATCGAGTCAGGGTCCCTCAGCCTCTTTTTCTTCTTGACTTTTTTGATCTGTTTCTTGACTCAGCTTCACATAGTTTTGGTCTTTTAATCAGCAATCCACGCATTCTAATATATGTTGCAGATTGGTTGACGGCTACAGCGATTTAAAATCATTGTTTTGTTTCCTTGTTCTTTTTTTTATCTTTTATTTTGCACATTTAGAAAATGCAGTTGATAAAAAAAGAATATAACAAATGATACAGTGGAGGAAGAGGTGTTGATAAGAAAAAATACTTGGCAGTTTAAAAGTAAATATCCAAATATCTCTTGAAACTTTCTTCATGAGGTCACTTGTTTGCTAAATGTTATTCCCTAATTTATTTTTTCTTTCCGTTCTGCCTCTCATCTTAGGTCAATGTGGGTAAGATGGACTCGCCCATAGAGAAGTGGAATCTCATCATAGGCAACCTGGCACTGAAGCAGGTAATCTCAGAGTTGTAGCCTTGAATCTGGAGTCACTGTGTCTTTTTTATGTAAAAATACCTCAATGATGCAGTAGGGCTGCACAAGATTAGAAACACTTAGATAATCTTAGATGTAACAGAGGCTGATTTTCACCAGTACATACTGGTTTCTCTTAGTGGAATGCATACCCTCATTAATTCAAGACAGAATGTCTTTATAATAATGATATTGTGGTAATGATACTATTTTGATGTCATTTTTATATGTTAGTCCTTCACTTTAATGCATTATTATTATCATTATTTATTCTTTATTTATTTTATTCTATTTTTATTATTTAGTAATAACGTACAAAATAATAATTGTAATTCACGTAACCCCAGGACTTCGTTATGTTTTCAACATGTGTTGCATCTGAAAGTGGTGACTGTTGTGTTTTTGTTGTGGGTGTTCAGATCGTTCTGCTGAGCTTTGTCTGTACAGTAAGACGGAGCACAAGCCCTGCTAATCATCTACCCACACACAGATAAAACACGCCATAACAAATGTAACATCAGTGTAATTACAAGCTGTTTGTGCACTCTGTGACGCAACACCATCAGTCATCGTACCTGGACGTCATGTTCAGTGTTTCACAACTGTTTGTATAAAAACCTGAGCCTGATTCTTTCTAGTTACCGCGATTACTCATAAAGTAATGCTTTATTTTTTATGGTCGAAATAACAGAAATGCTTCTCTGCTCCAGGTTCAGGCCACTGTGGTGGGTTTCCTGGCAGCTGTAGCGGCAGTGGTTCTCGGTTGGATCCCAGAGGGGAAGTTTCAGATGAGCCATGCTGTTTTGCTCTGCTCAAGCAGCGTGGCCACAGCCTTTATAGCCTCCCTGCTGCAGGGTAAACACACACACATGCACCCTAACAGCTGAGTCCCGCAGCTTAAAATAAACTGTTAAAGCCCTTCAGTTTAATGTTATTCATGTACAACTTATACTTTTACATGTTGTAATTTTAATTGATCTGACATGAAATTCGGGGGGGGGATAAGCTTTTTTTAATGACCATGGCTAACCTGTGCCTTAATCTTTGTGACATCTCCAGGTATAATCATGGTGGGGGTAATTGTGGGTTCCAAGAAGACGGGCATTAATCCAGACAACGTGGCCACGCCAATCGCAGCCAGTTTCGGTGACCTCATAACCCTGGCCATCCTAGCCTGGATAAGCCAGGGCCTCTACAAGTGTCTGGGTATGTGAAGAACTACTTTGTTTACTCTGTTGTTACAGATGCAAAATGCACGAGTCCATCAGAAGGGAGCAGACATACATATGTGCTTATAAGCTATTTCATTTAATCATCTATAAGTGAGCTCATTGATGTGTCTTTCCCCTTTTTTTTATTCTAGTTTAAGCAGTGCCACCAGTGGGTTATGGGGGTATATCAGCATCTTTAATCAAGAGCTTAGTTGTTTTGACATGTAAATATGTTCTGCTTCAACCGCGCGGCGTGCAAATCTCCTGGGCTCAAGCTTGATCTCGTCTCACACTCTGACTCCTTCTGTTATCTGATGAAACTTCTGCTTTTGAGGTTTGCCACTGCAGTAATTACTGTTCCAACCATTTGTCTGAGAAACTTTGCGAGCATGTCTAATACGCAAGTTTCTTTTCATGTTTTCTCTCAAGACCATGGAGCAGAGCTTCCCTGCTGTACGGCTGATCAATGAGAGAGCAGCCGCCTGAAGTTAACTGCCTTGTTCATAATGTAATGAGCAAACTTTGATAAAATATTAAGAGCTGCTTCTCTCACTCACTGAAAACAAGAATGGCAGGTTTTTCCTCATAGTTGGCACCAGCTACTTTCACTTTTCATTTCTAACTGGCACGCATAGAGACCGGCTCTCTCCCCCCACTCTTGGATTAATTCATTCATAAACTTATTATGATGACTGAAGCTATTCCAGCCATTTTCCTGGGAGACACCACGAGTAAGAGGGGGGGGGGGCATTAAAAATAGTAGCCACACAGCCAGGCTTTGCTCCGGCAGGTGGCTGTACACCGGGTTAGACACGGCCAAGAGAGAGGTGCCTTAGACTGGAGGTGAATTATGAGGTGCAGTGTAGGACTCACACACACACCACTGAAATCATGCATATACTACTACTTTATATGTAATTTTGTTATGGAAGAGGCGGGGCTACAACCTGGGGTGCAGAGAGCGCATGCGTTGATTCAAAATCAGGTGAGTCATTGCAACGATTCAGTGGAGAGTGAGTCTGACGATGTTAAATATTATTAAAACATCATCGACGACTGCTGGTTGACTGGATCATACTTCATTTACATTGTTAGCATATCCCTTCTTCTTTAGATGGCGTAGTGCTGCTGGTAGACCCACTCCGCTGCATTACTGCCGCCTACTGGAGGTTACATTACACGTTTTACTATTGACCCTGTTTTAGAATCCATGCGCTCTCTTTACTGGAGTCTGGAGTTTAATAGTGTTTTAACATTGTCGGAAGCACCCTCCACTGAATTGTTGCGATGAGTGACGTTACGTTACACATTTTACCAATGAACCTGAACATTCAAACCGGCATCAACTCACACATAAACATGTATAACGTCTCAGATCAGTGTCTTATATGTATGTGTGTGGGGTTTCAGGAGTATGTATGTGTGAATTTCCATTGGTTTATATGCAAGACATTTCTTTTGTGTGTATAAAAGTAGATTTTGTGTGTATGTGCAAGTGATTATAGTATTGTATGCATGTTTTCAGGGGTGTGTGTGAGTGTTATAAATGTGTTCCGCCCTATATGCACCTCATAGTGGGTCCTGGGTTTACTTATAGGGTGCAGTAACTTTTCCATGTTACTCCTTAATCTAATTTAAGCATCTTGATGCTAACTTTGCAACAAAAAGACCTTCCCGTATACGCTACCAGCCGAGTTTGTGTGCACCTTGATAACGATAAATGAGTGATAACAGCATTTTGGTGCACAGTTTCCATTCCCCGTTGATGTAATGTCAGATAGATGCATGGGGTCCAGCATGTGACTCTGTTCTGTACATGCTGGGAATCAAGAGTTTTTGTAAAATATTTAATATGAATTAATTAAGACTGGGACCAGTGAGCACTGACTGGACAGCCCCCTTGTATTTTCCTATTTTTGAAATACAAAATTTATCGACATGAGCAAAATGATATCAGTTATCGTTGTAAATCTCTGTATTGGTAAAATTTGGATATATCGCCCATCCCTAACCTACCCATTCAAATCTAATGCATCCAAACTCTTGACTGGTTCTTTGTATTCTGGTCTGGTGCAAGAAATAGTGACACATTTCTTCAATTTTCTCTCTGTGCCAAAACACGGAGCTTGTACACAAACAAAATTGCAACGTAGAACCTGGATAGAAAGTCGATAAAACCTGGCGCTCAGTGAGTGACAGTTTATTGCTGTTTGTTCTTTATATTATGAGTGTAGCAGAGCGAGTTTTGTCGACTCGGATTAGATGCTGAGTCTGGACTGTGGATGGAGCTCAGAGGAGTTTTCATAGATCTCCGCTCACTGAATCAGGAAGGAGGTGGGGAGTCTTTCCCTATCCAATATTAAAGCCAAGAGAGGTTTAATTATTCAGTTTTCAGTTAAACAGAAGAGCTGTTAAGGGATCAGGAGATATACATACATCATACAAGAAATCCCCATTCCTCTGTGGTTCGGTGTGTTTAGTGAGGAATGAGGAAATTAAGATGCTAAATGGCAAAAAACCAACAGACTTTTGGACGTGTGAATCCATTTTGGCTGAGGAATCGTTAACAAAAGCACACATGGGAAGAGGCTGAATGGTCTGTGGAAAATAGTCTTTTTATGATGCTTTTCATTTCTTTTATGATGTGAATAATTTCCCCAAATACAAGCCGCTTTACTTGATTTCAGTGATTTATGGCTCCATGCGGAGTTTTAATTAAAACGCTTGTCAGTTTTTAAGTTGACCCAGCTCCATGCTGAACTTAATGAATACTCACTAACCGGTCCATCATCAAGAACACATGCTGTTTTATTCTCTTTTTATTGTTAAGAAGTAAGCACATTAGTCATTGCTATTAAAGGCTTGTGTCCCGTGGTAGTGTAAGTGCTTTTTTTTTTGGTCATTTGTTCTGAGAGCGAGCGTTTTCAGAAGTCTTGAGGAAAGAGAGGAAAAGCTCTGGACCCCCAGCATCTTTTTTCAGTGAGCTTTGCCTTTTTTCTTTGCAGCCGCTCAGAGCGCTTGAAGTGGAAAAACCTCTGAATTTTCCAGAAAGGTGCTAGTGTCATCACTGACTGTCAGCTCAATAAAAGAAACTCAGAACAAGGAATGAAAATACGTGAGCAGATCAGTTGCTGATGGTGATCGTATAAGTGGTGACGAAGCTAAAAGAGTCAAGTTAAAATGAAAATAGCCCCGTAGTCTGCCCTGCAGGTAACATCAAAGTACACTCTGATGCTTTTTGTGTCCTTGAACAATGCCTCTGAAAGGGGGACTTGTCATGCATGTAACCTGAAAACTTCTAAAACTGCAACTTTTAATAGATTGGGTTGTGGCAGGTTCATCCACTGACAGCAAGTTTCCCCCCATTTGGTGCTCATTGTGTAAAATATATCAAAATAAATAGGAAACTGACAAATGGATAACTCAAAGCAGAGACAAACTCGGTCCTCCTCATTGTTGTTTTTGTTTTCTTTCTGTTTTACATTTTAAATTTGATTGCAGCAACACATCTCAAACATGTTGGAACAGGGGGATTTTTATCGTTGTGTAGAATCCTGTCTTCTTTTAACATCTGGGAAGTGAAGGAAAAAAATTGTGGGAGTTTTAGGAAAGGAATGTTGTCCCATTCTGGTCTGATGCACCATTGTAGCTGCTTCATGATGCTTTGATTGTTTCAAACACCTGGATTCTTCTCCTGTGAAGCCATGCTGTTGTGATTGATGCAGTATGTGGTTCAGCATTGTCTTGCTGAGAGACCAAGCTGCCTGTAATGCAACCCCATACCATCAGAGATGCAGGCTTTTAACAAGCTTAGTCTGCAGGACAAGGCGTCCACGGTTTCCAAAAAGAATTTCTCATTTTGATTTATCTGACCACAAAACAGTTTCCCACTTTGCCTTAGATGATCTTTGGCCCAGAGAAGATGGTGGTGTTTCTGGATCTTCCTCACTTATGGCTTCTCTTTGCACGATACAGCTTTAACTATTTTTCAAGGCAAACTTTGTTCACAGACTGATTTCTAGACGTGCTCCTGAGCCCACGCAGTGATTTCCAGTAGAGAATCATATCTGTTTTTAATTCAGAGCTGCCCTGAGTGCCTGAAGATCACAAGCATCCAGTTTTGACCTTCAGCCTTGTGTCTTTGTTCACAGAGATTCCTCCTGATTCTCTGGATCTTTTGAAGACTGTAGATAATGGCTACACTGTATTACGGATACATTTAGGAACATTTGAGTGAAATTGTTCCACAATATTTAGATGCAGTTTGCTGCAGATTAGTGGGAATAAAATATGGGTTTATGAGATTTACATTTTACACAGCGTCGCTATTTTTGGGGGCTGGGGTTGTATATCATAAAGCTTGCTTAAAGCATCTCAAAACACATTGAAGATAATTATCTTTTATAATGGAGTAAATTTGGATCAGGTTTTCTGAAACAAGCAATTCTTGGCTTCTTTTGGTGCCCTGTATTGAGACACTTCCCTCAGCCAGCCAGTAGAGGTCCCTCCTGCCTCACTTTTTTAAAGCGAAGCTTTAACATCCTTTCCTCCCATCACACATTCCACATGTTTAATTCATGCCACACCCAGACCCGTGGTCTACCACCTTGCATTAGTTAAACATCACATACAGGAAGGTGTTTTACCTTACTAATACTAATGCACCTTTTTAGTTATAATTAAACTGGACAAGATGCATCGTTGTTATTATGTAGTTAATATTTCATAGATGTTGCCATTATGAAAGGAGCAGTTCAGCAACGTAAGCTAAAATTATTAAACAAATAAAACTCCATATTTCCATGGTAGGAAAGCTGTCTGGCTGGGGGACTTCCATGACAGTGGCTCTGTTGTTCTTTAGCCCAGTTAAACAGACACATACTCGCTAAATTGGAACTTATGGTCAAACTCTCAGATGAACAGACTCTATATCCTGGCGATATATATTCACGTAAAGAAAAAAATGTCTTCAATGCTTCTGAGGCTGAAGGAATTTAACCAAGTGTAGAAGAGACAGCAGCTAGACCGACCAAGGAGAATCTGCTTTATTTATTTAGTGCTTTTAGCAAACAGGATTGCTGCAGAGTGATTTTTGTAAGACGGGCTATGATGGATAAAAGCTGGGGAAGAAAGTGAGAAGTTAACATGGGATACGAGTACAGGGATATGTTGCCAGAGCTTGTGATCATGTTCAGTATGTGTGTCTGGATGTGGCAACACTTGGCATTTTAACCCTTTGTGGTCCCGCTCTACCATTTTGTAGGGCAGATTTTTCAGTGATCATCATGAATCTTAGTAAGGAATTGATTAAATAAACCTGCCTGAACATCTCTACCAACTGGTTTGGGTATGTAATAGCAAAAGAAAGTGTTTGTTATCCCGTTGCTGTTTCAAATTTTGACCATTTCACTGTCGTTACTTTATTATTAACTTTGATCTCAACCATTTGCTAAAAAACATTTATTCGTATTTGTCTTGTTCAAAAGAAAATGCAAAGAAACATTTCTCTCTTGCTTTTTTTCTTAGTGTGAAAGTTAAAGGGTTAATGGCAGGCCACAAAAGGAGACAAATGGGATCAAAATAGAGTATAAAGAGAGTGAAATTACTTATTAAGTATTGGTTTAGATCAGGGGTGCCCAAGTCCAGTCCTTAAGTACTACTATCCTGTACATTTTTGATACATCCCTTCTCCAACAGAACTGAATCAAATGGCTGAATTCTCTTCGTCATTCGGCTCTTTACAGGCCTGTTAATGAGCCATTCATTGGATTCAGGTGTGTTGGAGAAAGGTGCATTTGAAAGTTGCTGGATGGTAACTCTCGAAGACTGGATTTGGGGATCCCTGGTTTAGATAATGTATAAGTATGAAAATAGGTCATAGCTGCTGTGATATCACTTTTTTTATCTGATGGTTTTAACGTCCATGTTACAGTTTTGATCATTTCCATCATTGTTTTGGTCTTTTTGTCTAAAAATCAATACATTTCTTTACTATGTAAAGATTTTCAGATATGCTTAAAGACTGAAATATAAGAACTAATTTATATATAATTGCTCTATTTAAGATTGCATATTGAAATAAAACTAAAAAAAGAAAAAAAGATCATGTCAATGTACTGCAAAAATGAATAAATTAAGCTTTCCAAAAGATGATGAAATAGTGATGAAGAAAACGTCCATTTAAGACCAAAGCGATGTAATATAAAATTCACATTGTGAACAATTTACTTAATAGCTGTAAAGATTAAAATTATTTTATTATATAATGAAAAATGTCCTCCTGATTAGCTCTGACTTGGTTTTTCCGTCAACATTCCTCCCTGATTGTCCAAACCAAGCATCCGCTGTCCTCTACGGGTGAGACACAAGTTTAATAAAACTAAAATTTCCAACCACTGCTCTTCTGTAAATGTATTTTCATTTTCTCTTCCCACTCGATTAAGAAACCTTGTCAACATTCATTTTACACTTTCTCACTGTGAATGACTGACAGGTTCTTCCATTATTGAACACGCTTCCTTTACAGGAAAACCTCATATTTCTGAGTGTGTGTGTGTGTGTATGTGTGTGTGGAAACTCAATCTCAAGCTGTTTCATAAAATATGCAATTATGTTCACGATTGGGACTGAAATGTCCTTCTTGTGTGTTTGGCGCATCATACTGACACTGACAGGAATATCAATGGTTCCTTTAATGATCCGCTGCTGCTGTCGGAGGTGGGCCGACTCCTCTCCTCCTTAAAAATCCTACTTTAGTGTGTCTGAGTGTTTCCATTGCAAGTCAGACTCTCACTAGCTGGTTTAGACCAAATGCCTAGCATGGCATCAGACCAGTGTGATGACAACCAACTTGACACAACTAACAGGGATGATGCGATACGGAGGAAAGTTTGTATTTCCACAGCTTACCTGCCCTTACTGCTGTTGGCTGGCATCTTTTTCTTATTATCTTTTCAATACTGTATTGTGTGATGCCAGTAACTCTGCCCAGACCATCCCCTACCATTCTCCTAGTAACTTACAAATGAAGGGGGCCCAGAAATGTGATGTATAGAGATAGTAATAGTTGCATCCGTTGCACCACGTATTGCCTGGTTGCACAGGAAGTGAGGTTTCCTTTAACCAACCAATGGATTTCAGTGTGTTGAAGCTCCAGCTTTTAGGGTTGGATCAGTAAGCTTGGGACCCCAAAGCAAGGATCCCAAAAAAGTAGCACAGGTCAGATTGGATATTCTGGCACCCTTCCCAGTTTTTGCCTGGGAATGGTGCCAACCCTTCAGGTAAAAAAAAAAAAGTATACCATACTGTACCGAGCCAGACCCGTTAGTGGAAACAATGGCTTTTTATAATGGAAACACACAAACTGCACCGCTCAGAGGTAATGAGCCAAAGTAGCAGTGTTAATCTGTAGTTAAAACAAGAAAGCATGAGAGAAGTCTCTGCTTCGTTGTTGTGTATTTCATTGTTTTGTTGGACGTTTCTCACAATCGATGCCGGTGCATGCAAGACTACAGCTGCTCGGGTTAAAGCATACAAAGTTTGTTTTATCTGAGTGGGAAGTCTTACACAAATATGTTTGTTGAGCAAATTTAATTTTGTCCAGTATGTTTGTTTTACGGCTAAAACAACTTCAAATATGCTTTATGTTTCGCAAATATTAGCGTTAGTGTGCTATATGAAGCTGGTGAATATTTAATCATATCTGCTTACCATCACCATGTTTATATGTTTGTTTGCAGCTAATGGAGCCACAAAACCACTTGCTTGCATTGGTGTTGATGTTCTTCACTGACCTATAGGAATTAGTCTCTTTCATGTTTCATGTCGGAGCCCAGAGAGGCATCATTTCACCTTCAGCCTCTTCTTCATCCCCCAGACTCCTATCCCTATGTGTCATCGTTGGTTTGCGCCTTCTTCATGTGTTTGACTCCTCTGTGGATGGTCATCTCCTCCAAGCACCCGGCCAGCCGCACCCTGCTCTACTCCGGATGGGAGCCAGTCATCACTGCCATGGTCATCAGCAGGTGGGTGTATGTGTTCAGCCCCGAAAGGGGAAAGAACAGCTATTCTATGTTTGCTTCTTCCACTGTCTGGCTCATTTGATGACTCATCCGGTAAACAAATTGCAGCACCCGAACACATACACCCTCTGGTCCCATTGAGCCTGCTGTTTTACAAATAGAGTCAGTGGGAAGGGAATTATAATCCAGCTCGCTCACTCTCTCCGCAGCACTTGCCTCTCGACACACAGTGAAGGTGATACAACTTGTTTTCAGACTTTAGTGGAAGGACAGAATGAGAGGACATAAATATTTTAGTATTTACATCAACAGTCCAAAGTTTCTACACAACCTTGAAAAGTATTGAATTATTTTTTAGTTTTTCTTAGGCCTGAAAAAGAAAAGAACAGGAGTAGATCATATTGGAAAGTTAAAAATCAAGTCAACAGAATGTTTGCCACTATAGATGAGTCCTGGCAAATACCAGAAATAGACCCTCCGGCTTTGCTGAGGTGGCATTTCTGTGCATGTCAAAGCAGAACAGATGAGAATCGGACTATTTTCCTAACAATGTCAAGGAAATCTGGAAGGACTTGAGACTGAGAAAAATGAATGGGGCTGCACTCCGGATATACAGAGAGCAGAGGAGAAATGACATGCCGTCACGGCAGAGGAAACACTGGATTTTATTCCCAACAACAAAAACAGGGTAAATCTGACACTGAATTCTACGTACCCATGTTGCCGTCCAGCTTAACGTGACATAACGGGTGACGTTTGTTACGCTAGTTAATGCTAACGGACTAAGGGACAAGGGCTTCTGTTTTTTATCTGATTTTAATTCACGTTATTGTCATAAAATAAGAAAGAAACGAAAACACAGTGTCCGGTTGAATGAGTGATTGCAGTACCAGCCCAGGCGGATCATCTAATGTGGCCGGATACAGTTGGGGGTAGCCTTAACAAGCATTTATACTCATGAAAAAAGGAGCCCTCGTCCAGCCGATAACATTTGGACAATTGTTTTCCAGTATGAGAGCTGAAGGAGGAAGATGTTAATTATTCAGCACAGCTTGATTCAGGTGCAAATGAATTCAGTCCGTCACCTTTTTCACACCTTCTGAGTTTGCAGGTATGCATCTTGTTGCTTCGGTCATCATCAGTGGTTTGAATTACTAAAGAGCTCCCTGTAGGACCACGTACAAGCTTGTTCTCTGGTTACTTCCACACCACACATGGTTACGGTGTAGTGATATAACAGCCAGTCTGGGATTGTTAGACGAGTCAGATAACAGATTGTTGTCCAGTTAAGTCACTGGACATTTCCCCCATCCTGGGAAAGCTCCTCCTACTTCAAGGTGGTTGCTAACAAAGGTTCTTTCAGACTGAAGATCTTGTGATTGTTTGACAGAAGTTCCCTCTCTGAAACCGGAAGGATTGTCAAAAACTTGATAGTCAGATTATTGCTGCTAAAAAAATTGATGCCAACAGTGTCATCTTCCTCTTCATGAGTTTACTGCAGGGCTGAGCTCCCAGCACTGAGCTGCTGCTGCTGCTGCTTATCATTGTTTTTATTCTAAGAGACTCTGATCACTTGGTGGCATTTTCAGCCATTTTCAGAGACCATGTGACAAGTCTCACTTTTGTGAGTTGGACGTATGTGCAGGGAGTTTCGGACACTTTAGTCTTTTTCATATGAAGTAAAAGGATTCATTTGAAGGGATTTGTTCATTTACTCAGCCTCTGTGTTTAAAGGACATGCTTTTTCCATTTTCTAAGTTGTTATTTTATCCTCAAATTGTTAATCATCAATGGAGTCAATACAAAAATATCAATGCAAGCAGTGCTCCTATTTTTATAAAGTTCATAACTTTAAAAAGTTGGTCCCATGCCGTGGTTATAAACATGTGATGCCTCCTAATCTGTCATTTATTTTCCTCTGTAATATTGAAAATGGTATCGAATATAAAACATTTTTTAGCTTTAAATGATGAAATCTCTCAAGGAGTCAGAGAAAAAGCATCGAAGGGTGTGTTGCTCTTTCAGAGCTCTCCATTCATGGCTGGTATAGTTTTATGAACTACAATCTTCCAGTCTGTGCTTTGAGACCACGCAGGGTCCTTTTAGACTATAGCTTCCTTTTGCAATCGCCTTCTGTAGTCTTGCAAGAGGATGCAGCTTCAATGTACCTTTTCTTTTTCACACCTGGAGGCAGGATGTTGTATCATCACAGCTTTACTGCAATGCTGCGTATTGGTATGGTGATTGATTTGAATGGTTTGCAGTACCTAAAACTGCTTTTTTTCTAGCAAATATTTGGCAACATATTATCATAAGCAGTGATAATGCAACATGTATAAACCATGTTATAAACATCTACATGTTCGGACCCATATCTCTAAAAATGCCTTGAAAAATTAACTTAGAAATCTGGAAAAAGAAGCCTGACAATCTGGAGAGCTGGTGAAGTCACAAAAATCAAAAGTTTACACCTCTTTAGATGAATTTAGATGCAACAGCTCTTTTTCTGTTTCCTCTTTTATCCTTTGTTTTAACATCAGCTGATCTAATAATGTTGTGTTCTGCAGCATCGGAGGACTCATCTTGGACAAAACAGTCTCCGACCCGAATCTCGCTGGCATTGTAGTCTACACCCCAGTTATCAACGGTGAGTATTGACATTTTCTTTTGTTCTGCATGGTTTATAGGTGTAGCCTGAAAGACGAGAGCAGGAATTTGGAAAAAAGCTGCAGCCAATTTTTTAATGAACCCTGTCCAGGCTCAACATTTAAACCACTGAGCATGTTGTAACAATGCAGTGTTCTGCTGGGAAAACCTGCATCCTGGCTTTCTCATGGATGCTACTTTGACACTAGTTCTTAGTTTTGCTCCCGCTCTACAACCACAACAACTCCTCTTCAATTTGTCTGGGATTAAGGGTGCTTTTCTAGGAAATACTCTGGCTTTTGGAAACTGCTCATGCGTGTAAACAACTCTCCAGTTGGTATGGTTACTGTTGATAATCACGCCAACAGGGAGTGCCAGATGTACCAGCAGAAATTATTTAAGCAGCACAGATTCCAACCCAGAGTGGAAAATCGTCCAAAAATCAGTGTTTTAATGAAAAAAAGCTCAAGAGGATGCAGAACAGAGGAGGAAAAGCACAGTACAAACAAACCCATGGTAACAGGCTGCCACGAGTGTGGCACCATTCTCAAATTGATGTTTTTCATTGAGAATTCATTCTATTATTTATGTAGATAAAACCTTAATCGCATTATTACGTCCCACTAGTGGTTTTGCAGCATATTGCTGCCTACATGGATTTCAGCTGCTTTACAAGGCAGCTTCCAGCAGACCATGCTAAACAGGATGGCTTTGGGAAGGGAAAAGGATGAGAAACTGGACTCATGCTCCAGTTTTTGAGGCAAATATGATGGATTTGAGTCATCATCTCACTGTGCTCTGTTACATGTAAAGGGGAATAGGAATGGCATAACCCATGTATAGCTAATGTTAAAACCATAATCAGAATGCTGTTTAACTTTGGTTAGTGGTTATGTAAATATTCCCAATGATATCCCATAAAGCCAATGATGGCTCTTCGCCTTAATGATGTGCTCACATTCAATGTGAAGTAAAAGTTTACCTCGCTTTTCTCATACAAGTTTAGCCACTGGAGTATTTTTGAAGCAATGTGATGATTCGTCCCTTGGTCAGTGATCTACATAGATACCACCGGATGTTTATTTCTGCCATCAAACAATGAGCAAAACAACATCTTGCATCTGGGTTTGCAACATCTTCCCTGGCTTCATGCCTGATCCTTTTTGGTCCAGTTTTTATTTCCAAAATATGTTGAATTATAGAACTCAGGCAACCCTCGGGCAGACTTCTACAATCATTTTTTTTCTCACTTTATTTTATTTCAATTACAATTTTATGTTTTCCCTTCATTATTATTTTAGTTTTAATTAAATCAATTTTAATTTTACATGTCAAAAGCAAAGACATGTTTTATTTAAGAAAAACAATCAAAACAAACATGACAGTGAACTGCAATGTTGTGCACCTGTGCCTTCCTCCTCATGCTGCATCAGATCCATCTGTTTTTCTTCTGCAGTCACTTAAAAATTTGGCTTTACTTTTTATTTCTTTGTAGTGTTTTGAACATGCAGGTCTGTTTCTTTGCCTTCTCTCCACAGACTTGATGAATATTTCCATAATAATATTTAGCGATAAGCCAAAAAAATGACACTTTTGAAAATATCTGATGTTCAAAGAAGATCCAATCACCTGAAAACTGCTTCTGGCAACAACAGAAGAGGACTCTGCTGCAGTTTGGGTGTTTTCTTTCTGAACTGTTGTAATTAGTAGAAAGTTGTCTTAATGAAATCTCGTTCTAATGAGCAGCAGTGATATGCCACAGCTTTATGTTCCACAGAGGATGGCAGCAAGCTGTTTAAATTAGAAGTTTGGTAACAGAGAAACTTAGCCCGTTGTTGTTTGTCTCATTTATCTCTTTCAGTTTTTTAATTAATGCAGTCTTTGACCCTCCGAGCAGAGATGGAGACAAAGTGTTTATACACAAGATGGATAATGGAGCACAGAGTCTATTTGTCTTGTGCTGTGCAGCTTCCAGATGTGAACGATGGTGGATGTGAAAACAGTGGAAGCAAGTCTGCTCGGTAAACTGTCCCCAGATAGAGAAAGGTTACTTAAAAAAAGACTCAAAATGCTCAACAGGATAGATACGTTACCTAATGAGCCTGCTTTGTGCAGTCAACCATGGTCCATATGTCTCCACATGAAACTGAACCTTTGCCTTTTCTTTTTCTTTTTTTATCACTTCCATCTCGAATGCCATTGAGCTTGCGACAATTGCTTTGGCTCTGGCACTTCTGCAAGAGATAAGCTTTTCATTTAATGACATTAATTAGAGACATTTAAGGAGATGGGATAGGAGTTCTGACTCTAATTGGTTTCCCTTTGAGACTCTTCTGTCCACAAAGCAGCTGGGATATCAAGCAAGCATCTGTTTATGAGTGCAAGGGTGTTTCATTTGATCTGTGTATTGTTAGGAAAAAAATTCCAGCTCCTAACGAAGTTTCAAATCATTTTTGATTTACAACATTTATGCATCACTGAGGAAAAACTGAGTCATTTTACTTGTGTATTTTAGTTGAATTTGTCTTAAAGATTGACTGAGAGACGGCCAATGATATTTGAATAGAGGGAATGATGATGTCATCAGACATGTGACTGAGTTGAGGTTACGCCCACTGAGAGGTGAATTACAGCTGCTTTAAATCCAGTGTTTGACTAGAAAACACATCGGAAATGGTGAAGAGCTCCTGGGGATTCGACCCTTTGAGCAGATTAAAAAAAAACTATGAAGAGAAGAAAGGAAAATGGATTTCTGCCATTCAAAGAAACAACTGTACTGCACTGTTCATCTTTTCTGATTTAAGATCATTAGCTGTTTATCACTTTCCACTTATAGCTCATATAACAACAATGTTATTGCTGACATTTTATAGAGGTGTAGCAACACAGCGGTCTAAAGCGGTGCATCGATTCAGTGATCAACAAGCCAATAACATCAGTCAAAACTGAAAATATTGATCAGACATTCATACAGCGATCGTTTGTAAGACACCTTTAGGACAGAAGTGGAATTTTTTATTTTTACTTTGTTCTAACAAGCAAAATATCTGATTTGAATTGGATGAGGAAAATGTTGATGTCCACACGTGTGGTGTGTAACATGTTAAATAGTATTCTGATATCTTAATTTCTCATTGTACTTTTTTAATTTGGCTCAGTATTTTCCATCCATAATGGATTTAAAATGATCTCTTTTTCTATTTTCATGAATTTTTTCAGATGTTTTGATTGGAGTTTCAGGTGATACAAAGGTCTTAAAAAGCCTCTGATCTGACTGTTTGATATTTGCAGATGTCATCCTGCGTTATGCGTTCTTTCTGTAGCCGGCGTGCAGCCATCACCCGAAGCTTTAATCTTTCCTCATCATCTTGGCATATTTATGTTTTTTCCTTCCCCTCTTGCTTGTTTTGAGACGAAGCATCAGCTACTGTGACACCTCCCTTTCACCAAGAAGTCTTTTATTCCTCCTCCTTCAATGTTTTTCTCCCATTTTGCTGTTTTACTTATTTAGATTTCTTTCATTTTGCCACATGTAAGTTGAGTGGAAAGTTGTGTGACCTCCGCGAGAGCAGCATAGACCCCCTGTTGTTACCATGCAGCCCAGAAGTCTTCATCCACCTTGTCCTCATTTCTCCTGACAGACCCAGTGACCTGAAAAAGCCAGTTCGCCCCAAAACCTCACACATGCTACCTTTGCACCCCACTGAGTTGGTTAAAAAATGATTTTCAGGGAGGGGGGGGGGGGGGGGGGGGGGGGGGGGGGGGGGGGGGGGGGGGGGGGGGGGGGGGGGGGGGGGGGGGGGG
>JBBBVU010000025.1:6361675-6371880 GCA_037177055.1 Atherinosoma microstoma
AAAAAAATTCCCCCTCTGGTGGTAGTTGTAGTTGATATTGAAAGTTCCATCTTGGAGGAAAGGTGCAATGAAAGCAGCTGCAGAGTGGATCTCCAGCCGAGGTTCGCTGTCATCGTGAATAAAAGTCCGAACACCTGCGCTCCTGAGTTGCTTTGGCAGCTTCTTTCATTTCCTCACAACGTTTCAATGAAGACTGTCAGAGAGAAGCAGGACGCATCACAGATATTCCCCCACCTTCAAAGACAAGCAGAGCTGTCATACACACTCATACCTTCATGTGTTTTCAACACAGGTGTAATGATAATCAATGCTCTCTGTTTTCTCTTGACGCCTTTATCCCTGATAATATTCTCAGCATGTCAGTATTAATAAATGACTAATACTTTTTTTTTTTTTTTCAGAATGTTTCCACTGCAAACGCTGGACAGTTCATTTCCCTTTAAATTATAGTCTTGTCCTTATCTTTTAATAGACTACTCTTTCTCTCTCGCCAAGTTCCCTCCATGTGTGAAAACTTCATTTATGAACAACTCTCTCGTAACTCTGCTACTGTGTCCGTTACCGCTTCACTCTGTTTCTACTGCAGTCTAAGTGTTGGAGTGCTTCTCTGAAGCAACACAAGCTTTTCCCTTTTGTATTTAAGTTGTGGATGAACGTATTTGCTTCACAAATATTTCCTCTTGTCATATTGTTTCCTACATAGACATAAAAACCCGCTTCTGAGTCGAGATAAACACCATTTTTCAGCCCTTCCTTTTACCGTAGGTCGGTCTGTTTTTGCATTAGTACTCGATTTGAGGTGTAACTGTGATGCAGCACACATCACTTTTTGGTTCTTTTACGTTTAGAAGATCCAACCTCTGATGGTTTTATATTTTGTAGAAGAAAACCACAAGATGAATAGAATAAATTACACCTAGCATATGCTATACGTTATGCTAACATTTACTCTTCTTATGATTAAAAGATGCACGCAATCGTAGGATTCTCTTCATATATCAGAAGTAGACCCTGAAAAAGATATATATGCAAAATATTTCAGTTATATCTGTTAATTAACTTATTTTAGTTTGAAGCAAGCATCTTCCAGAGGTGTAGAGACGCCAGGTCATGTGATCATTCACACAAGTTAGACGAAACTGATGACATTTAGAGGAGACCGCCTATTCGCCCCAAAGCCGAAACAAGACTTTTAGAGCTTCCTGAAGTGAAAGAAGCTGACTAGCAACAACTGTAATTCCTAAATGTTTCATCGAATATTTTTGTTCAACCCCTTGATTTAAACTTGAAAGCCGGCACTTCGAATGACATCTTAGTTGTTTTATTTCAAATCCAACATGGTGGCACGCAGAGCCCAAATCATTTCTGCATGTCCCCTGGCAGAAGCTTCCTAAAACCCTCCTGTCTTCCTCTTGCAGGTGCTGCTGCTGTTGTGTATATCAGACTGGATGGTCCACTCGATGTGGCGGAGCGGCAAAGACCCCGACAGTTTTTCTATCCCCTACCTGACCGCTCTGGGCGACCTGTTGGGCACTGCCTTGCTGGCACTCAGCTTCCACTTCCTGTGGCTCATCGGAGACCAGGACAGCGACGTGGGTGACTAGAACAATATGGCCATCTGGCATATAACCTCTCACGCCCTCGGGCTTTGTGGGAATGTTCTCTCTCCGTCACATTCCCCGGCTTTACATATTGGATGAAACTAGACACTATTTTTTTGCTCATGCCTTCTTTTTTTCCCCCCTACACACAGAAAACATTAAATTCTTTAACTTTCGACTGTTTTTTAGTAGCAATTCTGATCTGCATCATTTGCACCAAAGTTCTCGGATGTTCTATAAAGCAGAGAAGGAAATCACCAGAAACTACCTATGACGATCAGGAAGCCCTGCTTGCTGTTAGCAGGGCGCTCCGATCGGTTAACCAATCATCCTGCACCATGAAGGTCTTCTGAAAGAACTTTATGAAGAATCTATTTCGGGGATTTACCACCCACTACGTCACAAAAATACCTGCCTTCCTGCTTTGTGTAGCTTTGGAGGACAAGAAAAGATCGTTTTATTTAGTTTTAGATATCAGCCTGAAGCAGGCCGACAACCAGAGCTAAAAGGGAATGACCTGATTATTAGTTTTGTTTCTTATTGTGAGTTTTTCACTTTTGTCCTCATGTTTAAGTTGCAGTCTTTTCCAGGCTGCAAATCTGTGTGTTTGTGTGTGTGTGTGTGTGTGTGTGTGTTTTTACAAGAGTAATAATGTGTGTGTAAGCGAGGCCTTGCTGGTTTTGTGACTCAGGAGCAGCAAATCTTATCTCACAGCTATCTGCGTCTTCATCTCGGGACAAGTTTTGAGTTTACGGTCAGATTGAGATTGGAAAAGTTTGAACATGATAAAAAACAAAGCAGACGAGTTATTTTCAAGTTCACTCAGTTCAAATGATACCTTCATTGTCTCACTGTTAACCAAACTGTAGCCTTTTTTTGAGCCTTTTTCCCTCCAAGGGTTGATTCCAAAAGGCAAATTCACTAAACATTTGCAGATGTTTACAGCCTTTTACGAAAAACACCAGAGCTACGGTCATTCACGTGGTTTTAAAGGCTTAAAATGTTTATACGTCACCTTTCAAAACCCATGATGGAGATGGAGACCAAATGACAAAAGTGATACTTCAATACAGGCGGTGATATCAATTTAAATTCTATTACCCCAAATTAATTAGCATTAGCATTAAATAGCATCTTAAACTTGGTGACAATTTGATCCCAAATGGCATTAAATGAGCCAAACATGACACCTTGTTTAGATTAAAGTTGGGAGTATATGAGCTGATTATTATAAGTAGCATCAGGATGAATATCTTTGTCTACTTTAACCTCATTCTCCCAGAGTTTGTCTTCCTCTTCTGTAACCAGAGAAGTGTTGTTTTATGTTCTAAACAACAGAAAGCTCAACAGGAAGTCCGTTTCCGAGACTGACCGACACCCTCGCGTCATCATTTTCCCTCTTGTTTACTCTGACACGCAGCCATAAAACCTTTTGTGTATTTCGCCCCATTCGTTCATTTCCCGTGTTTGCTCATCCCGTGTCTAAACGGGTCGGGTTTACACAGACCTGGACCTTTCACATTCCACGGCCGGATGTTTGCACGCCCGTCACATGCTGTTTACATGTATGCATCGTCTGCATGCACGCAAACAACATACAAGCTCTTTTCAGCTTTTAATACCATGTTTCTGATGACTTCATCCACTTTGAGTTGCTTTTAAAGAGTTAACAAATCAGAGTCCGGTGACTCCAGGAATTTATCTCACATATATAATTGATTAGTTAAATCACCTGCAGAATAATGTATGGATGTGTGTGTGTGTGTGTGTGTGAATGTAGCCAGTGGCTCTCTCTTCAACTTCAGTATGTGCCTCTTGAGATTCACTGGTTGGCATGGTGTTTTTCTCACTCTCATGCCATTCATGCAATTTTTCTTTCCATTTCATTGTAAAACTGTGCAATGACTTTCTTTTTCTACTCTTCTGAGAAATGTTTTTTTTTTGTTTTTTTTAAAGAGTTTCTTTCTAAAATAACATATTCTATATTTTAATTGCTGGCAGGTATGTAATAAGTGGGATCCTCTGGGATGACATGAACTTGGATCGTGAATATATTTGCAATGTGGAATGAGATCTTCTATTTGTTTTTCTGGCTCATTCGGGCCAAAAAATGTCTGAATAAACGTTATTGATTCAAAAACGTCTCCTCTCTGGTTGTTTTTGTTTCGGGGTTTAGTTGACGAGCTTCTATCTTTTCTACATCTGTAGTCGTTTCTCTCCCATACCCATCAGCTCTGAAATGAAAATTTTAGATAGAGCTAGATACGATCTGTGTTCACTCACGGTATCCATGACAACATCGTGAGGCAAGGCTCATCCTCTTTACTCGACGAGTTATTAGGGAAACATGCATGTCGCCCACCCCCCTGACTCTAAGGTTTTCTTTTTAAGGCTCTATTCAGCGCAGGGTTTACAGTCTGTTCCCACAAAGGCTGGATCTTGACGGGAACCCTATGGACCGACAGTCTGGCAGTCATATGCACAGTGATGTGTTCTGTCGTGATGTCGTTTCACCAAATGTGCAAAGATGTTCGATAATCTTGGTGAGACAGCAGCTTAAATGGACTCAAGCAAGTCGATAAGATTTCCCTAGGAAGGCACTTATTTACTCAGTGAGTCTGCCACTGCTGTCGAGTCTGGATGAGGGATCTGTCTAAAAGGACTGAGACTTGTTTTGTTAAAATAAAGACAACTGTATGGTCTATGGCTTGATTCAAGGTGGAGATGTTATATCCCTAATAGTCTTACTAATGATGTTTCCTTTAAGTAGAAGCAAAAATGGCTCAAAATGTATCTTTACCTCAGTGAAAAAAGAAAAAAACTTAAAACACATCTGTTCTATTTGGATCATACTTTCTTTTAGTTTTCTACCTGTTGTACAAGATGTTGCCTTCAGGCTGACTCCCTGCACTAGTCCAGACTAGTCCCAAGCTAAAGCCCATTTGTGTTGTTTTCTGTTATTTAATTCATTAAAATAAGAAAATAAAAATTACTGTAATTATTTGGTTAAATTTTTTAAATAACAGGAATTTTATTATTTGGAAGAACATAGCTAAATATTGCAGATTGTGTCCCAATGTTAATATTTTTCTTATAAAGTATTTGTCAGTCATTGATTCAAGAACAAGTATCAAGATGGAGTTTTATTATATTACTGGCCATCCTAACACTATAGTCTTTAATAATTAAATTTACTACATGTGTCTTTACTTGTAATGATGAGTTTTATGAGGAAATCCAAGTTAAGTTCTGGTTGATAACACCGCTGACCGACTCACCTGGATGTTTCATTTCATCAGATGCACCACTCGCTCCATTAGTGATGCTAAACTTGATTCTTTTCACTGAATCAAGTTTAAATAAGTCATTCACTGAAGTGAATCAGGTTTTTGAGTCAGTTTCCCAGAGTGCATAGAAATCTACATGTGCACACAAGCTTCCCTGCTCCCATTTCCGACTGATCCATACCGCCTAAACCCACTCATTCAAACAGGAAAATAATCCATTTCATTGTAGAAAAAATGACTGAAAGATCTCAAGGTGGAAAACATTTATTTTTCTTTCTCTAACTCACATGAAATTGAAAAGAAATGCAATTATAAATGTAACACCTCTTAGTTTGGTCCCTTACACATAACAGGTTTCTTTTTATTTCTAATAATTCAGATTTTTTTCTCAATATGGCAAAAATCTACTATTTTAATCTCAATGAATGTTATCAAAGGGCAGAACTCAGAGTTTCTATTGAGTTCCGCCCTTTCATTACATTATTAATCGCAGCAAAAACAGACGAGTCATCGCTGATAATCTCAGACAGGTTTGATCATTTGTTTCCCAGGTGAGCTCAATTAAAGGGAAACTACTTAGGGAGGTTGTTCCACGTTAAACAAGACCTGGTTTCCCTGCAGTCTGGAGGGATGCATGGCTCTTTATGCAAATAAAACATGTGACATAATGCAATGTTTTATAAAAGGAATGAAAAAGATTTGTCCAGTACTAGAAAAGATTTCTGTCATTTAGAGAGAAAACGGTTTTATTCAGATAAAAGCGTATGTCAGAAAAATGTGTTGTGTTAAGAGAGCAGCTGCTCCCGGTGAGCATCAAGCAATTATTTGAAGCTGCCGGTTTCACCATGCAGGAGACTCCCGAGGCTGAAGTCGTGCATAAAGCTGTGTTTCGGCCTTTAATCAATGTTCAAAAAGACATTTGCAGTGGGCTCAGAAACACAAGAAAACCTTCAGTTTTATTCAACGGTAAAAGCCGTGCTACTGCATGGCCCAGATGGATTAAGTCCTCATTCCCAGTAAGGCTGAGATGTCAGCAAGGTGGTTGTGGAGTGATGTTTTGGGCTGGAATGACACAGTGAGGGTGACAAAATGACCTGCAAAATGCAGCTGGTTTCTGACAACTTCCTGCCATGGCATTAAAAAGAAGAACCCTGCCTTCTGCAGCAAAGACGACACCTTCCAATGCTGCTAAAAATCCCACTGAACCTTGGCTGCTGTGGGTATAAAGGGAGAAAACTCATGCATTTGCCACTATAATCCCCTGACCATAACCCTATTCAGAACCTGTGGAGCATCCTTCATAAGATCTTTAAGGCAATTCTAGTATCCTTCAATGAGATCCAGACAAACCATAGACTTCCAGGTTCAGTGAAAGAGAGAGTTGCTTAGGTGATATCACAGCAGGACCTTTTTTCTTTTTTTTTCTTTTTTTTTAAAAACCCTGATGTAATCATTTTCAGTTCTTTACAACCTATTCAATATTTTGAAACTGTTATGCAGAATGATTTGGAACACTATCTTGCTATTTTCATCACTAATAGTAGTTTTTTTTTTTTTTCAACAAAATCCAGATTAAAAATGTATAAATTTGGACATTTTAAAGAATTGTTTTGTCATTTTCATTGATTTTATATAGGAAAAATAATTAAAAAAAAAACCATATGCATAATAATTTGGAACATCGTGAAATCTTACCTGCATAGCTGTCCTTTTTTCCTTCTCTCTAGTTTTTACGATGATCACGATGATTTATAGGCTCAGAAAACCTCACTGAACATCAGAAGTTGTCCAGAAGTAGCCTTACAACCTCATCCCTGCAGCCACTGTTCCTACAGCTGATAAACAAGCTGCGATTGATAAAAACCGACATCCCTTTAAAGGCGGTTGTTTGGCCTCTTGTAATAAAGCTCAGTTAACACAAGCTGAATGCCACCAGGCTGTCTCAGGAGCAGGAATGGATCGAAAGAGGGAGCGAGGGACACTTACCAACCCCCGTGCGTGGTCCAAATTCCAAGTCCCGGCTTGTACATCCGATTGATTTCCTGAATCTTTTTGAACATGACCAGGAACATTCCAGCACGTCGCCACTTTGTAGCATCATCAAATGGATTTTCACACCTCTCATGATCAAAGTTGGAGGTTGGACATGTAGGTAATTCATGTTTAGTGGAATCAGATGTATAATTCAGATGAATCGCTTCTTAAATTTCAGGAGGTTTGAGTAGAATAATGGCAGCAGGGTGTCAGAAAACATAACCTTTGACGGAAGGCAGGAATTTTCCAGTTTGTTTAGTGATGATGAGCAAGCTGTGATGAATAATGTTTCATCTGTGGGTGTGAGCTTGTGCCACGTTTAACAACGCACCTCCTTTTTTTAGTGTCTAGACTTCATTTTTAACAAGGCTGATCTGGACGCGCTAGCTTAATAAAAAAGAGAGTTGAAGGTCTCCGAGGTTCTAGCTGAGCAGCGGTGACCTATTTGGTACCACAGGGGCAGTGAAACCTAAACCCCCGCGCTTTTACCAGCCACCCCTTGAGGCTATTAATGTGGAGCTCTCAGCTGGAAGGGGGAGTCTGGGAGGTCTGGCAATAGCGAGCGGCTTGCTCATGAATCCCCTCAGCAACTCCCTGGGGTGCTGTAGAAAACAATAGATGCTTCATGGACAACATAATTAGGAACAGATTTCTCCAGAGGCCCGTGGACCATGTCAGTCAAGCTGAGGTGCTCAGAACAATGTTGCTACTTTTCTATTTCTACCTCCTTGTTTTTCAATGTAACCAATTTTTTTAATTTGTCTGAGGGTCTTATCAAACCATGCATCATGTGGTCTGCATCTCTGTATGACTGTCACCTGTCCAGCACCTAAGGTTTCTCTCTTTGCTCTTTGCTCTTTCGTACGCACCTTTTTTCAAGTTTCTTATGATGAAAATGCGATGGTCCAGGGAGGTGACTGCTTTTCCTGAATCTGGTTCTTATGGAGGTTTTTTATTTCCTGCTCCATGCATGAAAAGAATGGGAGATTAAAGAGTTTGCTGTTTGTGTACACCGATCAATCAGCGTCAATTTTCCTTAATTTTGCGGGATCTGTGATCAGCCGATGCTCATGGGAAATCTGCATATTTTCTGCATTACAAGAAAAAGTGCAAAGATCTGCGATGTGCAACTCATGCAAGGCCGAAACAAGTCGTGGTGAGGCCGCAAACAAAACGTTCACTACAACACACCGCATTGGCCAAGCTTTTCATTTATATCTGGGAACACCATCTCATAGTTTGTATGCTTTCAACGTTAACGTAACGTTATCGGCCAAAATCGCAAACGGTAGATCAAGCTTCTAAAAGATCAGTGATCGGACAGAAAACTTTGAGTTTGCTTGGGTTGTAGTTTTTAAGGTGAATTCACAACTGGATACTTTGGGGGATTCGATTTGATTAGGCAGGGAATAACAAAAATGTTTGCATTTTCCTTTTGGTTCGGTTTGCTTTGACACAAGCGGATCAAACCGCCTGGACAAAGTGACACAGTTACAACAACTGATCACTGGGGGGGGGGGGGATTTTCCCCCAAACAACCAGTGATCAAGAAGAAAGAAGGAAATCTGGCTCATGTATTGGCCAGGAGCAAAAAAACTGCTCGTTCACCGCAAGTAAACAATGGAGCAACATTAAATGTATGCAGTCTTGTGGTTTCTATTTTTTTTACTTTAGTGTCAAGCCTGATGTGGTTTTCCCAAGATGTTAGGGAGGTATCCAGCATGTTGCACTACAACATGTTCTATGTCGCCTCCTCTCGTTGCTTCACTCGATGGCCCTGGTACCATTTAAAAGAATTACTCTGTCATACCAGTGGAAATGGACCAGTATGAATGAGCCCCAACTTTCCTTAGGACCATGAATGCTGAATCACATTTACATTCAGCCATCTTGTTAATGTAAATCACACTATCGGCACACTTTTCAGAGTTTAGACTGAGCAGCCATCCAGCCAGTAAACAAACAAACTTTTACGCTGCAGACTGTGAATGATTGCCTGTTTTTTTTAATCTATTGAATTCTCGGGTCAATCTGCTTTGACCTGCGATTCTTTGTCCTATTCAAAAAGTTGTTACTCACAAGGGCAACGTCCCGCTGTCTTCACTGTTGAATAATCTCTCAGGGAAATCCAGAGACAGCTGGAAGCCAGCCTGGATGTGACAATGTGACCTGTGCACCCCAACGATAGTGTCCTCTACCGTTTACTCCGACAGCAGCCTGACTTTGACAGCAGAAGATCGATTGCACCGTTATAGAGGACAGATGACTCAGCCTGGAGAAGGTGCTCAGCGCTCTTGAAGAGAAACGTCGGGTCGAGCTGTCTTTATTTGGGCGGTTATCAATCTCATTTGGCACCAAACTCAAACTAAATAGCAGGAAGAGACTAACTCCCAGTGGGGAAATGCACAGCTGTGTGTATACAGTATTCAGTAAATATCCCCAAACACAAAGACTCTTAGTGACAAAGTTTCCTTTTTTCTTCATGCAATCACATGCTGGAGAAGAAATAGGTGCCCCCCCCCCCCATCCATCCAGATGTAATGGGGATATAAAGTTGTCTTTGAAATTATTCATCCCTTTCCATTAATGAAAAGGAAAAAATCTTAATAGTAATTCAAATAACTGGAGACTGAAAAAAGTAATAACAAAAATAAATTTGCAAAATATAATTTTGTGAACTACAACATCATTTTTTAATTTAACTAAATCAAAAAACAAAACAAACAATACAGTCCTGGACTATTGAGAGCACTTTGCTGATGAGCAGTGGGCCTGAATACCTGTATTATGCCATATTATGCACTTCGTGTTCGTTAGGGCTTTGCTGAGTTTACCAACATGGCTTTGGTTCCCATGGTAACACTGCATTTTTGTAACAAGAAAAACCACGAGAAGAGGGAGACAGGGATAACTAGACTGGGGCAGGCAGATGCAGAATCCTGGGAGGGAAAAACTGGTCATACACTGAAAGCTCACACAGGTTGATAAGGCTGGAAACGAAGAATGAGAACTCTGATGATCTGGCAAGGAGACGTACTGACACTGCTGCTTAAATAAGGAGCAGCACAGGTTGGAGACATCAGCAATCAGAGCTGAGGTAGGTTGCTTTCAGAGGCAGCTGGGAAAAGCCACGCTTCAGCCCAAGATCATGACAATAGGTGAGGGTAGGAACCGGTAGATCGACCGGTAAATCGAGAGCCTCGCCGTTTGGCTCAGCTCCTTCTTCACCACGACGGACCGATGCAGAGCCCGCATTACTGCAGACGCCGCACCGATCCGCCTA
>JBBBVU010000025.1:6390231-6400935 GCA_037177055.1 Atherinosoma microstoma
CCCACCGGGAGGAGACCTCGGGGTAGGCCCAGGACACGCTGGAGGGATTATATCTCTCGGCTGGCCTGGGAGCACCTTGGGATCCCCCCGCGACCCGACCCCGGATAAGCGGTAGAGGACGGTACGGTACGGTACGGTATTACCTGTTATAGTGATATCCTGCAACCTCCTATGATTAAGCACATATGCAGGCCACCACTTAATTATCTCATTCTCATGTGTTAGTGGTCCATTTCTTTTGATGTCACCACATACGCTCTTTACCTGTAAGAGTTGGGGCTGTAAATTAGACCCAAGTATCCAGACAGCTGCTTCTCCCTGGTTTTAGACCTGACCTAAGTTTGCTCTTTACTGTTTTTTACACATGCATTCACTGACAACCCATGCATAACAATGCCCTGACAGACTCACTCTGATTGTTTCATGATTGATTAAATTAAAACTATTGGATAAACAGAAACTCTGTGACCTGACAATTTAAGACTCAAACAAATCAACCCAAGCAGACAGATATTCTCAGACTAACTGCAGGAGAGTGAGTATGTTTGCAGTTGGAATATCTGGAAAAACATAGCAGGTGGTCTTATCTTCCTCTCCAATACTAAACAGACAGAATAAACAGCAATGTTGTTCAGTCAAAGAGATGTGAACTGTGACAGCTTTGCTTTGGCCCACCAGGCCATCTCATGTTGTAAATTCTTCTTCCTGATGACTGATGACATTTTGATGGCAGCATTAACCTTCAGGATGCAAAATGCCAGGGAGGTGGGTGCAGTGATCAGCTATTAGTCTGTCAATTGAACCATCATCTCTGAATGTCATTGTTTGCATTAATCAGTGGAATGATTTTATTATTACATCAGATCATTTAATCTCTGCATCACCTGCAAAAGTTTGCAAACCACGCTTCATGTTTTACATTTAAACCCTCTCGTCTGCTTCTACATTGACATTTGTATGATGATAATCATTGTCCAGCTGGTGATGAGAAAATAGCTTGCTATAGGGCAGAGGGTGGCGTCTATGATTAGCTTTCTTTAAGGGGGGAAAAATATTTGAATTGACTGAGAAATTGCTGCTGGGATCCTGGACCAACTGCATTCTGATCACGAGTCTGCTCGGCCGAGTCATGGGAAGCTGATGTTATCTGTGGCAACGAAGCATGAAAACCACGTTACCACAATTATTCATTGCAGTGCATCAGTTCGGATTTCACGCAAGTGTTCAAATTCTTTTGCACGGTCCACAAATACTATCACATCCTAGCAGACGAGGAGGAAGACGCATGATGAAAGGTCTGGACTTCAGCCGGACCTTACCTGAACTTTACACTTTTAAGGACAGACGCTTTCACACCACATGAATGGAACTGAAGAGATAAAACCAAACAGCACTAACAGAGCTGCCAGTGGGTGGCGATTAATGTACATTGACCGTGTCAGTGTAAGTTTTTGTTTAGCTAATTTGATTTCACACGCCCTGATTTCAGTTTTGTTTTGTATTTGTGGACTTAAGTTTTCATCTGGAAACAACACGTTTCTTTACCTTTCACCAATAAGATCTGGTTGGATTTTACTTTCCCGTTCCCTGGTTGAACCAGGTTGTGTTGACCATGAGCATCAGGTTACTGAGTACCCCAGCAATAACAACGCTAGACCCGGACATCGGGTCTAGACTGAGCAAAGAGACCTCTAAGACAGTCTAGCTAGCTCTTTTTTTTTTCTTTTTTAAATTGAACCATTTCAAAAAATACAAATAGGCACAGATAATCAAGATTTTTTTTTTTTTTAACACAAAATACATTCATCACTGTCCAACTCAAACCTTAGTCTTAAAAATTTAGCACATGGATAAATATCATTTATTGTTTTAGAGTAAATCTCGTTCATCTTTGGCAGTAAGGGAAGTGAGATAAATCTGGTCCTAATTTTAACGGCATCCATCTCTGAGAACATCTTAAACATCGTCGCTCATATCAAGGAGTGATGGTTGGTGTTAGGGAGGGGCATTTCAAGCAAAATATTTAGGATCAATGAAAATGATTCAACCATCTTTTGAATACCCCCATGTAATCCCACATGACCGCTACCCATAACCCTGTTATAAATGTTGTCCATGAATCTGGTAAGACAAATTTTCTACATGATCTCGTCTCTGATGGTTTCTCTTTATGGGTCTGTGAACTCAGGCTGAAAAAATGCCATAAAACTTCATAAACCTTGACCTTGTATTTACAGCCTTTTATGAAAACAAGCGATATATCCTATTTTTTTCTGACGGTTTCTTTTGTTGTTTATTATTTTGTTAGATCATTTCTGTTTTTATTTCCTCTTAATGATTTCTGCACCCTGCTGTAATGCTTCTAATGTTTTATGTAAAGCACCTGAAATTGTCCTGTACATGAAATGTGCTTTACAAATAAACTTGCCTTGCCTTCAACAAAACTGATGGCAAGGACGTCTCTGGCCATCTTTGAAGTGAAGTCTTATGGAGAGAAAATTGAGATAAAATTGACTAATTGTATGTGTTCATATAGTTTATAAACCATTTTGTGTGTAACTTGGGATACTAACAAATGTATGTTCAAATACACACACAAATATCTACATTTACAAATGCACAAATTACAAAAACGCCCAAACATTGAAATTCTACTCACATTTTTTACCTTCAACCTCACAAATGTAATCCTTTCATGATCAAAAAGGCTCCTTGTAGAGGTGCTACTACAGGACGCCATTACGAGTTGTATTTCAGGGTACTTTAGGAACAAAGAACACATGATCATTTCTGTCATATGACTTTAGAGTGGTTGAAGAAGGTGTTAGTGATAGAGGCAGCAATCCTGAGCAGCAGGAATATTAAAAAGGAGGAACATTATAAACTAACATAAATTATAAAACAAGAAAAGACGTGGAAAACAGAGTACCGATCCAGGCTGTGACCCTGAAACTGGGATGGTAGAATCCAATATCATCATTAGAGATCAACATACTATGTACCATCTAAACATGTCACCTGTAGCTTGCTAGCGTAACTTTTCTTTGCATTTTTTTGGCTTTAAACATGGCTCTCTGTTTTCCACTGAAACGTAAAGACACACACATCACTCACACAACAGTTACTGCTGGGCCTCCCTCTAATGACAGGGTTTATAGTTGGAGAGGGCAGGAAGGCCAGTGTGTATTTCAGAGTCGGGACCACAAGGTCAGGCAGGAGGAGGAACTCATGCCAAATGTGAGTGTGCATGTGTGTGTGTGTGTGTGTGTGTGCTGACAAGGCATCAGGCAAGTGGCTGCACACAGTTTCTCATCAAAACACCACTCCCGGTCATTTCATTGTGCCTTGTTTACAGCAGGGCACATGGAGGACTTACATATCCAATTACATGACTACTATTACAGTGGCGCAGTGATGACAGAGACTTGTTAGTAGTCAGCACTAATTTATCACAATAGGGGTGTAAAGATGAACTGATACAGACCTGATATTAAAATTAAAGTTGTAATTGCATCAATATTTAGACCCTTGGATTCGTTTAAGTGTACCATAAACTTTGATGGCCCATTCTGAAGCTAAAAGCCAATTGAGTGTAGATCCTGTTCAGAGTCAATGCAAGATTTCTGCAGAGTGGGTCCGTGTTATTAGCCTGAGCGGGTGGTGTCTGCTCACCATTGAACCCCACATCCTGAGTGTCCTGCTCAGATCTACTGATGGAAAGGACCACCATTGTTTCGGGATTGCCAAAAATTGATGATCAATTGATAAAAACCACCTTCGAACTTGATTCAATTTGCAGATAAATTCACTAACTAAGACTAAAGGAGGTGCCATCTGGTGTGATTAAGAGCTGCAAGAGAGAAACTGGCAATAGAAAGTGACATCTTAGGGAAATGTAACGCATGCATACTGCTGAAGTTTGCATGCTAACTAATGTGCAACAAACAGTAAACTTCTTTAACATTTAGATTTCTCATCTGGTTGAGGAGATTGGACACATTTTACTCTCCCATCCTTCTTCCCCTGCATTTTTAGCAGTGAAAAGCTGGAATCAATTATTTTTTAATTAATATATAAAATATTTCTGTAGCTAATTGAGACTAATTAAAGAGGTGGAATGGCTTGCACCCTCTCAATTATGACACATGGACGCTTTCTGAGGTCTGAGAAGGTCAGTCAGTGGGTTGTATATTTTACTAATTATACTCCTATCTACAGTGTTCATGGATAGGAGGGATTTTTATTTCCTTCCTTTCTTTTTTTTTTCATGTGGTGCTTCTTGGATCTGGACCCATTTCTGTGAAGCGGGCTACTTAAAAGGAAACTTGGAGTGTGGCAGAGCGCAGTGTTGGCATAATGAGAAGGATGGGGGTCTTTGCCGTGAAGCAGGGACAGAGACAGAGGCTGAGAAACAAACACAGCTGCTGTAGCCTCGATGAGCAGTATTTAGAAGCAGCAAGCGCATCTCTAGCTGCAGCCCACATCACTTGTGGTATTTAGCCATGTTAGAAATTTTAAGCTCAAGGTTTCGAGATGTGTTTGGTTCATTCTTGTGTCCAGATGTGCAATGATCTTTTCTGGATGCTTTAAAGAGACACTAATAAATATTTTCATATTGAATAAGTTGTATAATGTTTGTTAATTCATTTAAAATAACAAAAATTCTGGATGAAAGGTTTGACTTGTTGATTTGTTGGATGAGAATCTCCCGTTTCACCACATAACAAAGGTTCTCTACTGGATCTAGATCTGGGGTCTGTGGAGGCCATTGGAGTACAGTGAACTCATTGTCATGTTGGAGATGTTCTGAGCTTTTTGACATTGTGCATGATCCTGCTGGAAGTAGCCATCAGAAGATGCTCCATTGTGCTCATAGAGGTCAGCTACAATACTCAGGTAGGCTGTGGTGACTAAACGACGCTCACTTGGTATTAAGGCATGCCAAGAAAATATCCCCCACACCATTACACTACTACCAGCCTGAACTGTTGATCCAAAGCAGGATGAATTCATGTTTTCATGATGTTTCCACCAAAATCTGAGCCATAGCATCTGAATGTGGAGCTGAAATGGAGACTCATCAGACCAGGCAATGTTTTTCCATCTTTTTTTGCCCAATTTTGGTGAGCCTCAGTTTCCTGTTCTTAGCTGACAGGAGTGGCACCTATTGTGGTCTTCTGCTGCTTTAGGTTTAACATCTTGTGCAGTCAGAGATGCTATTCTACATACCTTGGTTGTAACAAGTGGTTATTCGAGTTACTGTTGCATTTCTATCATCTCCAACCAGTCTGCACATTATCCTCTCTGACAGGTCGACATTTTTATCTTTTCCAGACCATTCTCTGTAAACCCCAGAGATCAGCAGTTTCTGAAATACTCAGACCAACAACCATGCCACATTCAAAAACGCTTAAATCCTCTTTCTTCCTCACTCTGATGATCAGTTTGAACTTCAACAAGTCATCTTGACCATGTCTAGATGCCTAAAAACATTGAGTTGCTGCCATTTATGTTCAAAAGCAATTGAACGGGTGTATGAAATGAAGTGGAATGCTTATATGATGCATATTCAAGCATGTCTTGATGTCCAACTCAAGAAATAACTCCCTTGAAATAATTATTTTTCTTTGTTTTTAACTTCAGATAAACTTTCCCTATAAATCCAAACAACAAGGCAATGTGTTTTCTCCCATCATCTGCCCATCACATTCAACAGTTACACATCATGATGTGAAGATTTTAAGTTTTAACTTTTACATTTAACATAAAACCCTCCTTTTATGATAAAATCAATGCGTCTTGAGGTAAAATTTGAAAAGGTGCAGATTAGGAAATACTGTACTGGTGCAAATGCATAGAAATGGTTTTGACACTAAGCAAAGCTTTTGCAATTTCTTTCATGCATGCTCACAGTTTCTGTGTTTTTGCGGATGCCAACAGCATTTGCTGGGTGCTCTCTTAGATAACGTATTTTATTTTATATAAACTGAACAAAGCATAAAAAAAATCGAATTGTCAACCAATAAGCTTGGAAAACGAGACTTGTGAATGTGCTGCTGCAAAATAAAAAAAATAAAAAACTGTTTCATGGTTGTAGTTTGTCAGATTATCGCTGATGGCAATGCGAAGCTGCATCATGACATCAGTACAGAAATAAGCACTGCAGGGCACTGAGAGTTTTAGCCGTATTTTATTGAGAAAACATCAGACAGGATGAACTCGGGGTCGCACCGCTGTAGGATTTATACCACTCTCCCACAATCGGTGTACAGTACACAGTCAATTATTCATGATTTTAGTAAGTACGCCTGAAAATGAAACTGGGGGGAGAACAGAACAGAAAAAGGTTGTCCCACGAGGAAACATGAGATACAGAGAGTTCGGATTTGTTGCCGTGGTGACAGAGAGGAAGCAGTATGAGTAGTCATCTGTGAATAAATAAATAAATAAATAAGCGGCGGGTGATGGAATGAGTGTCTCGCCTTCCTTGGAGACCTTCCCTCTAAGGCAGAGCGGGTGCAGCGTGGATTGTTAACATGCACATACACATTTTTTATAGCCGCTAGCACAACATGTAGCATTTTAACACACATGTGGTGAAAAACACTGAATTCAGTAGACACTGCTGATTTAGGACTCATTTCTTAACCCCTCAAAGGCCTAAAACAGCAACTCTTCTAAAACTGCTTTAGGTCTGTAAGGGGTTAAAAGGTTCAACACCCAGTTACTATACAGGTTACAGCATAACGCCCACGCCATCTGGCAGCATGTGAAGCAGCTGGAAAGGTGTGCGACCTCTGCTAAGTGAGGAAGGACGAACATTATGTCGGGGCAACACGGAGACACATGAAACTTGGCAGGCTTGCTGAGGCCGTGACCACAATAATGTGGACATATCTGAAGACTGTTAACACCAGCCATCCACATCAACCTGGGAATGTGCAGAATAAGCACTATCCTACACAATAACTTCTCAAAGGGGTGTCCCGTTTCATAGGGAGGATATTTTTACACCCTGTAATGCCATCTAAAGGGGCAAGGATAGTCTTAAAATTATATGGGGCTTGCCTTAAGTTAATAAATATTTCTCTTAAATGAGAGGTTACTTGCTAGAATTATTATTTTTCTCAAGTGTCCCTCTTTAGCTCCTCCTTCTTGTCCAAATATGGTCACTTCTGACTCCAAAAGGACCAAAATACTTCCTTTTCTTGTGTTCCAGGTTTCAATTTCTATAATCAGCCAACAGCTAAAAACACAAGTTGTTTGGTCTGGAAATAGTCATCTATGAATTTAAGGATAATTTTTCATTTCCTTCTTAAAAGCAGTCCCAACATTTGTCCTGTTTTTCCACCATATGATTTATGAGACAGATAACCTGTGGGTCCCAATGGTCTTCATCATTCGTGTGACTGAGCTAGCCGTCCTGACAGCCCAGGTGCCGCTCTGCATCTGTTCAGTGTCTTTGTGTTGCTGTCAATGAAAGGCACAGAAAAACTGAAATGCCACAGAATGGTGTGTTTCTGTGTATGTATGAGGCAAACACTACTTATTAATATCACATCCAGATATAACAGCCCAAAAAAAGAAAGAAAGAGAACAGCAGAACGATTGACATCATGTTTACATTGTTCAAAAACATCCTGCCCTTTCACTGATATGTTCAACATCAAGCAGGCAGAAGGAGGCTATAAAAAGGTCCTGGCTTTGTCCATCTGTGTTGATGATATGGTGGGATGACTTTCCTGGTCAAATACATGTTTAAATAGTGCCTCTGGCACAGGAAGAAAAAAAATATCAAAGAATTTGATAAGGAAGTTCATTAATCTGAATCAGGTGTGTTGGAGTAGGAACACGTCTGACATGCAGGGCGGTGGTACTTCAGGACCAGGATTGGGAAACAATGCTCTAAAATATTTTTTATTTCATTTAATGGAGCAGTTTTACTATTTTGGGAAGATGTCTTTTTTGCTGAGAGTTTGACAATAACATTAACCGATATGACACATCTGAGCGTATGCAGATTAGCTAAGTTTGGTATAATGTTGGAGGGAACAGCTAGCACAAATAAGAAATGTTGTGAACTTTGTTGTACCGCTTGATATGTCTTAAGGTCCATTTATGCTCCCTTGGAATACATAAATAGGAACGTCCGTTTCATGCGTCCCTGATGCTAGCATGGTTGTTAGTCAATATAGGCTATCCAGTGGGCGGTGTAGAGTTCAGAGTTCACCTCTGAGTTCTGATGTCAGTTTCAAGTGACCTTTCACTTGAAACTGACATCTTAAAAGTAACATTTGTATTTGCAATATCAACAAACGGGTCTAAATTTCTGAGTTGTCTGCAGGAAAAAAACAACGGGAACTTCTCTTAAATCAGATTTCTGACTCAGGAATTGGCAGAAACCTCATCAGCCCCAACCTCAAAATCCAACATGGCTGCCCCTAGCATAAAACATTAGCATGTCTGTCAGTTTGAGAGTATAAAGTGACAGCTGCACATAGTAGGCCTACTGATAAACATCTAACAGTGAAAACATTATTGTGTTTGTATGCACATAATAGAGCATAATACGTTGGCTTACTAGCTTGAAAATGCTAATAACTATTAGTCTGACATGCTTTCTGATCTCCAACTGGAATGCGGTAAACTTTGGTGGGACTAGTTTTGACTTCCAATGCATCGGGAACTCATCGGACCATCCCGGAGTTGTTTAGCCGTCATGTGACATATTTCGGCTGGATGAATTAAGGTGCAAATTGTAGTAAAACAGCTTCACAAGTTGGTAAGGTAGTTGTAAAAAAAAATCCCTAGCCATCAGCATGTTAACATGAAGTCGAAGCTCATTAGCCTTGTTTTTCTTTTTTCAAAGCCAGGCTAATTGTCTGTTTCATGCTTCCAGTATTTAGCTGTTTTAACCAGCACATGGCTCCACACAGAGCAAATGGGAAAAGAGAGCAAACTCTCAGCAAGAAAAGTAACTTTCAATAATGCCAGACCATCATTTTACACATCACCCTGATTTTAGATATGTATTCATCTGTGCATCAACTATAAAATACATTAAAAGTAAAAAGACAAGCGACACCATCCACTCCTTGAGAGAAAAACATGATCATTTTTAGAAAACATCCTCTGTTCCTTTTCAGTCTAAAAGTAGACATCGTTGAAAAACAACATAAATATACTCGACAGCTTGAATATAAATACTGCTACACTGTGAGACAACTGGGCAGTGAACAGGACTGGAGTCATGCTGACTGTGGAGTTAAGAATATGAACAAAAACACTCTAAATTGGGCCGTTTGTTTCTGTCCCTGGCAGTCAGCAAGAGCCTCTATACTTGCATGATTCCCTGTGTTCCTGCACGGACAGCAGTGATCATCGACATTCTGTTTTTAAAAATACAGGAGCCCACTTTTGGCATGAAGTGGGATAGGAGAAATGTATCAGTAATGGCTTGTTTGCAGGCTAAGAGGTCCTCTGTGTATAGTTTGTTTTCCATTTTGGGGGCTAAACAGGCAGTTTAAGTTGAACCACAGACACTCTTGGTACAACTGCCGAATAAGATACAGTGCAGCATCAGCAGCAGTTCTAATGTGCAAAGTGGTTGTGTGTATTTTTGTGATCCTGACCCAGGAGGAGGCCATGCTGAGAATACAGCCATTCTTTCTATGAAGGGTGAGGACTGAGGCTACAGGCTGGGCCCATAGCTTCTGTCCTTTATTAGAGCCAGATGTCTTTGTGGGGGTAGAATGAAAAAAATAAAAAACAAGGGGAAAAAAACGCAGTTGTTCTCTTATTATAAACCGCCTATACAACCCTAAGTCCAAAAACAGCTGGGACATTGTGTGAAATGTGAATAAAAACACAATATAATTATCTGCAAATCTCATAAACCCAATATTTTAGTCACACGATAACATAAAAAAATCCTGAAAGTGAGTTTTTATTTCTTGAAATTTTTTTTATTTAATTCTATGTCAACATATCCCCTGAAAAAAGTTGGGACAGGGGCAACAAAAAGCTATTGCAACTAATTAAATTAGTTGGTAACAGGTCAGTTACATTGTTGGGTATAAAAAGAGCACTTAAGAGATGTAGAGTCTCTCAGAAGTAAAAATGGGCAGAAGTTTCTTCAGTCTGCACAACAACTTTGTTTACTAATTGTGGAGCAATTTCAGAATAACTCTTGTGAAATTGTGAAGACTTTGAATATTCTATCATCTACAGTATATCATGAAAAGATTTAGAGAATGTAGTGACATCTCTGTGTGCAAAGGAAACTGTGAAAATCAGCTTCCTCAACATTCCTAATCCAAAGCTCCAGCAGCTGGGTTTCTTTACTTACCCAACTTTTTTTTAGATTGAATTAATTGCTTTCAATATGTTTTCTGTTCTACTGTGAGTAGCACATTAGTTTATGAGATGCAAAACAAAACAATGTTTTTCTTTACATTTTACAAAACATCCCAAATGTATTTGAACATGGGTTGTACTTGTGCACACATTGTGGTGGATGTCTTTGCTGAAAACCTCATATGTTCAGGGAGGAAAAAATAGCTTCCAACCCCGAATTAGAAAAGTTAAATAAGAATGAAACTGAGAATTTTGTCAGGTTCCATTCCATGTGTCTCGTTTGCCCCTCCCTCGTGTGTCATCTCCTCCTCCCAGCTACCTGATTACCCTCATGTGTTTCACCTGCAT
>JBBBVU010000025.1:6401035-6434026 GCA_037177055.1 Atherinosoma microstoma
ACACACACACACACACACACACACACACACACACACACACACACACACACACAAACACACACACACACACACAAACAAACACACACACACACACACACACACACACACACACATATATAACAAACGTGTGCTGTTCTAGAGTCTACTTAACAAACAAACAAAACCTGAGGGTCTTTCGCTGCTAAAAGAAGGAGGATGAATTTTTAGAAAGCTTAACATTTGCATCAGCTGGTCTTTCCTAATGATGACTGTGAGCAAAACCCTAAAAAAAAGAAAGGGTTGAGATCATGATATAAGTGATCTGAGGGCTAAAATTTCTGACGGTGTCCGATTTTTCCTTTGTGCTGCTGTCCTATTTTCCCCACCAAATTTGCCCAGTGCAGAAATAATCCAATTTACTCCAAATGTTATTTGTTTTTTGTTTTTTATTGCATGTTCATCTTTAACTAGAATTTTCATTTATTTGTGAATATCCTGTTTTGTTGCACGTTGTCATAAAAAAGGTATTAGACGAATTAGCGTACAGAAATATATCACTGTCTTGAATGTTTTAGAATGCAACAACGGATTATCGGTGCGATTTTCATACTTAGTCAAGTTAAATAGTCCAAACCAAGTTAATCTGCTTTGAATTAGCCAGAACTGTTCTATAAATCTGCAGGTATAGGGTTGGATAATCTAAACTGAAGAAGAGTAGGCCTACCAACAAATGTGCTTATATTTAAAAAAAGAAAAAGAAAAAAAAAGGTTCTATAACTTATGTGTCTTCGGGTGATCAACTTTTCTCAGCACTGCTGAGTTGTCAGCAGTCAGCTGGTGGTGCCTAAATCCGCTGTGCGCTCAGAGCGGTGGCACAGATCAGTCCGACCTGAGCAGGACGCGGTATCTACAGTGAGTCGGCGTGAGAGTGAGCCTCCTCATCTGTTAACAGCGCGGATGATCGTCCGCTCAGTCTGACATGTGGCCGCGCACAGATCTTGGCAATGAATAACACGACTGGCTCAGCTCTGGTAGCTAGCGGCCACGAAGAGCTACCGGCGCACAGAGTCTTAACAGGCTGTGTCCTGGCGCTGCTCATCATTTGGACGCTTTTAGGTAACTTCACGGTGTGCGCAGCTGTTTATCGATACCGCCATCTGCGCGCTAAAGTGACAAACATCTTTATCGTGTCACTGGCTCTGTCGGATCTCCTGGTCGCCGTGCTGGTGATGCCGTGGAAAGCCGTGGCTGAAGTTGCAGGTTTCTGGCCATTCGGAGGATTCTGTAAAACCTGGCTGGCCTGCGACATCATGTGCTCCACGGCCTCCATCCTCAACCTGTGCGTCATTAGTTTGGACCGATACTGGGCTATCTCTAGCCCGTTCCGCTACGAGAGGAGTATGAACAAGAAGGTAGCCTTCGTTATGATCGGAATTATCTGGACTGTGTCCATAGTGATCTCCTTTGTTCCTGTGCAGCTGGATTGGCATCGGGCGGAGATCGGTGACCTGACTGGGCAGGATTTAATGCCTCGTGGTGACAGTATTTATGGGAGCTGTGATTCCAGCCTCAGCCGCACTTACGCCATATCCTCCTCCCTCATCAGCTTCTACATCCCAGTTGTTATTATGATTGTGACATACACCCGCATCTACCGGATAGCCCAGATGCAAATCCGGGTGATATCCTCCTTGGAGCGAGCGGCGGAGCACGCGCAGAGTTGCCGCTCGCACGTACCCGAATTATTTCCTCACGTATGCACGGAAATTGGTGCCAACCCCTATCAGTCTCACATTGGTGTTCTTCCGGATTCCCAGTGCTCCCATCGCGAACTCAAAGTGTCCATCCGAAAAGAGACAAAAGTGCTGAAAACTTTGAGCATCATAATGGGTGTTTTCGTCTGCTGCTGGTTGCCATTCTTTATCCTAAACTGCGCTCTGCCTTTCTGTCCCGGACCGGGGACCCTGGGAGCACAACGTGGCCCTTACTGTGTCAGCGAAAAAACTTTTGATGTCTTTGTGTGGATCGGCTGGAGCAACTCGTCTCTTAACCCGGTTATTTACGCGTTCAACGCGGACTTCAGGGACGCTTTCCTGCGCCTGTTGCGCTGCCGCGGCCGGGGCTTCTTGGGCGCGGTGGAGACGATGATGGCAAGCAACGAGACGGGAAACCCGAGGAGGGACAGCCCGAAGGCGAAGCTGAGCGTCTCCACGAACGCAAGGGGTAGTCAGGACAGCGGGAACACCACGGTGACTGTGTTTTATCACAAAGGGGCCACGTCGGATCAAGTGTCAGACACTGAGGAAAGATGCGACAAAGACAGACTGACGCAGATACCCATATAAACAGCATCATTTACACAATATTAGACATTCTGCATTACTTTGTATTATTTTTTCTTTTACAAACACAAAGCTGTCAATCAGTCCAGGATGAAAATCTCAAACTTGAATGCTTTAGGAAATTAAAGTAAGTTTAGTCTTTCTCAGGGTTGCCTAATAGCCTATAGGGTGACATCTGCTAAAGTGAGCGACTTTTTGGTTAATCACCAAGGAAACGAGAAAAAGTAACATATTTTGTGGTTAAGATGGACTGTTTTTAATTAATGAATATTATAGGCTAATATAACCCCAAATCCCCCAAAATTGGGATGTTGTGTAAAATGTAAATAAAAACAGAATGCAGTGATTTGCAATTTCATACACCCACATTTTTATTTCCAGTAGGACATAAAAAACATATCAGATGTTGAAATTGAGACATTTTACCATTTCATGGAAAATATCACTTTGTTTGAAAACCTTTTATAAATGAACTTGTTATTGTTGTTGTCAGCTAATTTTGAATTTGATGGCAGTGACACATCTCAAAAAAGTTTGAACAGTGGCAACAAAATGCTGGAAAAGTAATTTGCACAAATAAAAAAGCAACTGGAGGAGCATTTGACAATTAAGTGGTTAATTGGCAACAGGTCAGTAAGATGACATGGGTAAAAAAGGAACATTTCACAAAGGTCTCTCAGATGTAAAGATGGGTATAGGTTCTGCATCAAAAAATGTAGAACATTTAAAAAAAAAAAGTTCCTCAATGTCAAATTACTAAGAGCTTTCAGGTTAAAGCTCTATATCATGCAAAGAAAAAGCCATTTCTAAAGAAAAATCCAGAAATACTGCCGTCTTCTATGAAGCAAAGCTCATTTAAAATGAGGCATACTGGGAAACTGTTTTGTGGTCAGGTGGATCAAAATTAAAACTATTCATTAACAATAACACTGAAACATTAAGACTAAATAGAAGACAAGAATAACATTAACATGACCATTTTTGAGCTCCTGCGTTATTGTTTGTGTGCATGTGTCCATGCATTGTGCAAAGCTCACAATGCATCCTGCACTAAAGCTAAAACACACACAAACATTGGATTTACATAAATAGAAGGGAAATGTCAACAGATATGCAATCTATGATATTTTCATATGTTCAAGTTAGATTTTTAATGAGAGGAACTATCAAAACTAAACTTTGAAGAGGGCTCATTTAAGGTGAAATGCAATGTTAAACAGATTTATCAACCTCAGCAGGCTGGATGTGAAACATTGTCCCACCAACAAGCAGACCAATCAAAATATTTTTGCAAGTACAGAAAAAGTAACAGAGCTAGGAGGCTAAAACCTCAAATGGCTCATTTTACCTGATAGTCCAATTTAGCTGAGATCACACCGTGTGTACAATTATGAGGCAACAACATAAAAAAGAAAATAATTTTCTGAGAACACAGCTCTTTATTTACAGTTTTTAGGATAAATATAACAAATTAATATCTATTTTGTAATAATAGCCATTTTCCATTCATTGAGTCCATCAGTTTTCTAATACGTTCAACAGCATAATTGTCCGATGAGAAAGTGGACCACATTGTTACTCAGTTATCTTTAAAGACTGTTGGGAGAGATGGAGTATTTGGACACATATAAAGGAGGATCACATCACATTAAGTTCATGATCTTCTTAAATGCTGCTGACGTCTTCCTAAATAATAAATATAGTGAATAATAAAGTATTTTTCATTTCATTTAATTTCCCCCTAAGTTAATGATAATGATACTCTGCTTGATATAAGGTGCTCACCAAGTTTGGTAACACCCTGCTCTACAAAAGGCATCTCAGCTAATGAAAATGGTAAAAAATAAAACAAAACAGGATTTCAGTCTATTTAGAAATGCATAGAAATAGTGATCAGGCCAGAATATTCACTTGACTTGTTAAAGTGCACACAGAGAGGAATACACACCAGGGGTCAGGGAGCAGGAATCTCATGGAAAAATAACGCAAACAGATTCAACTCCATCCTGACCAAATTTTGCATTTCATTAAGTGAAAAATCATCTATCTGGTGAGCTGCAGCATGTGGACTCTTCTCTTCTCAATGATTTTCTTTCAAGGAGTAAGATTAGTAGTCTTAATCAAACAGTTGAAACGATCACTCCTGTTTTACTGTAAAAACACAAAAAAATTTGCAAACAGTGTTACTCAAAGGGGTTTCGCAGCATAGCGGCCCAAAGGTAGAAAGCTAGTAACTTTTGCTCCCTTCTCCCACCATACATAGAAATATTCATTAAAAATCAGGATTTCTAGAAATCTCTAGAATCTCTAGAAAATGGGATTATGTAAGTAACTCACATTAGTACTCATCTGTTGAGCATCTTGGCAGCTGCAGCGTGCACTCTACTTTCCCCACATCGATACCTTGGAAGAAACAAACATAAATAATTTGTAGCTGAAGGTTGTTCTTGTGAAAGATGCCCTGACCAGTGAGGACATAGAAGCTTTTAAGATGACGAAGTGAAAAAACCCCCCACAAGATGTGTTTCCAGATTGAGATGCTGATGCAGGAAAGAAGATCTTAAAAGTTAGAGGTCTCATATTCTGTTCTGTGATAAACATTTTCACATCAACATTGGTTCATGTCTGTTTGATTTGACCTCCTTGTTGGTGTTAACTATGTTAGTTATAATCTCTAAAGAAGCCTTAATAGAGCCAACAAGAATGATGATTGATCCATTTGCTCAAATGTTTTGCTCATTAAGTAGCTATAATTGCTAGGATTTTTAATTTTTTGCTTTCTTATTGGGAGTTGAATAAAAACGACCGATGCCACACTTGTACCACACGTGTATGTCCAGTAAACATGCAGTATGATCAAACAATCTGTTTGCTTTACAGTAAGTAGAAATTCATCAGTGTATAAAGGCTTTACATGTTGCAGATGTGGTGAATTAATGACAAAAAAAGTGAAACACCCATTTACAAATGTATAACTTTTCACACCTCTGTGATGTAAACTTACTTTTTCACATTAAAAAGTGAAAACAGATCTGCTCATTTGTCAGAGAGAACAAAAATACTGGATTTAAAGAAAAAAAAATAGGAGAATTTTCTATAACCTCTGCATCCAATTAATTATTCTGATAGTTTAGCTGTGGTCCTTCAGTTTTAGTGGGCTCGCACAGGCAGTCTAGAAACTCAAATATTACATTTGCACCCTTGTTGAAGAGACATGATATGCACTGCATGGATTTAGGTTTATTTAATTCAGAGACAGTTCAAAATCATTAAAACACATGACATACATGAGTTAAAAATGCCAGAATTAGCAAACAGGCTATTTTTCATCTGTGGTTCCCAGGCCAAGAGCTTAAAACCCAAACAATACTCTGACATAAAAACATAAAAGAACACATCACAATGCTTTCATTCATAGTGCAAAAATTCAGAACAATCTTCCTTATTCCCAGAAACCATCCCTTTTTATGTAATATTTGTGTTCATTTTCAGAAAGAGTTTAAATGATCACAATGATATGTGGATTCAAAACACGCAGACACCAGCATACTAAATACATAGTGTCTCATTCCTAAACCTCACAAAATATCTGTGATTAAGCCCCATAGAATAATACATAACCTGTGAGTACTGAAAACCAGTTCATGGTGTCTTCATTTATATCACATCTTCAGTGGGAGCCTGAGTCCATTTAAGTCCAGTAGGAAGTGAAATGGAAACTACATGACAGTAAGAACAGTCCTGTTCTTACTGTCATGTAGTAACATGACAGTAATATTTGTTAGAACAAATATAGAAAATACAGAGCCCACTCTTTTGATAATGAACGACAAACATGCTAATAGCAAATCTCATTCAGCCTCTCTTCAAACCAGTTTACAAGTGTAGTCATAAAACTGTAGTTACATGAAGAAACTACTTCTTTTGTTTTCCTGCTTAGTTGGTGCACCTGCAGTATGTTTTGTCTGTGTGGATACAAATTTTAGGTTGCATGTGGACATCCAATGAGAGCATGTGCAAAGCCCCCAGGGGGTGGATAAATATGGACACTTGAAGAATTATTTCAACAGAAGGAAACTATGGTATGAACTTAGAGAAAAGAGCTATTTCTGATCAGAGGCAAGCTGGCTGGTCTTTGTGCTGAGCTTAGATGCTATCCCTGTATTCACATATAAAGCATTCTGACACTTAAATGCATTTATCTGCATGAATACTAAGTGATAAACTTTCAGTTCTCTGGACTGCATATTGACAGACAATCACTGGAGCTGAATTATAGCTTCTTTTGTATGCAGAATGTTCGCAATTTTTCAAAATTACTATTGTGGGATCTTTATTGTCATCTGAGTATATGATGAGCTTGAAGACCCAGAGAGTGAGCCAGTGACTTTGATCACAATCCTGATAGAAGTGCAAATTTGTAGCAAAAATCCTTTGGCCAGAGCCTTACTAAGTCCTAGTCCAGATCCAAATAATAGATCTGGGCCAGCATCTATTGATACAATGGGCCAATACCTTTACAAATCCATTCTGACTCAGACCAGGACCGATGCGGGCCAAATGTGAATTCAAGTGGAGGTTGGCCGCAGTCACCCAGATCTGCTGAGTCTTATGACTCCTACATGTCTTCCTGCCCACTGAAGCCTGTACTTGGCATGTGCTTGTCTGGAGGCGAATCCAGATCACAGTCAGCTGCTGTCTGGGAAGGGAACAGTATTTTATTTCTAGAGACCGTTTGGAGATTCACAAGATTCACATCCATAGGAGCAGCAGGCAATGATTTCCCCATCTTCTTATTTTCAGTCCATAAGTGACCCTTTTGAACATGCCTCCTGACATGAGTTAGATCAAACCATTAGCTGTCTCTTATACCACACAAAAACACCAGTTTATCTGCATAACACATCATTTTACTGTGACCTTCAGCTTTCCTGGGTCTAGACCTCTGAATGAGACCACTTTAAGATGTTAACTGGAGGACCATTTGATCTGATATCTAGCTAACCTCAGACTAAAACTGAACATCAGAACAGCTGGGTGACAGTTTAGTTTCGCATAGCATAATAATTGACAGGAGGAAAAATGTCTGTCTTGATTTCTAATTACCACATAATATCATATGTTTAATTTAGTTTTGAAACAATATTTTGGATTTTAAGGTAATATTCTGTGGGATCATTTTCCCAGACAACCAGAAGAGAAAAGAGAAATATAGTTTTTATTATACCTGTAAAGTTAGATATTTAAGTAAAAATGATTGAAGCTTCACAGGTGAGTGGATATTATACAGAATCAGATTGGTTTATGATAGTGATGACAGTTTTATTGCTTACCTCTTGGCTTCAAAGTAAAAAAAAATAAATTTTTTTTTTTAAATATATTACAAATAAATCCTTTCACCAACAAGTATTTGACAGTAACCTCCATTTTCATTAAAAACATTATCTCTCCTGGGCAGGGATTATATGTTTGTGCTTGTGTGTTACAGCAGTGAGAAAATGCTGTGCAATCGTTCCTACGGGTTAAGCATGTGATTCTTGTGGCTTTCACTGTGTAATGGGTTGGTAACCTACATCCGTCAGCTGCAGATGTGCATTATGTGTAACAATCACCATATCAGAGAGGATTAATAGAAAAGAAAAAAGAAAATAAGGGTCAAATACATTTTTAGAAAATATATGCAGATGGTGTATGTAGGTTATTGAATGAGAATTTCTTTATAGAGCTGACTGAAGTTCATGATTAAGTATATCTATTAATAATGACTGGCTGATGACTTTCCTTATTTCAGTTTTGTGTCTCCCAGAAGAAACTCGCTGCATTAATGTAGCTCATTTGGAAAAGTTCCTTTGGGCTACACCTCTTCATCTTGACTGCAAGAGAGGCGATGGAAATTTCAAGGCTATTGTCAAAGCAGATGGCGGAAGTGTTGATTGATTTACAACATATTCAGGAAGGGGGAGCTCAACACTGTCAGGTTCCGTTCCATGTGTCTCGTTTGCCCCTCCCTCGTATGTCATCTCCTCCTCCCAGCTACCTGATTACCATCATGTGTTTCACCTGCATCTCCCCCTTCCTTGTGTGTATATAAGGTGTCTTCTGCTTTCCCTCTGTGCCAGATCGTTTTGTGTGTTTCCCTAGCGTTCCAGCGGTTTTCCTAGTCTTGTCCTTCCTTGTCTCTAGTGTTTGACCAGCTTCTGTTTTTGACCACGATTTCTGCCTGTTGATTTTGTACTTCAGCAATTAAAACTACTGTTTTGAGAACACCTCTGTCCAGCGTGTGTGTCCACCTCCTTACCCAGTCCTGACAAATTTAATGTTAGTATATATTTTTACATCATCCTAACAATAAAGATACCAAATGTTAAAGCTTTTCAGTTTCTGTTTTGTCTTAGTTTTTAGAAGCACTGTCTGAGTGTCTTTCTTTTTCTTAAATTTTTTATACCATGTCACCTTTTTTCTTATTTGGGGTCAAATTTGAGTAAACCCAAATAAGAAAACATTACATTTTAGCCATGCCATCCTTACAAAACAAACAAAGTCCAAAATTTCAATGCCTATTAAAACAATTTTAAAAAGGACCTTAAATGTTATAAAATTCAGATAAAAACAAAAGAAATTGAGAATTTCCTGAATTTCCGTCTGTCATGCACCATTAATAGAGAATCCTATTTTTTCCAAAATGCCATTTAATAGCAGTTTTTCTTCCACTAGATCAGTGACATGTAATGAAAAATCCCCTCTGGGCCAAAAGGCAACTTCATATAGTCCCTTCACAATTTGGGGGAGTGGGAAAAGTTAAGTTGACATGTTAAGTCTGTGAAATGAACTTTTAACACAGTTTTAAAGGAGTACTGTGTAAAATTTTGCAGCTAAGTTCCAGAATGCAACCAGATAAACAAACCTTTCCTAATCCTTCCCATGTTTGCTTTGCCAGTTCTCAGCTGTTGTAAAAACATGTAGAACTGCATGAAGGACTTGACTAACCTTTAATTTCAGGTAACAAACCAGGATGCGTCTTTATGGATGGACATATTATAAAGGACCTAAAGTATCTGTACCTTTCTGAAGCCAATATCAGTTGACACATGCAGTGGTGCATATTTGCTAATTACCACACATCAATTCCTGAACAATCAACCTCTGGTTTTGGAGACCCTTAAGGTCAAAAATCACAAATTAATTAAACTACAGGGACTAGCTTCAAGCCCTCTGGGTTCTAGAGGGACTTCAGCACTCAATAACAACCCTGCAGTATCAGTAGTTTCACTCTAATGAATCTGGTGGGTTAAATGCTTTAATAAAAAGAAAAACTCCATAAAATAAAGGCCTGAATTTACTTATTAGATGCAGCTTTGTTCATCTATAATTAACAGTGAAAAAGGTACAGTATGCACACATATGGAATCATGTTGAACAAAGTAATGCTGCTTTTAAAAAAAAAACAAAAAAACAACACCTTGGAGCTGGAGTGGTTTAGATTTTACAGAGAAGTGCAGAAATGGAAAGACTCCATCTCACTCTGCAGTGTGAGACAGACAGACCTGACATTGTCTCCATCTGGTATAATGCTTACACAACAGCCCGCAATGGAGAGTGCAGCAGTTATTAACCTTAACACTGCGAACCATTAATCACATGCACGATAAAAGGTACCGTCTCCAATTTTACGGCTTAATCAAAACACGTACACCAAAGACAAGGAGCTGGTTCTCGAGCTCTAGATATGTGTGTGTGTGTGTGTGTATTGGATGGGGGGGGGGGTTGTTTTGAATTTGCTAAATGGCAACAAGAAGCACAGAAGATTGAAGGCAGACTTTCAATCACAGAGACCTTTGGATATTTTGGTTGCGATCCAAATATTTGAAATTGGGTAATGGACAGTAAGCAATAGATCTCTGACTAATTTGTGAACAGAAGGACAAAGCCAAGAGGTGAAGTGTACAATAAATCACTCTGAGAACAAAATGCTGTGATGGATTTGATGAATCAGAAACGAATGAAAGCAAGGAAAGACGTGAAAAAACAAGACTTTTAACAATAGTCTTAAGTCTTGAATTCTTCAGCCCAGGAAAAGAAAAATACAAAATTTATTTTCTTAGTTCAACCAACAAAGCAAATTAAATAATCTTCTGCTATTGCTGCTCGCAGCAATGTTTCATAAGACAATAAGAACAAAAATAAGAATGAAGACAGATGGGTAATCTTAATTTACTGAAAGACTTGTTTGGTTGGGTGCGGGGGCCTTCTGGAAGTGGCCCTGGTTGCATCCACGAAGACTTTACAACCCCATAGGTTGTCTCTTTACTTCAGCTGTTGCAGCTGATATGCCCGACCACTTGAACACATCCCGTTCCCTTCTTACCAGTTCCTGCTGCTCCGAGTGACTTGTACACATACTCGACTGTGGTGGCAGGAGTCACTGATTTCCCCAAGTCTTCGGGGTGTAACAAAGAAGTCCTTTCAGCCGCCGTCATAATGATAGAAACCAGTGACTGTTGGCTTTGTTATAACTGTTTTCCACCCATCATAGTTACAGCTGAAAAAGGTCTTGAAAGTGAAACCTGGAGCCATCGATTACAAGGCATCCTTGTGGAGGTGATGAGCCAATTTTCTTCTGAGATGAATCTTACACAGCCAAGGATAATGGGTGCTAAGTCACCACACTGACAGCGCGGCGAAAGGACAAGATCTGCTTTACAATTTGACGGAGATTCTCTATTGATTAAGGGGAAGGGAGATAAGCTTAGCTCCCATGATGCATTGGGGGTCAGGATGCGTGCAAGGCTGCTGTTTGCAGAAACTGAAGCAGCCTAATTTGTCAGCAGTTTGTTTCAACATGAAGGGGAACATCATCAGAAAAATCCCTCTTTAAGTTCTTCCTCTCAGGATAAGCTCCCCTCTTTAAAATGCCTTGAAGACCTGCTTCACCAACACATTTCAGTTTTCACATGCGTTTGGTCCAAATCCCATCAGTGCTCTCTGTACCTGCGGATCGAACATCCTTCAACTTACACCCGGACAAGCACGCATGACCTCACTCTTTCAGCACTGTTTACGTTTCGATTTCACACGCCGCAACTACAAAGTACAATGACAGTTTTTAAAATCAAGTTTGCTTCCAAAACTCTGAACTTCACTCTTTTTGTAGCCTCACTTTAAATAAGGCAGCCCCTCTCAGAGTCCCAGCTCTGTCGCCCGTTAGTCCAGCCGCAGGTAGCTGGGTATGGAGTAGTTGAACATGAGGAAGTCCAACTTGTAAAGCTGGTAGAGTTGGATCTGCTCCGGAGTGCTGATATTGCTGAAGAATTGAGCAGTCATGGCATCTGTGGTGCGAGTGGACTTGGCATAGCTTGGGAAGCGCAGGGAGTCGCCGACACCGACCAGCCGCAACACGTAGTTCGCATCCTCCTCTAGAGTCTCATACTTGCCCACCAAGTCATAGTGGATGTGACAAGGGTGACAAAGCTGGTAGACGGTTTGCCAGTGCTCGTTGAGTGGGCCGTCGCGCTGCGTGGCGGGGTCCACGAGGTACTCAACAAATTCTTTGAATTTGACATCAGCACCGTTGAGCAGGGCATCCTGCGTGGCATTCTTACGGTAGCGCCGGATGATGCGGGTGCCGAAGCGCTTGTGGAAGGATGAGTTGTACTTGAGGGTGAATTTATTGCGGTAAGCAGAGACCAGCCTCTCGAAGGGCTCACGAACAAAGAGGAACTTGAGGTAGTTCTTGAGGCGGTGGTTGATCTCGGGAATGCTGTACTGATTCAGCGTCTTCAGGTTTGACGGTACATGAGCTTCATTGGAAGGGATTTCCATCGGGTCACTGTGGAGGAAAGGCATAGAGACAATGATCTCATTTCTGTTTTCTACATGTACAGTGTGTCAGTAACAAAGGAACAGTGTGTGCAACTTAAGGAAAACTATTAGAAACTAAATATCGTAGGTTTCATAGTTATGTTTTCATCAGTCCATAATGACCAGGAACTACCAACTGTTATTCTAGTTAGCCACTGGTATCAATATAGCACACCAGTTTTCTTCAATGGAACCCAAAATGTTGTGTTACCATGGTTTCAGAAAAAGAAAACAAAACACTGGCTCAAAAGAGGGTCTTTCTCACCTTTACAGTGAAGTGAAGACCACTGGATGGTGAGACTAGGGCATTTATTGGCCTTTTCCCACTAGTACCCACTGGTAGAATCTGGTACCAGGTACTTTTTTAGCATCTACATGGCCAGGTTTCAAGCGAGCTGAGTGGAGTCGTAAATGTTACGTTCAGAGACTGCAGGCCACTGGATAAGAAATCAATTCAATTCAATTGAATTTAATTGAATTGGATAAGAAATGACTCCTCGCAAACACTGCCTTCAGCCTTCTCTGGCTTTCTCTTTTTACCTTGAGTCTGACACAAAAATCTATAGACCAAGCAGCAGGTATACCATCACCTTGATATTGTGGGACTTTCGGCCCAACTGGAACTCAATTGTAATAGAAAATGGCCAAAACCGAGTAGAGTCAAGGTAAGCTAGAGGCAGGTGCTAGTAGGAAAAGTCTACTGGTGTTTTTCCATAACATGGTACAGAACTGTACGGCTTGTTTTTGTTTTGTTTCCATTTTAGGTAGAACTATGTAACTCATACCAAATGAGTTGCATATCTGTTGAACATTCAGTTGAGTGAATCAAGCAAGTCGGTAAAATACAGTGATGTAAAAAGACAGCAGACTCTTGACTGGTCAGAGATGGTGATCACCTTGTGGGTGTAACACTATCTCTGCAATAGCCTGACACACTTCCTTGTTTCATGAAGTTGTTTGAAATTCAAGAAAACATCTGGGAGATTTCATCCGCTCACACAGATCATGAACTCTGTTCCTAATGAATTTACAACTTTTCAAAAAAAGTTGGTTAACTGTGTAAAACATCAAATGTGAATGAGATATTTTGCTTCTGAAAAAATATTAGCTAATTTCAATTTGCTTCTCTAAGGTGCTCCTTTATATGGAATCATTGCTACTGACCTGTTGCCAATTAACTTAATTAGTTGCAACATGTTCCTCCAGCTGTTTTTTTTTAAGTAACACTTACTTTTCCAGCCTTTTGTCACCCTTTAACTTTTTTGAGACATGTCGCTTCCATCAGATTCAAGATGACCTAGGCTAATGAAATGGCAAAATGTCTCACTTTCCACATTTGATATGAGTTCTATGTTCTGTTGTAGGTAATTATTGGCCAATCAGATGTGCAATCATTGTATTGTAGTTTTATTTACTTTTTACACAGAGCTCCAGCTTTTGGAAATGGGTTATTTGAGTATGTTCATTAACCGTGAGTAAGTATTTGATCAAGCTGACTGGAGATGACCTCTTTAGGTTTCATCTATTATGATCCTAAAAGATATTCAAATCCTCTTAGCCATTTACTTTATTAACCACTCTTTACTCCTCACTCGTAGGGTGCTTTGGATAAAAGCATTTACTTAATCAATATAGCAAACACACAATAAAGTTACATGTCTGTGGTTCAGCTTCACGCGTGCTGCTATAATAAATTGCTGTTCAGAGATTACTGTCTTGATTCATGGAAGAGCTTTGCTGAGTCAAACGGTACTTTGCCATACTACGTAATGGATAAACACCATTAGTTGGTTGCAATTTGCAGCCTGACTGCTACTATGAAATGCTACATACTGGCCCCTTACAGGAGAATGAATGGCCCCTTGTACCATCTAAATCCACGGTTAAATGCAAAACTCAGCAAGGTACTGGACTCACCTGTATTTGCCCCGACCTGTGAGCACCATCATCACTCTTTTCCAGTTGGTACAGGCCACTTTTGGGACGTAGCAGTAGATAAGCTCGTGATCTTCGTCCACCACAAGGTGTTTGAGGTCTCCAGGTGTCAGTACTCGCCGCTTTCGACTGGACGCGCTGTAAACCCGGCAGGCGTCCACTACCTGATCCCTCCTGGCCTGGTGGAGGACGGCAGTCCCCGACAAGTCCGACTAGACAGGGAAAAACATAAAAAACAGGAGGGAATAGGAGGGAATTAAGATTTTGATATGAGATCCAAGTGAAATGTTTTCAGTGTGGTAGGCACATCATAAGCTATTAACTGCTATTGCTGCAGTTTTAGAGTTAATTAAGTTAGCTTAAGGGAGTTCCAAGGGTTATAGAGCACCAGAGAGCTAAAAAGAGGCAGACCCTGAGGAAGAGAGGGGAGTCAAGTAGGTCACTGTACGCCTTTAAAATGATCCATTTGGCTAGAGGAGATAATTAATGGAAGAGAAAAAGGCTGCTGAAGTGTCTCTTTGTGTTATTTTGACCAAAACATGTCACACACATTTCATTAAGACATGAGGAAGTTGTGTCATCTTGTGAAAAGAGGACATGATAAATACATAGGATTAAGCACATTTATATAGTTTTGTCCTGAAAAGTTTATTATATTGTGATCTATTGTGAAAAATTGCAATTTCCCTCTGGGATTAATAAAGTATTTCTAATTTGCTTTCTCTTCATCTCACATGGACTTTACCCTAAACAAAAACAACTTATATTTTCTTTGTTATGAATTTAAATATAAGTATATTGTAAGACTCGTAAGAATGTATTTTACAATACAATGCATGTTAATTGTACTGGAGATGTTTGTGAACTTTACATTTCATTCTAAAAACAATCCCAGACTACGTTCACACTGCTGGTCTTAATGCTAAATTCCAATTTTTTTCCAGAAATCGTTTTTTATTTTGTATTTTTGCCTGGCTGTATATATCATAACTTAAATGTGACCGCCATCAGTCTGTGTACGAATGGTCTAGTGCCCTGAAGTGACCCGTATGCACACAAGGAACGCTGTGTTTATGGAGCTAAACATGGATACTCCACATATCAGCGTGGGTGTTAATTTAAAAAATGTGCAATCAGAGCCGGCAATATTGTTTTGGCCATCGTTTACATGCAGTCTTGCCAAATTCAGCCCCTTCAGGGACACAATTGTAACGTCTGTCGGATATTTAACCCATTTTATACCAAATATAAAAATGACCTGGGTCGGATTTTGTGCTGTTCAGACTGCCAAATATGAGTTATAAAAGAGTTGGATTTGGGCCACTGTTGCCTGAAGTCTGAATATAATTCTATTTTCAAACATAATTAATAAACAATCCGTGGTATAAGAAACACAATCAAGCATTAATATCAGTACTGTGCAGAGAAATGACTGATTAGTCAAAAATATTCTATGGCAACGTATTTGCGATGTACCCTGACCCATTCCTAACAGGGGACGGGATAGGCCTCAGAGATTCAGAGACCTGAGACCCTTAATTGGAATAAGTGAGTATATGGATGGATGTTATCTTTATTTTTTTATAGTACAGATACCATTTAATATATGTTTCACTGTCAGCTAGAAGGCAGATATTCTGCTGTTATTCATTACAAAACTATAACTTTAAACATATTCATGTAAGTCTATCCAGTAGTTATGACACTAATCCTTTAATCACACAAAAAATCATTAATAGTAATTCTAGGATTCATAGAATAAGTCTAAGGAATGTATCAGCAGCCATTGTCATACATTTTGATACTCCACAGAAAAAAGGACTGAACATCAGGAACTTGAAGATGTAAATAATTAAGATTAGAAGCTAAAGGAAAAAACAAGGAAATGGAGAATTAAATTCAATGTTCTCTGAACTTCATAGAGGATTAGTGTGTAAGATTTGAAAATGTGGAACAAATCTGGGCATTTTTTGGGGGGAGTTAAAGACATCAAACAATGTCAGGAACCGTTGGCTTTTTCTGAGGCTCCAGATTAATCCGTGATAAGAAATATGCAAAACGATAAACTTTAAAAGAAAAAAAGGCAAAAAATAAGAAAAATGTTGAAGATATTTGTAAACAACATCGAAGACTTTACACCACCTACATAGCACCAACAAAAAACTCTTCCAGGGCCAGGAAAACACTACGATGAATGAATTGGGAGAAGAAGAAATTTGATAAAAAAAATAAAGGCAGATAGGAAGTGATCAATCTCAGCCTTTATTATCACACTAATCTCTTTATCGACTATATTTTTTCCTATCTGAAGGAGATTACTTGGAGGCTTTAGAGGGAAATGATGATATTGGAGGATATTACAGATATTGAGTGTTTAATATGCGTAGCTCCAGTCAGCAGTCAGTTATCAGAGGCGTATTTCATATTCACCGTGAAGCCTGTGATGAAGTATAGCACTGCGGGAGGGAAAGGAGGAGGCTGATGGGGAGCAACGAGGAGTGTGAGAACAGCTGGAGGGCTTTGCATCTGCTAGAATGTTTTCTTATGCCTCCTGATTATTTTTCCTCTGGGTCTGAATTCCCCTCTGGGGCAGTTCCCCGGTTTCCTCACAGGAATTTCAAATGATTGTACTGTGGCCTGGATCTTTACCTTCCAAACAAGCGTGGCCTTTCAGCCATACGCTGGCCGTGGCCGAGTAAAGGGAGGGCTCCCGACGCAGAGTAAGGAAACAAGTCAGGGACCACCACCAAACGTTTTGCATGGACACGGCTTGACTAAAGAGGTTAATGTGTGCTGCTCTTTGAAGCCAGTTTTCAATATGTCTCCAAGTGGGAAATTCATCATGCACACAGCTTGCTATAAAAAAAAACGTGGGGGGGGAAGCCAGTCTCTGTACACAGTACAAAGCTGCTGTGTGATGTGTTCTACATCAGATAATCACCATGGAAATGTTTTAGCTAAGAGGAACCAGTCAAACGCACGACAGACATGTTTCATACGAGGTTTAAAGTCTTCATTCCTTTTTCTAAGCTTCATTACTGGAAAGTGATTGGGGGGGAAACAGGTCAGACTTTATATTGCTAAATCAATAGTGGAAAGACTTGAGAGCTACTGGTTTCCTAACTGAACCAGTTCTGTCACTGAATACAGATTCATTCTCATTATTTATCCGGAATATTTCTGATTGGACATTCCGATCGAACGCCAGGCTTAACCTGGAACTTGAACTAGCAGCTGCAGAGACAGACGGAAGATTTTTTGGAGATTTCGACACAATATCGAAAAACCAATTTAAAAAAAGAACAATGTGCCTTTTTCTTTGCTTGGAAAGTGTCAACGTGAATGAGTTTTCAGTCCTCTTGAGATCAGTTTTCATTAGATTTTTTATTGTAGACTGTCTTTTTCTCAGGGGGAATCTTCTGTGTTTATCCGGCTCCTGTTGCACCTGGTTTGTGTTTTCTAATTGCCACACCTGCTCCTCATTTTTCGTTAGTCCCTCAGTATAACTTCAGCCTGCTTTCCTTTGTTCTTTGCCAGATTATTGTTTGTCACTCAGTTAACTGTATTTTTGCCTCAGTCTAGCCTTTAGTTCAGTCTTACTCAGTAGCCTGATTTTACAGCATGTTTAGTTTCAGTAAAGTCATCCTGCCTGCCTCTTGGTCCAGTATTTGGGTTCTCCACCTGTTTCCCATGGATCCCGATAGAAATGTTGCACATTAATTCTTTTTTTTTCTTTTTTTTTTTTACATTTTTACTCATAGAAAACAATTGTAGCACTTTAGATGAGTTCTTATCTGATTTATAAGGAAATAATTTTCTGTTTAACAAAAACAGAAAACCATCAGCAGCCAGTAAAAGTAACAGTGAGAAGAAAAATGAAAAATCCTGGGATCTGTGGGGAAAATGGCTCTTCTACTAATTTCCAAACACAATTCTTAATGGATCATTGTTAAATGCCTGACGACTGACTTTTTATTCTATGCTTAATTGTACTCAAACTATACATTTAGAAGTAACAACTCACATCTGTAACTCAGATTTAATGCAGTCTGCATGAGGACAAATGCATATACATAAAATGAACAAATCAGTGTCTTTACTGATGGATGAAAGTGTTTATAGGGCAAAAGACAGATTTTAATCACTTATCCCAAAAGTGGATGTTCACACTGTTTTATAGTAGACCTATCATACACTAAACATTATCAAGACTTTGCAAAAGCTTTCATTTCTGGCATTTATTTTATTTTGGTGTCTTCTAAAACCTCATTAAATTGGATTTTTGTCAGGTTTGATCGGGTCAACAAAACTTTGCAATCCAATAAATACACAAAAACCTTTTTAATGACCATGTAAACATGAAGAAAAAAACACTTAATTGTTGGGGTTGCATATATAATATACATCCACTTGCAGAGCTGCCTGTTGCAGTCATTTCAGCTGCAGCTCTCTTTGGATCGGAGTTTGGCTCTGGATTTTTGCCCATTCCTTAAGGAAAATCTGCTCCAGCTCTTTCATGCTGGATGGGTTCCACTGATGTACAGCAGTGTATAAATCATACCGCAACTTCTCAGATGATAAAGCCATTTTAAAACTACTTTAGCGGCATGATTTTTCTTCTTTTTGTTTTAATGCAAATGTTTCTGTTTCAATTCTTTTGGAAAACTGAACCAGGTTGCATTCAATCCTATCATTTCTTCACCAGCCCATTTTCCCAGGCCCTTCTGCAGGAAAACATAGCATGATACTGCCACCGCTGGGGATTATTTATGGTGGTATGTAGTGCATCCCCCCCCCACCCCCACCATTTTTCATTTTTGTAGATATTTGCATTGCAGCTCCACAAAAGAAAAAAAAGTTCAAATGTAGCTGTGAAACTTTGCAGCTTCCTCAACATTACCTCTGACCTCTTTATTACATCTCTGATCAGTGGCCCTCTTGTCTGTGGTCAACTTTCGGTGATTCCCCAAATTTTTGCACATGACCTCTACAACTTCTATAAATGTCATGTCAAAAATGCAATCACGTTTCCACAAAAAGAAAATAAAAAATAGAAATTTGTCCCCGTTAATGTGGAAAATGTTTATCTTCTTATGCGAATTAATGCAAAAGCTTTCTTCACATCTCCACGCTGTTATTCTTCTTTTAGAGAAAAGGAAGTGAAAACTGACAAAGCCTGATGGATTGAGAAGAAATGCTTCTTTCATTTCTTTGCTTCTCAAATGTATGTCACTCTTCCCTATTCATGTCAACATTAAAAAAAAGAAAGAGAAAATCAAAGCCCACGATGGCACAAAATCTTAGAACAAATAGCGGCTTTGTGTTGATATCCACGGAGACATCAAGTATGTATTCACACAAACGTTGCAGCCTTCCATTCTACAGTAAAAAGTCTGTATTTAACATGGGAGGAAAAAAAGACACAAGGGGGGATCTTGTCATCTCCTGCACTGCCTCTGTTTTCATCCCCCTTTGTCTCTTGTCTTTCCACAAGATCACTTTCTGTGATTTTTATCTCCTCATCAAGGAGTCAGTCGAGTCTGTCTTTGATGAAAGGATGAAGAGATGAGGGAGACGGAATGAGATGAGAGAGTTGATATGTCGATACAGCAGAGATGGAGGTTGCTGACCTCTGGCCATGTCAAGCTGTTCCCAAGGGGGAGCAGAAGCCATTACTCGCTATTTGATTGCACATTTCTGTCCATAGTAGTCTGTCCACATGGACTGGTGGGTCAGCAACGGATAAGAGCCAGCAAGTCATAAACCACAGCTTTTAAGGTAGTTAGCAACTTCGTATAATATGGTCAATTTAGTTTGACCCCTGTCAATTGGTTCGAGGCTCCGCCGGGACCTCCAAAGCTTCAGCTCAGCAGATTCCCTCTGCAACTGCACTGTATGATGAATTACTTAGTGTTACCCAAGATAGATAGTATATATTGATTTAGAGAGTGTGTGTTAAAGATGTTGCTTTCTCTGTTCACATTTGCATCCGTTCTCTCTGGCAAACTTCATCAAAACTGGGAGTAAATTTCGGAATAGAGGAGCAGGACAGAAAATCCTTATGCATACATTTTAAACCTAACCTCACCATGAAAGCCGCTGTCAGCATTCCATATATGCAAACAGGAAAGTCTCCATGTTTCTTATCTTCAAACCTCCGGAGAAGTTCGAAACAAGCCCGTTTCAGATGCATGCCGAGCGTCTTCCTCACGTCACCGTGCACTTGTTGGTAAAAGAAAAAAACAAACAAAAAAAAAAACAAATATATATATATATATATATATATATGCATAATAAAAATATGTGAGGAAGTGATGGAAAATGCAAAGGTTGCATTCCATATATCAATTCTTTATTTCCCCGCTGCTGTATTATTCTCTCTGAAAGTTATTGTGAGTTTGAAATATGATCTGACGGTCCGCGTTGAGCTGTTGCAGGGGTGATAATGAATAGCTTCTGATCCTGATCCATCGATGGTTGCAGAGTCACGCAGATAAAAGAAGGGAGCCGGGAAGAGATCACACGGATGGATGGAAAAGAAGAGAGCTTCAGTTTCAAATCTACATTCTGCATTGAAATCCTTCATCTTACACAATGATGCAAATCCAAGACAGGATTAGCAACTGCTAGATTTCTTGTAGCCTTAAAGTCTAAAGTTAAAACTATATCATTTAAATCATTTAAGTCTGATTTATTCAAATTCAATAAGATGGAAATTCCTTTATCCAAACAGACTCTCTGTTTTAGTTGCATTTCATTTATAACTCTTATCAAACAGGAGTTTTGTTTCCTATTTGAAGCTATTTCCAGATTTTATAGATGTAACCTGCAGGACGTACAGTTTATATTGCTATGGTCTCAAAGGATGTTCACATGATTGGCAATGAATGCAAGTGTAACCTTGCATGTTTCCAAAGGAAAACACCTCGAGGTATTAAGACCACAGTATACATACAGTATGGTATTCACTTTAAAGGCAAACATTTGCTCCAGGCCAGCTCACAGGCAAAGCAGCGAGAGACTGTGTTGAAATTATTCCTAAATTAAAAATTAGTACTCCCAAGAATATCATCCTGGTGACATATTTGCAGAATTCTCACTTTGAATTAGCATGCAAACAGCTTTCTGATGATAATTTATTCCTCCAGAACCTCATAAAAATACTTTTTAAATACTGTTGGGTAGAAAATGAGATGCTAATGCATTGTGATATGTAGCCCAGGGATTGTGCAGAGCATCCAAGTGCTTCCTTTAGATGAGCTGTCTCTGAAACGGCTTTCACTATGAGAAACAAAACACTGCTTCTTTTATTGCAATATACTCGCTGCAGCAGTCAATTCTGCTAGTTAGATATTTCCTCAGTTAATTGAGCTGGACTGTTTATCTTCGAAGGCTTTTCTGGTGCTGCCTCTTGAATATTTACACTCCTGTCTATTGAGGACTGAACAGCCTGATACAGTTTAGAGGAATATGACTCGCGCAGAATATTTATCTCACTCGAAGTGAATAGGGTGAAAAGAGAGAGCGGTAATAGAATTTTACTCTCGCTTTAGTTTCATTCTGGGGAGGTTTTTAAATGCTTTTTCAGCGGTTTTCCCCCGAAAACCTGATCAGTTTGCGCGGCTTGTCTTGTGTTTGTGCATCAGCTCTGCTCACAAGCTGTGAAGCCAACTGAACAAAGATCAATAGGATTCATCAAAGCACCTTTCTTTCTGACACACTGAGCTGTAAAGGCTCGGTCTGTCTCTCTGCTCACAGACTGGCATTCATAGAGCAAGGCACGAATAAAGCTGCCAGTGTATCGCAACCGTACCAAGCACACACCTGATATTCAGCTGCGTCATACTTCACCTGAGACTCTGTAAAAAGCAACAAGGTGAGGCCGCGCTGTAAAACTTTAACAATGCTTAAAGTTTATGAGGCAAATTCATTCTTCCCATTTGGGAACATGCAGGGCATTAACTTTCCAATATGTCATTTATTAGGATTCGGGCCAGTGAAGAGAGACGAGGACAAAAAAAAAAACAGAAAAATGCTTACACCCACCGCAATGTAGAAAAGACGAGAGGAAATCTTTCTTTACTTTTGTTTTTTTAAGAGAGAAACGAAGGACAACGCGTGCCTCTAAACATCCCCCTTCAAATTCATACCGAATTAGAAAAAAACTATTTTTGTAAGTTTTGGTGTAAACACTGAATAAAAATATGAAATTGTTCAAAAAAATACTTATTAAACTTACTATAAATCAATTTTATTTGAATTTATTTCATTTAAATTTAATTAGTTTACAATTGTTGCAGGAAGTGGATTAATTGGTTTAATTTCCACAAGATTTCAAATAATTCCAGTTATGCCGAGTGTCTTTGTTCCGATCTGCAGTGTGATTATCAACCCCCTCAATTCAGATGTGGGATTTATTTTGACACTATGCACCAACAGTGATATAATTGCTCCATTTTTCCCGAATATTAAATCTGCAGCTTAAATTCTTGCCACAATATTTGATCACTAACATTGCAGACCATTAATTCACACTAAATCTCTCCTGGCTGGATTATGAAGGACTTTACATGTGGCGTGCTCTGTGGGTTTTTGATTTCAGTTCTTGTCTTTCTCTTTTAGTTAAGTTTCTGGTCTTTCAATCTACAGTTTTGTTTCCTGCTTTATTTTGTAGAGCAGTGTTTCCCAATCCTGGTCTTCAAGTACCGATGCCTTCTTTCATGCAACTCCCTCTTCACAACAGACTGGTAAAAAACCCACATTACTCCTGATCTCGAGCTAACTGAGCTGCTCTAATTGAAAAGAGATGATTAAACTCGGCTGATGCAGCAGCACCGACTCCCCGAACCCCTCCGCATTCATTTCACTTGAGCAAGTTGCTGCATCTGAAAGTTTCAGCCACAGAACTTGTCTTCTCCCCTCTAAACGCCCCGCAACCTTTAAGAAAAACAGTAAATATAAAACAGTGTATCTACTGTACCGTATCTTTGTACCGATGCTGTTACATAAGCGAGGAGGCAGTGAATGAGCACAGTGTACATGCCAGAAGCAAAAAGCACAGGCAAACAAACATGCAAACACACAGGTCTACAAGGCTTCTAGTCAGTTCTCCATCAATTCCCTGAATTGGTTAATATTCCAAACATGAATGTGATCATAATAGCTAACCCTGAAATCTTCCCTTTTAGCTAATTCTTTGCTTATAATTTAATTCCAAGCAAAACACCCCAGGTGCGTTTCTACCAGGCCGCCTCGATGCTCTGACTTTATTCTACCCAAACAGCAACACAACTCTTAAACTATTCTTCAGAAAGGGATTTTCTTTTTTTTTTTCTATAAAGTCAGACCACATCCAGCATGAACCCAGGATAAAGTGAGGTCAGTGAACTCTGCTGTGGCCACTTCAGGTTAAACCACTATGATATTGGACACCTGGGTTAGCTAGGCCCTCCCTATCCCACAGTAACACTAAACGTGCTTTGCTAGGCATGCATCCTTCCCGAGGGAAAGAGAACCCACAAAGACCTGTGATAAACATTTACACTGCTCTATCTTCTGAGTCAGACACTTATAAGGGACTGAGAAACAAAGGTAGAAGAAGAAACTGCGTCATAAATGTTGCAGCCTGCATTTTGAGCCCTTCTTTCTGACAGTAATGCATACGACCTTTCAATAAGATTGCTATAAGATAGTGGAGGAAGATGTAAAGCAATCAGAATGGGAAGATTTCATAAAAGCTGTTGGAGTGTCAGCCACTGTCACCGCTATAATCTCATGAGTTCAATATTTCTGGCTTGTATTTGTTTTATACTGGGGGAAATGGGCAACAAATGGTTCCTATTGGCAGTTTAAAGCAGAGCTTCTTTTTCCCCAATGCAATTCCTAAGCAGCTTTATGGACAATAAATTATAATGGCTTTACAACATTAATATTCTCATCTCACACTGAATGACATAACATGCATTTCAATTTGCATTAAAATCTTAATGTTATGACTCCAAAAAGAATGAGTTTTTACTGAAATAATACCAATGCAGTTCATTCGGCTCCATATAAACTCCCAGAAGGAAAAGCTTTTGGCTTTTTCAAGGGGAATTTAAAATTGATTTCTTGTAGGGGAAGCATGCTGATATGCAAAAAAAAAAAACAAGTTTCCAACTAACTGCAGATGCATATACAAGCACTGGTCACTTTATAAGGTGCATTTGTTCAATATCATTGCAGCAACTCAATGCATTTATCATGCAGACTTGCTGAAGTTCAAACTAAGCATCAGAACAGTGAAAGGGGATTTAATCGACTTTGAATGTAGCATGGTTATTGGTCTGAGTATTTCAGAAACCGCTGATCTACGGGGATTTTCACACACAACCATCTCTAGGGTTTACAGAGAATGGTCTGAAGAAGAAAAAATATCCAGTGAGCAGTTGTCTGGTAACAGTGGAGGCCATTGGAGAACTGTGAACTCATTATCCAGATCTCAATCCAATACAGAACCTGTGGGACATGGTGGTGGAATTATCTATTCTACAAGCAGGCCACTGGGAATTGACTACTTCCAGCACAACTGTGCACCATGTCACAATGATCAGATCATATCCAACATGTCAATGAGTTCATTGTCCTACAATGGCCTCCACAGTCACCACATCTCAATCCAATAGAGCAATTTCAATAGAATGAAAGCAGTTCTGGAGGCAAACATGGGTCCAACTTGGTACTACCAAGATGTAACTAATGATAAAGTGGTCATTAATAGTTCATAAACTTCACATGATGGTGGCCCAAAGTTAGATCCTCTTGATTAAAAGAAATTACATATATATTCTAGCAAAGCTGTGAACTTCATCCTTCTTTAACAAGGTTTGATGACTCAATAATAATAACAAGTGATCGCAAATCCCTAAATATCATAACTGCCACTGAATGTCATACCCACTGCTGCTGACGCCTCCTGCAGCGAGCTCTTTTCTTCCCAACACCTCTAATTAAATTTGCGGTCCTCATGTGCTAGAGTCTGCCTCCACCTGTGCTGCTGAACCAGCCATGCTTATCTCGCCACCAGATCATCTTCATCTTCAGTCTTATTCCAGCTTGTAAGTTTTTGCCTAAGTTCTGCCAACCTCCTCATTTAACCCTGCTCTCTTGTATCAGATTCCATCCATCACCCAAGCCCTCAGGACCATTCTCTGGCTATCACCGCCTGCCTCGACTCTAGCGCCACACCTTATTCCCCCATAAAATGTTGTGATGTGGTCCATCATTCTGCCTCAGAGTCTGCATTTGGATTCACTTTTAAATCTCTGATACATAGTGGTGATGTGATGCGTTTCAGTCCACATATGGGTGTTTACTGTTTGAATAAGTACAATATGTGTGTGCTGCTTTGTAACCATGGGGACCCAATTGCAGGAGGAAGTTGATTTTTGAGGATTAAGACTTGGTTTAAGGGTCAGGGTTAGACTTATCTGTTCAAGGGGAAGGGTCTGGGTTATGCATTCAGTTGCAATGTTAAATGCTAACATTGCAACTGAATGTGGGTCCCCATAGGGATATAGAAAACCGCCATGTGCGTTTGTGTGTGTGCAAGTGCATCTCAAAGAGACAAAGGGGGTATAATTAAAGTAAAACAGACAAGATAATGACAAACTGCTCAGACTTTCCCTCAAGAGTCATCAAAGTGTCTCACTCCTCTCATGAGCCTGTTTTCTCTCTGCAAGCTGTGTTTTTACCCCCGAGGGAGCAAAAACTAAACAAGAGAAGGAAAGAAAACCTTCATCCTCTTGCTTAACACAGCTGGATTGTAGTTTTAAAAAGTACAGTATCAACAGTGGGAAAGGGGTTTGGACCTTTTTGAAATAGGATCCTTGCACATTTTCCATTTCAAAATTCCACAAATTCAACATTTCAAGCCAGTTTTGAGACGATTTTCCACTTTACTTTATATAAATCTATTATACACCAAACATGTATTGCCATAACTGTGTAAAATGGCAGCAAAAAAGATTTTGTTCAAGCTTCACTTCTAAAAATCTTTGCTCTTTCAGCCAATTTCAAAGCTTTTTTTTAACAAAAACATGCATCTATTAGTCGGTTGTTTTTCTCTTGTTGCACCTTAACGCAACACCTAACTCTTTAAGGGTTCAAATTGATTTGGCCTTGAGACAGCGGGTGCAAGTATGGATATGGTCTAGAATGTTTTCAGTGTCAAATTATACTGAGCCTATAACTACATGCATCACACCCTGTTGCTTTCACTATTTTGTCCTTTCTTAACAGATTTACATGAGGATTTTAGGAGCGGGGTTAAAAGTTTTTATAACAAAAATAATAGTGACACATTCATGTACTGTAAAAAGTTAGGAAGAGGGAATGTTTACCATTGTGTTGCATCATCTCTTTTCCAAACATTTTGTTTGCATTTGGTGACTGAAAAGACCAGTTGCTGAGTAATAAATGGAGCTCTGACTCAGTATTTGTATAGTTGAACTGCTATGAGTGAATGGCCTACCTTTTTAGTGGCTTGTGGCAAAGCAAATCCTCAAAATCACACAATCAGGTTTTGGAAATATAATTTTATTTTTGACCGACTCAAACCGGTTGAGGTCTGGTGAAATCCTGCCTGCATCCTCTATAGCAGGGGTCATCAACTCCAGGACTTCTTGGTCCAGTGTCCTGCATGGTTCTCCAACAGCTTGTTAAGCCTCTAAGTGATCCAATAATATGAGTTTGGTGTGTATTAGCGGGTCTAATGCCCGATGGAAAGAGATGGAGATGAAACGCAGTTTTTGAACTGCATTTGTTTTGTGTAGTTCTAAAAGAAATGGTACATAATTACTTTCATTTCCAGCAAACAAGCTTGTAATATGATGAAACATTTCCCTTTACATTCAGTGAAAATACAAAATAACTCAAGTTTTCATTGGCCTTCCATACTAAAGCGCCTCTTTCATCAAGTTTATCTTCTCAGGAGCAAAGCAGAGCCCTTGTCTCCTCTAAATCCCTTTGTTTCTCTCTTTTTGCCGCCTCTCTTCTGCTGTGTTTATATGCAGCCTCCAGAGATAAAACAAAAAAGAGTAAAGCCTCCTCATCTAAATCCCTTCATCTCTAAACCCTGAATGACTTATTCAGCTTCCTGCACAAACATCCAAAAACCCACGCCCACCACGTAACGCTCTGGTCTGATGGTTTTATAGCCAAGCAACACTCAGACATCCGCTCGGGCTTCTTTGCTGTGGGTGAAAGGTGCAGCGTTTATTTCAAGTCGGTGCCAGTTTCAGCTGCATAATCTGGCCCAGGGTGCCCGGGCGAGGGCAGGAAGGGAAACAAACACCCAATTAAAGGGATTGTGTGGTTAGCAGGATATCTACTGTTGGTGAAACAAGTCAGACGGGTATTATCTACTGGCAGAGACACACTTGGACACATTCCTCTCTTCAGTGATTACATTCATTTACAAAGCACATAAACGACCTGTCTCCTTTATGTGATTAACATTCCTGAACACTTATATGTCTAAAACGCTGACTTTTACAACTATAAAGGGAAAAAGTGAATTATTGCAACAAAATCCTGTGTTATGATTTATCAAAATGGCTGTAATGATGACGTATCAACAACCGAGTGAAGGGCCTGTGTAGTTCAGGAGGACCAAATAACATAATTATAAATGAATATTCAAATAAATTGTATAGTTTGCAATTATGTCTCTGTATACATATTTCTACATTCAATCCATTTAAAAATAGATTTTATTTATTTTATTAATTAACGTATTTGTATATTATTTCCACATTAATTTATGCATATTTACATTTATATATTAATCTTTTTTTATTTTACCACAATTTTTTGGGTCTGGAGGACCTGGGTCCAAGTCCCCAGCCTGGCTACGAAGGAGAACCACGTGTGGGCCCCTGAGAAAGGCCCTTAATACCCCCCAACTGCTAACCGAGCACCAAAATAATGGTGGCCCACTGTTTTCTAGTAAAAATCTACTAGAGATGGATAAAATGCAGAGCCTAATTTCCCAATTAAGATTTATAAAGTACTTATCATTAAATTATGTATATTAATGTCTTACAGAAATATATTCTGTATTAATTTCTTTTATCCGTATTGATGTTTTACATGGTTTTACTTTTTTCATACATGTCTACGCTTATTTTTAGTCATTCAAAAACATTCATATTTTCCTACATTTGTTTATCTATCTTTTAATATTAGGTGGTAGAGCAGGTGGTCCCATGACCGGAAGGTCGGCGGTTCGAATCCTGCTCCCCCTGTCAATTGTCCTTGTGTCCGGGCACTACACCCTCCTTGCCTCCAGTGTTGAAAGTACGGTGGTCGGAGACTGGCTGCCATGATACCGTCAGTCTGTCCCAGGGTAAGGGGGCTACACATGTAGTTCACCGTCACCAATGTATGAATGAGGAGTGAATGAATAATGGGTGCCTTTTTATTATTAACATTTATTTAATTCTACATTTCTTTGGGGCTAAGGTGGGTGTTTCTAACCTTCTGACTGGTTGAGACTGGTGCAGGTGACAAAATGAATTAACAAAATGAACAAATGTCCAGCAACCCAGTGACTCTGAATTGGATGAAAGGAAAATGGATGCATGCATGAATTAGTGAACGATTTGATTCCTCTGCAGTTTTTTGCCTCATACTTGCAAAAAAGTCTGATGTAAAGGCTCCAGAGTTCTCAGATCTGATATCTGCATATTTCATGTCCTCTAGACCATGACAACAAATGACAAAGGTTGCTAAAAACAGCCAGTTACATTAATGACACTTGATAGTTTTCATTGTTTATGTCTTTTTTTTATTTTTTATTGCAGATGCTACAAACATGCTGCCGTGATGCCAGAAGATGAGCATCTTGCCATTAGCTGATTAACTGGACTGTTGATATCCAGAGATAAAAGTCATGCGATGTTCAAGCTTGGAAACGTCCCATCTCTGATCCGAATTAAAAGTATATGACAGTGCAGCCATAATCAGATTCTGAATGCTGCCAACTCCTTAATAAATTACATTTGTTTAGCAGATACTTTAATCCTAAACAGATTACTAGTGTGCAGCATATTGTGGCGATCAAACCAATGAGGTACACAGATGAACAGTTTTAAGGGCTTTAGATATGGAATTATTTCAAACTAAGTTACTTTATAGTGTTTTATCATTGAAATTATGCATTGTGAATGTGAGATCAGGTCCAGATTCAAGTCCTCTGGGTAGTAAAAGAGAAAAACATATGTTGTAGTCATTCTCTGAGGCCCTGAATCATTGTCTTTATTGTTATCGGAGCATAAAATCCCAGTTCAGTCTGATTATCATACAGCCTCAAAGTCTTGGAGCGAAGCACTTCATCCATCTTTGCTTTGTCACACACACACACAAAAAAAGGTGCTGTAATTAACACTGTAAACAGCTTTATGTGATGCAAGAACCTGAGTCTGTGTGGAATTGTTTTTGTAGATGATCCTGCATTTTGGGATTTATTTCCCTGCTGTGTCAGCACAGGGGTCAAATAAATGAGGGAGAATAAATGCAGCCTTAAAGAGCGTGCTCCATCATCATTATCAAAGCGCTGAGTGCCTTTTGGAAGAACAGTGTACCTTAAGCTCTGTTCTGGAACTGCACTGACTTAAAGAATTGGTGCCAAGGGGCACTAACACAATTTGATAAGACAAACTCAGAGGATTACAAAAAAAACCCCAGAAAAGCGTAATATTATTTTGTATTTCCCAGGCCTGTTTTATTTCTCTGAATGTTTCCCACTGCTGTCAGTCCTAATGCAATAATAATCACCCATGTAACACTAATTAATGTTTGAGACACTTTGTTTGAAACATGAATAAAAAAAGAATAAAATGATTTGCAAATCTCAAACACTGATTTTATTCCCAATGCAATATAGAAAATATTAAAAATTCTTGGAAAACATCTTGAATTAATGACAACACATCTAAGGAAAATGGGTCAAGACAGAGCCATGTTTACCACTGTGTGTTATTCTGTCTTCATTTAACAACATTACGCAAACATCTTGGAACTGAGACCACCTGCGGATGCCATCTAGATGATATGCTGCTCTAAAACTTTTCAGCAATGATGGAAACTTTCCAGAAGTGCAGGTCGCCTGCTCCAAAAGCACTAATGCACCCCTCTATCATTAGATTTACAGGTTTTTTGAACTGAGCTCTAATAACAAGCCAAATGGTGACTATCCTCTCCGGTATGGATAATGAGACCTCCGTGATTTGTAAAATTGATTTGACATTTCAAATTGTCTGACCACAGAGCAGTTTTCCTCTTTGCCTCAGTCCATTTTAAATCCGCTTTGGTCCAAAGATGATAGTTTTTCCCAAATCATGTTCACATATGGCTTCTTCTTTGTACGATTGAACTTTAACCTGCATTCGTGGATGGCTTGGTGAACTGCTTTTACAAGGATTTCTGCTAGTGTTACTGAACCCATGCACCTTGTTTTTAATGCGGTGCTGCCTGAGGGCCTGAAGATCACTGGTTGCACACAGATGTCCTCGCATATATTTTAATATTATTACTTGCTTCATAACTTGTAGACAAAGCTTTTAGTAGATAGCTGAACCTCTGCCCATCTTTTTTTTTCCGAAGAGACTCTTTTTAAACCCCATCATACTGTCATTAGTAGCACTTATTTTTTCCAGCCTTCTGTTGCTCCTGTCTCAACATATTTGAGATGTGTTGCTGCAATTACATTCAAAATGAACTAATATTTTTCATGAAATGGTGAAATCTTACTTTCAGTATGTGTTTTCTATGCTCCATTATGAATAAAACATTTGTTAATGAGATTTGCAAATTACAGTACCCCAACCTTTTAGTGTTGATGTAATGTTGTTGTTCTCTATATGCCATTTTATAACACCCTCTGTGAAGTTGTGTTTATTTGCAAACTAAAGAGTGGTGTCAACTCTGTAAAGATATAATCTGACATGTGTGGTCTCATAAAGTCTCTTACTTTATATTGCCTGTATCTGATTTCAGTTCTTATTAATAAAACCAGCGTTGAGCCTGAAGATTCAGATCTTATCTTCAGTCTACTGTGTACTCAACCACAAGGTTAAAAGTCACAAAGATGAAGGTGTTTGTTTTTAGAAGTCTCAAAGGCACATTGTTAGCCCTCGCCGTCTGTGCCTCTGAATTAAATAGTTTTATTTCAGATGTGTAAGAGGGTGAAGATGAGCAGAACAAACATGGTCTTGTTATTTATCACATTAGACTTAAAGCTCAAAAAGAGCCCCATCCGTACGTGATTTCTATTGTATACGTAAAAATGATACATTTCAAAATGTCGATATAATAGGAAAGACTGAACTGGTTGTTGAAGAGCATGAAAGTGATGCAGCTTTGTGATACAGCTTATTTTTTCTTTGCCATCTCAACTATATAAATGACCTGGGGGCTGTTGGGGCTCAGCTGTTGGTGTGGTCACCCTCCAGACAGAGAGCTGGCTTTTAATCTCCAGCCCCTTTGTGTATAGAGATGTCCTTGAGTAAGACTCGATTTGCTCATTGCTGATTATATGAAAGATAGAAAAGCTCATATACAGTGTAAGGAGTTCGGTTTGTAAAAATGGGTGAATGAGAAACACATTGTAAAGTGATCTTTATGGAAAATGCTGACTATTTACATTACTTTCAGTACAAGCTGTTAAACTGGGACACCTGGTTATTCATATCCCTAATCGTCTGTGTACAACAATATCTCACCCAGTCTGCCATATGTTCCCTCTCAGATCCTACCCAGTTTTCTGAAACCAGGCTAACATGTTTTACATGCGCAGCACATAGCTGTGCGGATAAAAATCAATAAGAACGCTCAGTCAGAGCCTGATTTGATAGCAGTATGACACAGTTAGGAAGTTTTGGGATCCAGTATCATAAATCAGACTTGGAAGCTGATGTCGCTCCAATATGGATTCTCTTCATTGATCTGTGTGTTCTGTATAAAAACTTGTATCATCCAAACATCCCCAAGTGTAGCTGTAAATCACCTCGAACCGCTCACTCACTATCAGAAAACACCTAGTGACACAATGCTTTGTTAGTTTTTTAATGTAACATTAAAAAAGCCCTGTAACTGGAAATTTATATATGGTGATGAACAGCACTGGCATCTTTTCTATAACTGGAACATATTCAGAAACAAGATAGATGACAAGAGCTTCATTTGCGGACTTTGGTTTTGCGTCTTATGGAAATGTGGCTCTGAGAATTTAAATTAATCATTATTTGAGCATTTTAACTTTAAACATTGTGGGGACAAGCCTTGGGATCTTCTATCAGACAGAAAAGGACAGAAATGAAAAGGCTGATATAAATTTTAAGTCCTGAACTGGAGTCAGGATGCAGTTAGCCTAGCTTAGCAAAAAGGTAGGCTTAAAGAGAAAGCAAGCAGCCTGACTGTATTCTGTATATTGAGCTGTAATATTTTTTACATAATTAATTGATGTCATTGACTCTTTCATCACTGAATCAATGTAGCATATACTGTAAAGTAAAAATACGGTAGTGATACCGTAAATTGAAAATACGGTAATTATACCGTAAAGTAAAAATACGGTAATGATACCGTAAATTGAAAATACGGTAATGATACCGTAAAGTAAAAATACGGTAATTATACCGTAAATTGAAAATACGGTAATTATACCGTAAGGTGAAAATACGGTAATGATACCGTAAATTGAAAATACGGTAATTATACCGTAAAGTAAAAATACGGTAATGATACCGTAAAGTGAAAACACGGTAATGATACCGTAAAGTAAAAATACGGTAATGATACCGTAAAGTAAAAATACGGTAATGATACCGTAAAGTAA
>JBBBVU010000025.1:6434308-6460625 GCA_037177055.1 Atherinosoma microstoma
TGGCACGATGCCAGCTCAAAAAACCTGGGGAATGCATTTTTCTCAAAATGGTGGGCTTGGGGTAATTTGTGCCAAAGAGTCTGGGGTAAGTTGTGCCAGTGGCAACTTATGATTAATCACTATACCTATATTACTTAATGAAATGAAATATACTTTATTTTTTGTTATTGTATATTTTATTCTTACATTTGATTACTAAAAATATGTGAAAAGGTCAGAAGTTAAGCATAATAACATGTATCATTTCAAATCTTAATCAAATTACCTGAATTGCAACTCACATTTACAGCCAGGGTTCTGATCTGGTCTCTAACTAAAACCTGCGATCGTTTGTTTAACATGCAGGTTTTAATTCAACCCCAGGTTCAAATGAATCCATCATTGTACAGAAAATGTCACCGAAATATGGCAAAAATTTTCTGACTCTGAATTCCTCCAGTTCAACCTGGACAGGGAATAACACAGACATACATACAGCTGTCTCTTGACCACATACCTCAGAGGACTGCAGTAGCAGTAACACCCCGCTGTGCACACAGAAATATATCAATGGGACTTCACATGAGTAAGAGGGTGTGGAAAAATCCTGCATGGAAAATTAGCTTACAGTGAATCCGTGTGAACCTGGTCTAATCTTAGCAATCCAGAAAACCACTTAAAGCCCTCTGCAGGCTTTTACCAGGGGCAAGGTGATAAATCTCCAAGAGAGGGAAAAGTAACCGGGGAAGGGAATGTCGGTCTTAAGACGCAGAACAGAGAGGCAGGACGACAGGAAGCTGCAGACAGTGATGAGAGAAGAGAAGAGGAGGAGATTTAATCTATCACCATGATAGGATCTCCTCCAGGAGTGTCCTCCGGCCTCGCTCCTTTCCTCAGCGACTGCACTTCACTGCTCAAACACAACAGCCACAGCTGCAGAGTGTCTATCGACACCCTGCATTACGGTTTTGCACGATTCTGCCCTTCGACTACAAATGTGTTACCCTCATTTCATTTTTTTAGTTTATGAATTCAGTTCCCATATGGCATCTATCAATTTAGCCTCACATATTTCAGATTGGTCCATCACAATGCGCTGTGCTTTACGTCAGAATTACATTATCACTGGAAACATCTGCTGTTTTAACTGAACTGTCCTTGCTGATGCAGTCAGGGACACAATAGTCAAAGAGTGATGCTTTTTTTTTCTTTTTTTTTTAAAGAAAATGAACGTGGAGGGGAAAAAAAGGAAACTTTCAACATAACATGTCTGTCAGAGCTCATCTACATCAGCTGGTGGTTTGATTTGCCGGTTTAAGTTGGTCTTTCCTCACTTGCTGTTATTGGACTTGCAGGTTTTCTGTGTAGGCGTTATTACCCACATGATGGACATGACAGATTAGTCACTTCCATTTTGGGCCCGAACATACTAATTTAGCTCTTGGCCTTGTTGCACATGTATTCATGGAAGTTTCCCTTCCCATCCTGGATGAAAACCCAATGAAGTGTCACATTCAAAGTAATAATAAGATTTTGAGGTTTGTAAACAACTGATTTCCCAGAAGTAAAGTTTTATTGGAATGTTTAAAAGGAGTTGCTCCTCCAGCTCTATATGAATATATCAAGGAAGTAAAATGTGGCAGCAGATTTACTAAAAGCTGCCAACTGTAAAGCTTTTAGACATCTTTGACTCAAACAGGTTTTTCTGTTAAAGCAACAAAGACTTGGAGCGCCGAACCTCTTTGGAAATCTACTGCAAACTTTAATTTTATGAAGAAAATAATTCAATTCTGTTTCATTCAGAAAGAAAACATCAAAACGTAACTTTTTCTGATTGATATTTTATATTTTCAGTTTATTTTCTTCTGTTTTCTTCAGGTTTTATTAAGCAGTTGCTGGACAGGAAAGGGGGCCAGAGACAGAAGGGACGAAATGCAGCAGGATTCAAACCAGGCTGGCTGAATCAAGTGTATGCATGGCTTTTCTCCGGGTACTCTGGCTTCCTCCCACCGTCAAAATACACGCATGATGGGTTAATTGGTCACTTTAAATAATTTTCGCTAGTGAGCGTGAATGGTTGTTTGTCTCTGTGTTGGCCCTGCGATGGACTGGCGACCTGTCCAAGGTGTACTCTGCCTCTTCCCTGCTAATTGCTGAGAAAGACTCCAGCTTCTCTGTGACCCTGAATTGGAATAAGTGGTATAGAAAATGGATTGTGCCAAAATGGCCATTTTAGAGCCCTCACCTGATTGTCTTTATTAAAACCTCTCTGATTTAGTTCTGTTCCACTTTATCAGAGTTGACCTTTGCAGAGACAATGTTCTCATGTTGTGCTCTGACGTAAAGGCTTAAAGCTACAGTTGGATCACTTCAAATGGATATTCATATCTATCCTGAAAGTGGTTGGTTTTCGGGTTGTTTTTTCTTCTTCACCAGTAAAACATAGCTATACTGATTTTTACACATCTTAACAAATCTCACAAGTGTAATATGCACAGGGCTCAAACCGTACAGTTGTATGTGCCACCCAATTATTCTTGTTATAAACTTCTATTTCCAGCTAATGTAACTCTCTGTTAAGAAAGGATAAAGTGGTGGAAGTAACTGAGTTTTATCCATATAGTTATAGTCTCACACATAATTTAATAGTGAAAAACAAACTAGATCAGTGGTTGTCAAATACATCAAGTACCACCTTAGAAAATATCTGCATCTTCGAGCACCACTTTTATGAATGACATTAAGATATAGTAGATGAGACCGAGCCTTTTCCATCAGGCACCCGTCAGGCAGAGGGAGGTTTTTGTGAAGAGAATTGAAGGATAAATAAAGAAAGCTAAAGGAGAGTGTTAGCCTCTTACCTGTGAGGGGTTGTAGAGCTCCTGCAGGGCATTGCGAGACCCTTTCCTACAGCAACCTTCAGCCACAAAGGGGTTCCTCCGCATGACTGCAAAATGAAGAGAAACAGCAGTCAGAAATGACAACTTCCACTTTATAACCACACAGCTTGAGCGAAACAGCAGCTGATTCAGCCACACGGGGTAATTACAGGGTAATGGAGGAATTAATTGCTCAAACTGATAAAAAGAGGGCCTTTAATATTTGTTAATGGTGCACTACTGATATACAGGTAATCTTCAGTTTTTCACTTTCTGGATTACTGAAAACATTTCAAACATTAAACTGCTGCAAGCAGGAAGCAGAAAGCTGCAGGGATAAATAATAAGAGCAGAGACTACAAGCCAAGGGCGAAGCTGCAGTTCAGCATTTGTTTGGCGGGATCTCAGCTCTTTACACAACTCGATACCAGGCAGTAGCTGCTGGCAGCGGCTCGGTGGGAGCAGCCACAGCAACAATCCGCCTCCAACACACTCTCTTCAATTACTTCAAATGGAAAAGCGCTGAAGGACGGACAGGAATAAAATGTAAAAAAAGGGACTCAAACCACTAACAAGGGTGTATGCTAAAGCTTTAAAGACAGGTATTCCCCACACTGCATCTGCCTCATGTTCATGCACGAACCAGAGTTTCATCATCAGGAAAGCTGGTGAGAATAAGAAATGATGAACACACTCACTTCTGGATGATCATTAAAACTAACTCCGTACAGTTAGACATGCTTTTTACCTTAAAGCAAGAATAGAAGGAAGCCTTTAACATGCCTGTGTGAAATACGCTCATTATCTGCTAATGATACAGAGCCAGTGGATACAACTGGACACACATAATTATGTAATTTTCTCTTTTTTCCCCTGTGTTTAAAATGTACATTTTGGCAGCAGCACAGGCTGCAAATTTGCACATGTGTGGTGAAAAGCTGATAATGTCAGAATTTAGATTTACTCATCTGCACACCTCCTCGCGCGCTGACAAATCTGTTGACTGCAAACATAAATCTCTCCTGCTTTCTAGCCCGTGCACACAATATCGGCACAAAGAGGATGTTAGCGAGTGACAGTATCTTTATCACACACTGTATTTTTTTCCTCCGGGAATGAAGAAGAGCTCGCCTTCTCTCCCTCTCATTTCAGAGGTTGGAAGTACATCAAAGCAAAGGAGAAAAGGAGACTGTTGATTTAAAAAAAAAAAGGAAAGGATTTAAAAAAAAAATGCTGGTTAAAAATTGAAGAACGAGGCATGCTGAGGGTGGCGTTGACCACAGTTCGACATGGTATCCCTGAACAAGATCCACTGATGGAACCCTGGGGAGCGAGCTGAGTGCTTGTTAGAGTAACGAGCCCCCGCAGACTGCTGTGACCTTCAACAGATGAGAGGAAGAGAAAGAGAAGCTACCGACACCTCTACATCTTCTGCACATGCATGCAAAAAAACCACATACCTGTGCATACACTCCTGTGCACACTTAACTACTTTGTATTTACAGACACATGCATGTGTGATTGATGGCCTTGTTGGAAAAGCTGTTCTGCAGCAATGCAGCTCAGCACTCCACCTACATATGAAGCCCACAGTAAGGCCATCTGCTTCTTTAAATATAATGATTCAATTGCAGAAAAATTTGGTTTTGTACATTAAAGCTCAAACGCAACTTGCATGTATGCATTTCCATCACTAGCAGGCTGAATCGCCAGCAGCAGCGATCACTGATGGCTGAGGACACAGGCTTGAGGTGGAGCTCAAAGTAATGAGGATTAATTCTTGGTGAAAGCACATGTGTGTTTGCACAATGTGGCAAAAACGGGTTACAGTACTGTAACAATATTTATCCTCTATCACCAAGGAGACTGGCGATCATGACGACAGATGCCAAAATACATCAGGTTGAAATCCTGTTGAGTGTGAACACTCATTTAGATGCAGCCATTATACTTGACTCGCCCTTCCTTTAAGCTATGGTTCAGTGATAATGACTATGCTAAAAAGGAGAAGTAAATAATACCTGTGCAATAATGCATGAGACAGATTTGTTTTATTCAAAACAAATACATTCTTTTTTTTTCTTTTTAAAGAAAAAAATACATTGTCCATCAGTTCAGAATAAAAATAAAGTGGTGCTGAACAACCACAATTAGTCAGGAAGCAGTCAAAAACACATGCAGAGAGACTATAAACTAAAACAACTACAGGTACAACTCAAACTAAATGATGACAAAAAAAGGGCAACAACCTCAAATAAAAACAAAATCCCAACAAATGGAGAAAAAAATAACCATAAATACTGTTTTTACACCACAAATATCACATGTGACTGCTTTTCTAAAACACTTGCACAACCAAAAAAACGAGCCGTTACCCGTCAGTGTGTTTATTTTTCAGCGTGCTGAAAGCTCCAACTCACACAGACCTGGAGCTCCATCGGGTAAACACTTCTACCTCCTCTTCAACAAGCCTACATGCAAACAGATGAAGGAATGGCACTGCACTCAATTCAACACGTAGAGTTGTTTTGTTTTGTTTTTCATGCAAGGCTTTAATCATCTACCAACACAGCAGGACTGATAATGAGCTGCTAACTGTCGTTCAGAAGGTAAAATTAATAAGTTTTCCCTTTTTTTTGTTTGCAAATTCTTGCTGTCTGTTTCAAAGTCTCCATTTGAGACTTCTTCGGCAAACCTTTTAGACATTTTTGTGAATATCTGGTGCAAGCTGTTGCTTTTGGTTGCGCTGCATCTTTTGCATGCAGGTACTATGACCACATTTTATTGGGATTCATCTACTGAATTCATCCGCCCTGGTGTTTCCAACCAGATCCAAGTACAACAAATTCCTGTGTAGGTTTACGCTACCAACCCATTAGACAGAGAGGAGAGAGAGAACAACTCGTTATAAATCCTCTTGTCATCACATGGTGCATAACTTCCCACAAACCCACCCTCTGATGTACAAGCAATATAAATCTGTCCACACAGGACTTATCTCTGCACTGTGGTCTGGTCTGATGCCTCTACATATGTACACAAATACACGCACCATAGACTCAGACAGTGATGCAGCCAGATGTGAATAGTTTAATTTGCCAGTAATCCTGTCTGTGGTCCGTCTGCTGCTTTTTATCTACCTTCACGGCACACACACTCTGGAGGCATGGGACCTGCATGGTGACGCGGAAAACCAGTCTCCGGGGCTCTGCGTGTATGCTCACTCAGTCAACGAGAACACAAAGTCACTCTCATTAATCCCCCCCACACACACACACACTCCGCCCCACCAACACCTGGCTTACTGGCGTGTGGGAACTTAGCTATAACCATGGAAACAGCAACCCTTCACCATCCTCTCACCTGCGCCGACTGGCCAGGTTCCACAGCTCTGGTATCAGGTAAGGTCATGGGAAAGTGGAACCTTTTTTCATTTCCTCAGCGCTGACAGGTTTTATCTGTACACAAGTGCCACGTCACACGCACACCTGCACGCACATACGCTCACAATGAGGAGGCTAAAGGGTTCGAGTATTATCACAGATCTTTAATTTTTGAAAGCTTACCCCAGCGCTCCACCTTGTTAGGATGCACATATTTGATTTTATACTTAAGCCAAAGCACAGTGAATAATGCAAAACCCTGCATGTATTTAGGAGTGGAAAAAAAGAGTCTGAAAATTCAACTTTCATTTGAAGAGAGAGTTCCTTAATCAGAAGATTCGGGCAAAGGGAGGATACTGGAGCTGAGCTTGCATAAGATATATGCTTGCCTACATGGGATTCTGCATTATAGAAGTTCTCATCTTTTAAAAGACTTGCAGATCCATCTAACATTGAAAGCCTGTTTAGCTTTAATCTTGAATATTTTTGATTTATATGATGCTTTTTATTACAGATATAGTATTCTAAATGAACAATTTCAGCTGATACTCAAGAATGGCTTAAAACTCTTGGAGACTGTCTCTTCAACTTAACTTATAGCTTTAAAAAGCTCTGGTTGGCTCTAACTTCCTACACTCCCTTCCCCCTCTCGGCCCTTTCTTACACTTTCCTCCTTTTTGGTTGTAAGACGTCCAGGCCTAACAACAGCAGCCCACTCAGTATGTACCTGTAAAGGAAGAGCTACACAAACATACACCACTAAAAAAAAACAGCACTATGCTGCTTTAAAACTCAGCTCTCATCAGCAGGGATGCTGTCACACTGACATTCCTTTGCCTACTCCTCCCTGTCACCATCGTCCTGCTGCTGAAAATGCTTCAAAGACACTTCGATCTGACGTTTACTGGAGCTTTTTAAAAGCTGGCAGAAAGAAGCAGAAGAAGAAAAAAAAAACGGGAGGCTTCCAGCTCAACACAGCGAGCAGACCACTCTTTCATCGACTAAGAGGACATTCAAAGTATTTCCTTGTAAAAGTTAATATGCCCCAAAATATGATTCCTCTAAACTAAAGACCACCATGATGTGAGGGTCACATTATGTCTTTGTTGAGGGAAAAAGGAGAAAAAAAATTGACATTTCAGTCAGAGAACCATGAACAGCTGCCTCCGGCGAGCAATGGGATTTAAAGAAATTTAGGTTATGAATCACAAACCAAGAGCTGAAAAATAAAGTTGTCATTATCAACACAATTCATACAATTTAATTAAATTATGTTGATTACAATCTTTGGTAAAATTTTTGACAACAAAACGTTATTTTCTTTCTTGACACCAGGATTAAAACAATTAATTTCAATATTTTTTACAGTGTTAATAGTAACATGTCTGTTCTTTTTTTCTTTCATTGTTGGTGTAAATGAGCTTCCATAGTCTAGTTTTAGGATTTATAAACAAACAAAACTGTAAAACCAACACTGCTAACATCAATGTGTCTGTGAAATGGGTTTGAACCACCATGTGAACACGACTTGGTTGGCGTTACAAAATTATCACATTTATGACTAAAATTCCTTCTTTTGTCAAAGCAAAGGCCGCTATGATGGACATTATTTGGCTGGTTGCCTTGGTTACATGTAGACACAGCCCATCATAAACATTTTCTGGTTGGAGAAACAAAAACTACTTGGTTGTGGTAACAAAACAATCTCTATTATGACTAAAATACTTTCTTTTGTCATTACAAAGGCCGCTATCATGGACATCATTTGGCTGGTTGCCTTGGTTACATGTTAACGCAGCACATCATTATGAAACCTTAGTCATTTCCTGGTTGGACAAACCAAAACAATTTGGTTTTAGTTATAAACTGATCTCGGTTAGGACTAAAATACCTTCTTATGTCAATGCAAAGATGACTATCATGGACATCATTAGGCTGGTTGCCTTGGTTACAAGCAAACACAATACATTATGATGAATCTTTGACACTTCCCAGTTGCTTTTAGCCAAAAACTTTATAATCTGGGTAAAAAAAATGAAAACTGAGGGGTAAGGGTAAGAAAACGATTATCAGGACTAAACATCCTTCTGACTGTCACCTTCATAGATGCCATTTTTACACAAGGGGGTTGCATGTTCTTAAATATCTAAATACAAGCCATTTCTGTCTGTATTAACAACAAACATGGGGTTGTATTTGGCTAAAAGGAAAGCCGATGATTCTCCTTAGCCTTAAATTCACATAATACAAAAAATAAAAAGGTCACTGCAGCCAATACATATTACCCTGCTTTCTATTTATCAACATCTGATTACATGCAATGTGCCTTCTAAACAGCAGGACCATTCTGGCTTATGCTCAGAATGAGCTCGCATGCAATCATGCACAACATCTGCCACCATCGATCAGCAGTAGATTACGGGTCACTGGAGGAGGATTAATTTGTTGCTAATCTTAACTTCGCAGTGGGAGAGGGTGGAGAAACACACTAAAGCGTACAGTGTTGATTAGGCCTAAACACTGAACTCCTGTTTTATGGCTTTGTGTATGCATGTGTAGGGAACATTATCAGCCTACTGTTTGAAAAATGAAGTCACCTCAGCCTAATTGGGATTTGAATGAGCAATGCAAGCATAACAGAAAAGTGGAGATACAGGTGATTAGTAATGTTGGCACAACTTCATTAAACAAAGCTCAATAAAAGCTTAAGGGAATGATTTTCTCAGTGTGCAAGCTTCAAAACCAATCAAATCTACAGTGATGATTGGCTACATGCGGCTTCCTAGTTGAGGCGCCGCGTTTAATCCCCTTAATGATGATTACTAACGTGACGATAATGCACAGACAATCATGGGTTATGGCCATCACTTCAAGCTCACAAAATACATTTCTTCTCACCTCAGTTTTATCATCAGTCTGCATCTTAATCATCCTCTGTAAGGTTTGATTGACAGCTGTGTGCAGGAGGCAGGGGCAATTTGTCAGAGTATTTCGAAAATTTGATTAACTCCACAATGAAACTATTCTGGAAAAGAGTTTACTGATAAAGTTTGATATTTATTTTCAGGAGACGTTTTGTGCAGCTGAGACTATATAAAATAATAATACATTACACCACCACTTACATGATATATGTTTGCATATTTTGAATTTGATACCTGCAGGATGCCTCAGAAAAGTTGTTTACCACTGTGTTGCTGCTCAACTTCTCTTAACAACTCTGTACTATCAGAGTATAGGACTCAGATTGCTTATAGCAGAGATATGTTTCCACATTCTTACTTGATGAGGGATTTAAGCTGCTCAACAGGTCAGGCCCTCATTTGTTGCTTCGTTGTTTTACAATAAACAAACAGCAGGTGAGATCATATTTCCCCAGTTTCTCCCTGTTCAATCCAGAATAGAGTCTAAAATTCCTCTAGTCTGTAAAGTCTGTAAAACTCCACTCATCTCATAATTTCATCTATTTTCCAAATAGAGCGCTTGGCTCTCAGACTGCTGGCTTACATGCGGTTCTTATGGTTTCTAAAAGTAGATTGGGAGGCAGAGCCTTCAGTTATCAGATCCCAGTTTTAGATTCAGGAGGCATACACCCTCGCTAACTTTTAGGATTGGGCTAAAAGTTCCTTTTGATGAAAGTTATAATTAAAACTGGCTTGAGTGACATTTAGCCCTCTCTTTAGTTATGCTGCTATGGGCCTAGGCTGCTGGAAGACCTCCCATGTTACAAGGCGCCTTTCTGCACTCTGCACTCTTTATTCTCTATCTATAAATCACATTATTTGTCTTTATTAACTGCTTTGTTAACTGTCCTTTTTCGTTCTCAGCAGGTATCCGTGACCTGCAGTTATGGTGCTTGTTGACCCCTCTTTCCTGTGATTTCAACCTCCAGCCGCCTTCCTGAGTCAGCTTTTTTGTTTTGTTTTGTTTTTGTTTCCTGTTTTTAAAAGTGAGTTTTTGTCCTCTTTACCATCACCCACCAGCATGTTCAGGACAGTGGCTCAGGTTACATCATTTGTACCCATAGATAGGTTTGTTTTGCAGCCAGTCAGATCATGACGTTTATATGACTCATATCACACGATGTAAAAATAACATTAAATAGCCTGTTTACTAAAATACATTCAGAAGCCCCAAATTAGAGAAAAAAAAAACAAACAGTTTCTTGAATTAAGGCATAATAAGGTCAATTTCTGGACTTAAATAGATTAATTCTATTGGATTATAAATGGATTCAATGTGACTTATCTTTAAACGTGTAAAAGATAACTTTACTGTTAATAGTTGGTGTACAAATATAACAGTGCAGACTCTACGGAGAACATGGTTTGGCGTTATCTTGCTGAATCAAGCAATGCAGTCCTATCAGAAAGCAGCATAAATGCCTCCAAAACCTTTTCTCAACTAATAACTATCCTTCTACCTAAGAACAGAAATGCAGTCCACTTTTTTTAGTATATATTTTTGTCCGTTTTAAGTGTTCCCTCTGAGAAAAAAAAGACTAAAGCAAAGTTTTTAACCTAAAAGAAATTGTGCTAGAAAAAATTTAAAAATAAATATTTTTGGCAAACATATCAGTTGTTAATAAGTAACTCAATGTTAATGAGACACTCTAGTTTTTATTAGTTGCAGCTGGCAAAAAGTAGAAAAAAAGTGACTAACTCTGAGAGTGTGATTATAGAAGAGAGGAATGCACATGGTGGACAGGCCAAGATAGCCTTTAATAGCCTCTAGAATGCCTGCATTGTACTACAATAACAGCAGACTGGGATTTTTCAGGCCTATTTAAACACATCGTGGCTGTGATAGACCCACACTGGAGCATGAAAGGCAAAGACAGAGGGAATGGGTCAGGAGGTGGCAGAGTTATGAAGCTGAATATTGGTTAGGCTAACATCCAGGCACTCTGCATCACTCTGCCATCAGCTTTCATGAATTTAAGATGAGGGACTCCATCAGCGATGCATTAGCTCAGCGCGGACACATTCGCAGGTAAGATGAATGTAACCGAAGCATAATCTGGCCATGCTGCATCTTTTATCCCAGCATCCCTCGTAGCAACAGGGTCACTTCTCTAAACTTCCATTGATCAAAATATGAACGTGAAATGAAGCTTTGAAAGTTCAAGACAGGAGATCTGATCCATTTCCTTCTCTTTCCTTCTTCCTTGCCACTCATGCTTTTCCTCTGCTAATCCTTTCCTTCTCACGCTGTCAAGCCTTCTACGTTAATTAGAACATCACAGCTCTGGTCTGATGGGCTTCATCTTCTTTCTTTTTTGCTGTTTTATTTGAACTCTCACTTCTGCTGTCACTCTCCTTCCAGACTGGGTATCGCACATCCCACGTCCTTCAGTTTCCCAAGATGGAGCCTCATCAGAAGCAGCCTCATCTAGACTCCGGGGCCTTTCCTATCACATTACCATCAGACTTACACTCTATTTTAATTCTTTTCACACTGATATCTGTTCCAATGATTGTACACCAATAAATTGCACATTGTTAGACCCAAAGTAGTTGGACTTAAGGCAAAGATAGAATGATATTTGGTACAATCCTTTGAGAAAAATATTTTAGCGCTTAACCCAGCGAGACAATGAAAAACCCACATTCTGTGTGAATTCTGCAACATATTACAAGGTATTACTAAAAATATGGATTAAGAATGTACTTGCATTGATTTAATGTGAAAGAAACTAACTATTTAAACTAAATGCGTAATAAAAAAACACCCCAAATATCTGCATGACCACATACTATAACACATTTCAACCCCTACCAACGTCTGTGATGTCAGCTCTTCGGCTTATTGTTCTTTTGCCGCCTGATCAACATTCCCTCAACAAAAAAGGAAAGGAATTCATCCCCAGTGTACTCATGATGGGAAGCAACACCTCTGATGCTCACTAAAATCCCTGTGATACCAGCACAGCACATGCAGAGGCAAAGCAGAGGACGTGTCAGCATGGAAACTTTGCATGAGTCAGACAAATGAAGCAAACCTGAAGGTTTCCATGCCAGGCGTTTAGAGGGAGTCTGAGGGCTTTAAACGCTTGCAACAGGACGTCTCCACTGAAGTTCTGACATTATAACTGTAGGGAAATCTGCCACGACAGGAAAGCTACTGTATATTTGATCAAGTTAAAAAGTAAAAAACGTAAATAAAGTTTTATGAGGGAGTCGTATTGGTCTGCAATGTCATAATGATTTTAGAGGGTGGAAGGAGACGGAGGCCACGTGGACTTAGTGGAGAGTTTTGATGGATGGCAGGAAGTCGGCTAGTGATGACTGTTTATAGTCCAACCCTCTCCTGGGAAACAAACACGCACACACGCACACACACATGCAATCTGACTAAGTGGATATGAGCGGTGGTGAAATGCGGTCAAGCGTGGGTCAATTTGGTTGGAAGGTTGCATAGCGTGGAGACCCGGTCACATGAGAAGGGCTGCCTGGGGGCAGCGGAGCAGAAGCCGCAAAAACCCCCAACACTACATGGTGCAAACGCTGCGGGGCAGCGAGGAGGAGGAGGAGGAGGAAGGTGAGGGTGGACAGAGAGAGCACGGAGGATGGGACAAGAGATCAAGAGACTCGTGCCTTGACCGGGACATCAAGATGAACTCAGTGAACCTCCTCACACATGGCCTGTGGGAGTCACACACTTCAAGCTTACAACCCCCCCCCCCCAACACTCCACCCTGCAATAAAAAGAATGAATGGAAGCAAACATTACTCAGTGAAGAAGAAAGCTATGCTGGGATCAGACGGAGGTATCTGATCCTGGAGGTCTGATAGCAAGTTGAGCCGTCATCCGAAAACCATGACGGGAAGCAAGAATTAGAAGAGACGAGTCAGTCAGACAGTGAAAGGCAGAGAAGACGGATGAATTCACAAACATACTAAAGACTTGAGCTGATCTTTGTCTTCCTTGTTGTTCTGTCCCTGGACTGCAGCGTCCTATGCATAAAACATGGAAAGTTGGCGCAATTCTCTCAAAAGACAAACGTTTGTAAGTAATTCATGAGTTTTTCTTGGCAGTGAAATTCCTTCAAGGAAGAGAAGATATTGAGCAGTAATAATAAGGACAGGTGGAGGCAGGATGCTCCAGTATGACTCCAGTTTAAAGAACTTGAGCAGATTGTCCATATCTTGTACAGTTATCAAAAACTGTGCAAGGGCTTTATGAATGATTTATTCTAAAACTGAAGCTATACATTTGCCTCCTGCAGGTGCCTACACCTTAATGTGCACGCTGGAGTGCAAAGATGCAGCATTTGCATGTTCATCTTTTCGCACTGATTCCTGCATGGACGAACATGCTTTGAAAGGAAATAAAGTCTCATTTTACCAATGTTGAGTGCTTTTTCCAAAGGAATAACAAGTTATTCTAAGGCCCAATCTCAATTCTCCCCCTTAGCCCTTCCCTGCCTCTTTTTATGTCTCTTTCTGAGAATGTACACATTGTGATTAGGGGTTTACGGATTATTGGTCTGTTGATAAATGTATATCGTGGGGATCCACCATAAAAGCAGGGGACAGATTTACAACCACCTCGATATTATTTTCACTGAATTAATTCAATACAATAAAGAATTGTCCCACTCTTTGAATGGCAGGTAAAATGATGTACTTCATTTCTTTAATAATCGCTTTTAACTTCAGGTCTGCAATCAATTTGCTCAAAGCAGGGGTGACATTGTTCAAACGCTAGCGATTTAATTGTGGAATGAGACTCTGCACAGATATTCCGAAGCATATATTAATAAAAAGTCACCTTTCCTCTTCAGCTGAAGAAGCTATTTTCATGCAGAGAATATTAATGAATAAATTCTTCTATTCCAAGGTGTGATTGGTTTCTTTTTTCAGAAGCGTTGCCAAAAAAAAAAGTTTTCTTTTTAAGATCCTGGAGGCAGAAAGCTCAAGGGAGGCTTAGAATAACAGCTGCTTTTACATTTATCCCGCAATCTAGGTTCTAATTTTGCCGTCGCTGCAGAGTTTGACGGTAACTTTGAGCTTAGAGATGCACTCAATAGTTACTCAAAAATCACAAAAAACCACAACATAAAGATAAAGATTACAGCAGTTTAATATAATATAAGAAACAAAGCTGAACATTAGATTATGTGAGACGCAGAAGTGCGGCGCAAGAAGAAAGATGAGTCAGACATAAGCAAAGAAAGATGGAACGTGAAGTGATTCGTAAAGAGATTATCAATTCAAGCTGAACATACGGAGTGACTGCAGCTCTGCCTGTGGCAAGGAGTTCAGAAGAGGAAGAAGAAGAAGGTCCAGGTGGAGCGATGCCCCAGCTGCTGCAGGCGAGGGAGGAAAGCACCGGTGCCAAAAGTCTGGTTCACTAAGCCTGCGATGTTATTGCTTCTGCAAAAGCCCGAGACACTGAAGACCCAACTGTGATACACTCACGCTGATAGATAATTAAATGCAATACAGTTTCATAAACGTTAGACAACGACTTATTCAGTGAAGTACAAAGACTTCACTGCAGGAAAAGCTAAAACAATAGAGAAAACTACTGAGAATATTCCATAATATGATCAATTTAGGTTGAGATTACTTCCAGAGGAAGATGCTGTTTGGCCCGTTTATGAGAAAGAAGACTAAGGAACTAAATGTTACCATCTTGTCCTGATCTGTTGAACCAGGGTCAGCGTAATCATTCAAAGCTGCCATTGACAATCAGGGGTTAAGTAAGTACTTAAGGATTAAGATTTCTTCATCATCCTTGTGAGGATTTGTCTTATCTACTCTTATTATAGTTATTTACCCTCTGGCTGTAGATGCAGGACACTTGTCTTCAAGACAAAAGGTGCCATGCCAGGCTTTGTTCCTGCATCAAGCAGAGTCCTTAATGCCAGGAACAGTCTCGGATCTGATGTTTATTCTTTTAGGGATGTGTTTAGGGTAATGTCATTCATTACCAGGTTTGTAGTAGATTGTTTTACTGTGTGAATCATTTATGACTTTGATTATTTCCAGAGTAAGTCCCTGACCTGTTTTCACTCATCTCTCATTGCTTTTCCATGAAACTTCTAAAGGACGTGATTTGTAAATTGCTGCGTTTTTAATTGGTTTCTAATTATTACAGTGAAATGCTTCCTTTGATTTTACTGGAAAGTATAATCCTGTTTGTCATTTCTCTGGCTGGGTATTGTGTGGGTTGTCTGCTGTTCTTGCACAAAGTTTAACTGGAAATCATGTACTGGTGATATCTAAACATTCATGTGAGAGTGGATTAGAAAGTGATTGAAGCTGATAAGGTTTATAAATTTTGGATTAAATTCTCTGAATTTTTATTCATGTGTAAAGGCGGTTCTGATGTTTTGCGCCATGTACTGACAGCTTTTATCTTAAAGGGAAAGGGTAAGTGAAAGGGGGGGGAAATAGATGATTCTGTTTTCTGGATGCAGATAAAGTAATGAGAGGTTGCTTTTTCATTTCAAGCAGTACACCGATAGACACCCAAGACGTTGACATTAATATAGATCAGATGACATGAAAAGTCAATGTGGAAATCAAAAACTGAAGGTTACTCTGGTTCTGAGGTTTCCACAGTGCTAAACGGATAGAACAATTTCTAAATATACAATAAGTTAAAACATTTGGAAAGTGAACGCCATGATGAAGGAACACTTTGACAATGTTTATATTTCATGTCCCAGGATCGGGTCATCATTGTGGATTAACAGTTATTTGGATCTGATCCTTTCTCGGGCTCCTGAGAAATCAGGTCCATCTCTCTCTGGAGTCCAGCTACCTCTCCTGAGCTTTGCCCCACCAACACTCATTTTCTTGGCTACTTTGGCTAATTGCTGCAGCATGTATCTGCTCCCAACCTAATCACTGCTCCTTCTGTTCGGAACCATTATCTCCAAGGTCAAGAGATACATGCATGTCCCTCTCCAGATGACAAGGTTGAGTTTTACAGCAATTATTCCCTTCTTTCAATCAGTACCATTTATGAAAGAATAGGAGCAAGATGTCGCACCGTAGACTCCGTAGCATCGCCAAATTTTATTTAAAAAACCCTTAACCTTGAAATAACACATTCTTATTCATTTTTGAATTAATTTAGTTTAAGATGTGGCAGAATGTGCACAGTTTTCTGGTATGAGAATTTTGTGGAGACGACCTGTTATTTTACGGGGAAGATTTGTGTCTTTTCCATTACAGCTGCTGCAAACCTTGTCGTCTTTTTCGTAGCGTCCTGTCTTTGCCATCAGACTAACCGGTATTAAAATGCCATATTCAGTAGCTACATTTAAGTCTCTAGCGTCTGGAAACATTTTGTCGTGAGAACGTGACACCAAAACATTAAAAAAAAAAGGCCCATAAATAGTCGAGTGCCGAGGTGTTTAAGAGGGGATTTTCCTCCATTAGTTGCAAAGCTGGGAGGGAGAAAAAGAGACTGTGTGTGTAAAATAAAACTAACAAACCACAACTAACAGCATGGCAATTATAAATAACAACAAAATGCCTTCATGATTTGAAAACCATATTTTTTTAATGGTTCACATCAACTCCATGACGTGCTTCATTTAAGTCTGAAGAGAAACGTGAAATGGAAAGAAAAAGATTCAGTGTGCTTAAATGTGTTAACAAGAGGCATCTAACATCTTTGAATATATTAGCCAGGAAACAGGAATTAAAATTTCCGATATCTAAAGATGCTTGACATTAGAAAAACAAGTGATGTGCAATATCATCGTTCAAAACTGTGATAACAATATGACTTGCGATATAGGAACAAATACTTCAATACATGCTGCTGAACTCCGGCGTATCTAGAGAGCAGCAACTCCAGTCCTGGAGGGCCGGTGTCCTGCAGGTATTGGATGTTTCCCTGCAGCAACACACCTGAGTCAAATGAATGGGTCATTAACAGGCTTGTGCAGAACTTGCCAACAAACTACTGAAGATCCATTCATTTAAATCAGGTGTGTTGCTGCAGGGAAACATCCAATACCTGCAGGACACCGGCCCTCGAGGACCGGTGCTATATCCCTGCTATAAGGGCTACGTTCCACCTCTGCACCTGTGCATGCTGGTTACTTACAGAGCATGATTATAGTTGAATGCACCTGTGCTTTTCCTAATTAAAATCAGAAAGCCTTTACAATAATGATATTGTGCATGTTGACATTATGATAATGACCCATTTTAGATATACTGCACAGCCCTAACATAAATTCTTTTGTATAAACTTTGTCTATTTTTGCATAAACAGAGCCTCAGCAGTTCAGGTGTCAGTATGGAACGTTTGGATGGGAGTGATGTGTTGGATAATTATGACAACTATTTGCCTACTAATTGATAGGCTCCAGCTTCCTCGCTACCCTGAATGGGAATAAGCAGTGTAGAAAATGGCAAAATCGGTAAGAAGAGGGATATTTTTGAACTGGATATCTTCTGCTTTCATTCAGATTAGTGGGGTTTAATTAAAGGAAACCACCAGTTTGAGCTGAAATGATCCTGAACGCTGATTAGTGTCTGTGCCGAATAAAAAATGACTGAATAGAGAGAATCAAAACCTGTTTGAGTCTTAGATGAGCTGAACTTTTTGGACCGCTTTCATATTAGTCTTCCGCTCATTTAACTCGGCCTGTCAATATGTGATTTTAAAGAGCTCGAGCCCTTACTGCCTGCCAGCAGCTTACTTTTCCCAGTGGATGGATGAAGAGCTTGTGATTATCAGTGCCAAACTCACTCTTCTTCATCTGTTTGAAGCCTCTCTGTGCTGCTTTTGTTAGCTCAACTGGACCCACCCATGCTAAAAATACATTCTTGTTCCATTATGAGAAACCTTGGATCAAAGCGCGTGCCGGGTATAGCTACGTTTCCAAACCGTGGACAGAGTTTTTTCTCGGTTTTTTAAAGTGATGCAAAGGATTGCATGATTTACTGATGCACTCCCTGACCACAACCCAGTAGGAGGCCGTCTTATTACAAGCTGATGACTGCAGCTTGCGGGGGGGTAGCTTATTCCAAGACTTGAATGCTTTTCCTAAATAACTCTTCCACCGCTGCTGAATCAGTTCACTGGGTCAAACTAAAATCCAGGGTGAAGAAGCTTATGGAAGCTGGAATACATCCATCCACACACAAAGAAGGCTGAATGATTAGAAAGAAACTGATAAGCAGATCTGTCATACATGAAGATGCCCCCACAGGGTAAACAAACAAGAAAAAAAACAAAACAAAGCCTCGTCATGAATTTTAAGTGATGGAATTTGAATTCATATACACACATACACACTAAGTGAACAAGTCCAGGATCCAATGGCATTCAGCTCATTAGCGTCATGGCGACAATGCTTGCTAGCTGCTCTTTAAAACCTTACGCAGCACACTGATCTGCAAACAGATTAGCAGGAGAAAGCATGTACACACACACACACACACACACGCTAGTGGATAATATTCCTCGAAGTGGCAAAGTTGACTTTTTTTAATCATCTCCTCAGTGAGAGCAAAAACACCCAGAAACCGAACAACTTCCCACATTATCTTCACTTCCTTAAAAGGACAGTGGGGGGTTGAGGGGCCTTGACTGTGTGAGGTCTGGAGTATGTCACTACTCAAAGCCACAATGGGTGGTGTGGGTGGAGGCCACTACAAAATAAGCTCTTAGAAAGGCACTAACAGAAATTCCTACGGAGCATTAGAGTTTTAGAGTTTCTTTCCGGTCCAGATAAAGGTTGGAGGGGTTAAATCTGGCTGCATCGTTGATGGATAAATAAGCACTTCTTTATGTGTCATGTGTCAAATGTCTCAAAGTATTTCCCGTTGAGTTTTTTTTCTTATTGTTTCGAGCTAAATTATTTAGGAAAGGATAAAATGTAAAAAAAAACCAAAAAGAATGTGCCTCATGTCATGTCACAGTTCTCAGCTAGCAGGAAAACCTTGATTGGTCACCATATTGATCTCATATCAGCAATAATCCACCTTACAGACGACATGTTATAGACAAAAAAATCCAGTTTACTTCTAATGATGTTGATTGATTTTGAAAATGAATGATTTTCAATTAACTTTGGCATCGTCATGTGACTTCTCTCAAAGTACTGCTGGGATTATTAACTTTTCCGAGTCATATTAATGACATCAAGCTGTGTATTTCTTGTCATTATTGGAATTCCTGACAGCTATTGTACAGGAAGCTTCTGCAATGTCAAGTTTCTTGCGCAACCTCATGTACCTGTGATTTTCAGTCATAGGTTCACCCTCAAATCACTCCTGTTCACTTAGGTTTTACTCAATTTTTAAGATGAGTTTGCATATTTTACAGTGCAGACCAAAGAAATATCCCACTATTTTATTTCCTTTATTTAGGGTCCCCACCAACAGTGTGTTTATTAGCATTGCTTTGAATGAAAACAACCATCCAGCAGCTGCTAGAAATGAGCTTGAAGAGGGAAGCATGCTTAACTATAATCATAGCATTGAGCTATTTGTCTCAGAAAACCGGGTTTGTCCCTAAATGTATCACATTTACATAAAACTAATGATCAATGCAGCCTTAACAAAACTAAAAGTTCCTTTTTGAATTAAATTCATAGGTAAATTTGTGCTTCCAAGGGACAAACTTGAATATTCATAAGAGTGTTGTCTTCAGTAGCAGCACCCACAGGTCAAAATTTATTTATTTATTCATTTACTGCCATTTTACTTTAATTAAGAGTGCATCCTCTTGGGTCTACGGATGTGCTTTAGGCTTTTATGCTTGTTACTCACACTATCCAGGTCTTTAAGTGCCTGTGCTTAATATTCATCAATGCTGGATTGTAGCTGCCTTTCCTGATCTAAGTTAGCTTCCCTGCAGCAATATGCACCCCACTGTTGTGTAGACACACGCACATGCAATGTTGCTTTTAGCATCTCAGTTTTACACGTTGTATTTTAGCCTTGTCTGTACTTCTTCCAGCTTTCTTATGTCCATCAGCTCTTTGAACTGTTATGTTTTTAAATAGTCTATTTTATCTGAAATACTTTTGTGAAATAGCTTTCCACAACTACATGAAGTAGGAGGCAGTAACGAGAGAGAGTTCAGTTGTACAGCATCCATTTCTACCCTGATGCCACTATTACATCATATAAAGTGACTTTATCATTACTGCTTTGTATTTTATTAGCCAAACTTTGGGACATCTGACATCAGTTTGCTTTAAAACCTCAGAAGGACATTAGAGACGGTAAGATAATAGCGTGGTGTCACAATTAGACCTGCTCTAATGTCTTCACGGCTGTGAGAGATCCAATGTGATTCAGAATAATTCATGCATTCATTAACTCGGATCACATGAAATTGCTTGCAGCATGTCGAAAAGCATGGACTTGAATTTTTAGAGGTTCTCATCATGTAGCTACCATCAGTGTTCAGACTGCCAGTGCAGCTCTCCATGTGTTTCGTTTTGCCAGTGTATATATATAAAGCTCTACAGACACATATCCACTCACACATACTCAGTGGGAAAAGCTGATCTGTGACATCTGACCTCCTATTTCGTCTTTATGTGGCTCATTAGACACAATGATTACAGGATAATTAAATAATCACGCTGGTTAATGCCCCTATGAGCTCTGACTCGAGCACAACAGCTTAATCAGGCTGTTGATAATCTGAGATAAGCACTTTGTACCAAATAAGGGTAACAGAGACACACACACACACGTCTGTATAGTGCAAATTACCCATAATGAAATAATGAGCTGACAGGATGACCCCAGCTCTGCATTTACAAATTAAATTCTTCCTATACGACCTATAAAGAAAGCAGCCTATAATGGGATGTGTCAACAGTGTATCATTAAGTCACATGTTGACTTGAGCAAAGGTAGCAAATAACAACTTTGGTTACAACCAAGAAAAATGGAGCAACATAAGCATTTATTTGGAGTTTTTGTTCATTCATTCTGCTTTCAGCTTGTTTTGATCCAGCTTAATGCTCTACTACACTGAAGGTTCATTGATTATTGCAGCATAACTGAATTTAATGCTGCCCTTTTTTGCTATCAAAAACTACCTGCTGTGATTGACAGCTGATGCAAGCGTGGAGAGTAAACCAAAATAACAAATATTACAGACTGAAGCCTCTTTTCCATGAGTGCCAACTCAGCTCGACTTTACTGAACTCTGTATTTTTCGGACTCAAGGTAAAAGAAGAAAGCCAAGTGGGGATTTTGTGAAGAAGTCGCTCCCATGATTTATCCAATGATGTCATTTCCTGGCCAATCAGTGGCTTGCAGTCTGTAGATGTCACATGTTCAGCTTGGCTCAGCTCCCTTGGAACACCGGCCGAGTCGGTGCTAAAAAAGCATCTGGTACCAAGTGCTACTGTCTAAAGGAAAACCCTAAAACCCAAGTCGAGTCGAGCCGAGTAGGTATAGTGGAAAAAACCCATAAAAAACCAAGACAATAAGCTGAAAGACCCTAAAATACTCATTTTAGTGTAAAGCACATGTTTATATTTCGAAGGAACTGGGATGCTTTGTGGCAACCATGTTATTTTAGCTGGACTACAAAGCAAACAGACTCGTTATAGTTTGAATGTCTAAAATACAAAGCCACAAAAACAGTAATCAATATTAACTTTATGCAACTGCAATAATCAGAATTTGAGGGATCACTTTGTATCATTTGTGTACCACTGTAATGTTTGTGTGCAGGAAAAAATGGGGACAAACTTCTCACGGTTACTTTTAAGCTTCAATTTCTTCTCCTATGTAAGTAAGCAAATCTTTAATATTAGTTGGTTGAAACACAGAGAGAGAGAACTCCTTTCTTTGTCTTTAATATGGGCTGAAAACCAAAATCACAAGATCCTGCACTTCCCATTATGCAATCTGATTTCATATTTCCCGTGAGCCCCCTCACAGCCACAGAAACACATTACACAACTGCTTTCAAGGACTAAAAAGTGCTTTTTGTGAAAATCTAAAACTCAATCTGATAGTCATTTAAGGTTTTACAAATAATCACACGCATAAAACTCCAACTGCTTCTTTGTCTGACCAAACTCTGGCCAAGTCTCCGCCATTGTTTCTGATAGAACCACACAGGTAATTTGCATTTAATAAGCCTAGGCTTAGTTTTCCAAGCGTATTAACAAACTGAACACACTCACACCCCTCAGGTTTAACCATAGAGCTGCTGTATTTATGACCGGCACCCTGTGGTGAGGTGCATTGTCTCTGGGAAGCCTCCCGCTGTGCATTGACGCAATGCACAAGTTAAAGCCATCTGCCAGACAAGAGGTCAAAGAAACTGAACTGGCAACAGTTTTTAATTGGGAGTAGGGACACGATCAAATCCTTAGCATCTGTCCAGTCTAGTGAGTTGATGAGGGAAGAAGATGCTAAATATGACCATTCTGTAGAAGAAATAACCCGTTACCAACTTTAGCTGTGAAAAATCAAAATCCTTTTGTTTGGTACACCATCCACCAAAAACCCAAGATAATGACAGCCTGAAAAAGACTCAGCAGGGAATATCTGATTCACTAACAAAGGGAATGACTGGCTTCGATCATGCTTGACCACAAGCCCCATATTCACCCCAGCCATCATTTTTCAGTGGTCAGGAACAGATCCCATGGTGTGTGAGTAGGTTTGCCCTTCAAACATGTCGAATTATGTTCAATCAATTTGTGATCTGTAGTTGGAGGAGGACCCAAGAGCAAGTGGGTTTGAAGTCGATTCAAAGAGCATTATTAAACTAAAAACCCCTAAACTAAAAGAAAACCATAAGCCTTAACTGGCAAGGAAATAAGCCAAGGATTATATATATTCACCGAGTGTACCAAAGCCAGTCTTTCAGATGGGAAAAGAGGTGGAAGAGGAGAGCAGTGGAAAGCCAAAGTCAGCAGAAAAAGCCGGGTGTAAAATATCTGATGACATAGAGCACAAGTTTGTGTGAGGTGTGTGTGTCAGAGGGGTAGAAAACAGTGAAGATGACAGTATTTCTCCCTGTCCGGAACCGGCAACGCTACGATATCAGCCTTGCCGCCGAAGGAACGGCAGACAGACGCTGGCACATAGTTATTCTCTGACATCGCAGTGCTCTTTTCTCCATGCGTCACCTGAAGGACTCTTTTAGAGGCTGTCTCTGTCACGGTTCCCCTTTTTCTTTAATCTAATTTCTGCTTGTTTAGAGCTACAGGCTTCACGGTCCTGCAAGGTCTGAGCTGCAGCAAGGTAAACACGATCAAAGCGAGTATATTTATTCTTTTAAGAGGCTGTTTAAGTGTAAGGTCAAGAAGCAGGATTAAAGTTTTTAAAACACTTGAAGTTAAAAGGTGAAGGGAAAATTCAAAATCTTTTTCCATAAGTAGTAAATTATTTGGACAGTAATGCAAAAAAAACCTGCGCACAAATTGACTGCATCGCAGTAATCGATACATAATTCACACGCTTACTTCTCTAATAAAGCATCTTTTGAGCCGTCTCTGCTTCACGTTTTATCTCAAACAGCAATGATTAGCTTGCAACTGCTAAGGAGGAGGCAGGTTGAGGTATAGCATCGCTCAGGGTGATAAAAACCCAGAAGGCTCCAAGAAAAGCTACTGAGGTCGCAGTTTTTAGAGGAGGCATTTCAGTTTGTTAAAGAATTCAGCTGAGAATGAGAATAATGTCGAAAGAACGCACAGGAAGTATTTCCTCTCAATGCCAGAGTAGGGAGATTAAAACTCCTCTACATCAAAACTGAAAGCGATGACTGTGTTTTATTGTTTTTTTATATTCATATCACTCAGAATAATTACATGCACAGGTAAATTGAACCACGATTAAAGTTTAACTGGAGTTTAATAAGAGTTACATCAAGGTGTAACTGAAAATTTAAGACATTCTGGCCTGGCTAACTTTCTCTGTGGGAGATTATTATTATATATATATGTGTAGCTAAATTAATTTCTCTGATATAATCTTGAAGCTACTTGAACGGGGATTTCATCAGATGAAACTGCGGTTGTAAAATCAGGGTTTTATTTATTTTAAGTGGAGTTACAATGTAGAAATGATTCAACCGACAGCCAGTCTTAATGGGCTGTTTATTGGGAATTCTGCTACCTTAATATTCACATGACTGGCAAAAAGACAAATGAAACTAGGAACTCTACACATATTTTAAAGTTACATATTTTCTCTGAGTCTAGTTTGGGTGTACACATGCAGGGGTGCATGTTCTGGGTGTTTTAGGCCAGCTTTGAGAGCTTTGGTGGAATTACTCAGACTGTTTACAAGCGTTTTGAAGTCGGGTTATGGCCCGACTATCACAGTACTTCTTTTTCTTTCTTCTAGCCATGCAAACATACAAATAGCGCAACATTTCCTCTCAGATAAATCAATATTCCATCATTCTACAAGGGATCCATTTTACTTTGTAGCAATGGTTCAAGCTGGTGATGCTGTAATGGTGTGGGGGATATTTTCTTGGCACACTTTGGGCCCTTTAGTACTAACTGAGCATCATTTAACCAGCACAGCCTACCTGAGTATTGTCGCTGACCATGTCCATCCCTTTATGAGCACAGTGGAGCATCTTCTGATGGCTAATTGACATGGCTAATGCACCATGTCACAAAGCTCACATCATCTCCATCTGGTTTCTTGAACATGACGATGAACATGACTCCAATGTCCTCCACAGTCACCAGATCTCAATCCAATAGAGCACCTTTGGGATGTGGTGGAACGAGAGATTCTCATCATGGATCATGTGACGCTATCATGTCAAGATGGAGCAAAATCTCTGAGGAATATTTCCAACACTTTGCTGAATCTATGACACCAAGAACTGAGGCAGTTCTGAAGGAAAAAAACGGTTCCATTCCTGATTTGCTTCAGACCTAAATGTAAAGATGAGAGTTTGACCTGATTCTGATGATCAATAAAATGTTTTTTAAGAGATATTTTTTGCTGCTGTGTTGGCATTAAAACAATGATCTGATAATAAAACTGATAAGAACTAGTTAATCAGCTGGCACACACGTTGATAAATTTAATTTCATTTCATTTCTAACCGGTCGTTTAGTCTTGCAAACGAGCCAAATTTGACCTCATTTGGAAGACATTGGATAAAAGGAAAAGTCCACCCCCTGTCTCGCTGCTGTACATGTGCATACATCTCTGTGTGATGAGAGCATTCCACGAGTTATTTCTGTAAAGGAATCCTGTAATTACCACGGTTTCTTTTTTTCTCAAAGGTACCCACATTGCTTTGCTTTTTTCTTTCTTTTTTTTTTTTTGCTTTATTTCTACCCACAGTTGCTTGCTTTGACCTCAACCAACCCATCTGTTTCTGCTCTCCTTGTTTCCTACACTTCCCAGAATGCTTTTCATCAACCCACAGAGTGTACGTTTCATTCCAAATGTACTTACAGAAACGTGTCAGGACAGGATAGTTCAGATTCTGGTCCATATAAAGTTTGAATATGGGCGTGCTGACAACTGTTTATGGAAAGAGCCAGGAGACAGCTGGGTTGTGTAGAATCATAACAAGATCTTTTGGTTTGTGTCACACGTTAAACACCCTGAAATGTGATCTGTTTAGCTGTGGGTAAGATATGTGGGTGTAAGGAAGGGACATTCCACTTTAGAGAAACTAAAAATATCCGAATCACATCTTTTGGAAATGTGATGTTAATATAACCTTGACTCCAACCAGAAATGATGGATTTGCAACTTAATAATTGTTGGCTTTTGATGAAAACTGTAAGCTCTGGATAGAAACCTTCTCCAAACTCGGGGACCAGTACCTGTTGCTGAAAGGCAAGGCAAGTTTATTTGTATAGCAGAATTTCATGTACAGGACAATTCAAGGTGCTTTACATATAAATATTAGAAGCATTTCAGCAGGGTGCAGAAGAAGAGCACTAAGAAATACTTTAGAATTAATGAAAGAACAAAATAATAAACAATAAAAGAAGGAAAACCCTCAGAGAGAATAGGTTAAAATGCAAGAATACAGTGTTTTGTAAACTAACCAGCAGGATTTTGAAGTCGATTCTTTGACAAACAGGAAGCCAGTGTAAAGATCGGAGGACTGGTGTTATATGATCCA